>JBBPBS010000330.1:1534530-1955342 GCA_037974835.1 Cicer judaicum
ACAAATGCATGCTCCCCTAATTGACATATAAATATGTCAAAATTTATATATAATGCTTTTGAAAAATAAAGCAATTAGTATATATATATATATATATATATATATATATATATATATATATATATATGGATTTAGACCATAGTTGGATGTACGATAGGAATTTTCCTGGAAGAAAGGGTCTTAAACAACGTTTTGCTAACAAGGTCGAAGACTTTCTCAATTTTGCGAGAGTGCAAAAAATTGTCCAAGATGAAGGGGGAATGAGATGTCCATGTTGTTTATGTCGATGTAGACGGTTTAAAAGTGAAGATGAAATAAGAGTGCATTTGTATGCTGACGGATTTATGTCTAACTACTGGATTTGGACTAATCATGGAGAAGAGTCTCCAGCGGTGCCTAATACTAGTACATCTTTGGAGAATTATAACATAGGTCCTTCAAGTAGTACTAACATGTTAGGTATAGATTATTATAACTACCAACAATTTGAGGCGATGAATGATATGATCTCGGATGCTGTTGGGGTTAATTTGTCATTCAATGAAGATCAATATGATGATACCGATGGACTTCCCAATGAAAAAGCTCAGAGATTTTATGGTCTTTTGAAAGAGACAAATAAACCATTGTTTGAAGGTTCTTCAAACTCAAAGTTATCGATGTGTATTAGACTGTTAGGTCTAAAGTCTCAATTTCATGTTCCTGATTTAGCTTTGGATTTGATGACTAAAATAATGCTAGACGCAACACCTGTTAGAGATGGTTTTCAGAAAAGTTATTACGATGTGAAACGGTTAGTGTCAAAGTTAGGATTAGGTGTCAAGAGGATTGATTGTTGTGTTAAAGGTTGCATGTTGTATTATGACAATGAATCAGGAGGAGCAGGAGGTTCAGATGAATGAGATGTCCAAAACATCACGTGGTAAGAAAAAAGTTGCTCGACCACGTGTTGTTAATGATGCAAGTATTGAGGCCGAGGTTCAGATGGACCACATGTTGTTAATGACCCAAAAAATTTCATTTCCTCCTGTCTTTCATTAGCAGTTCCCGTCTCGGCCTCAATACTTGCATCAACAACCACTTTTCCAGCAGCAACAAAATTACTCTCAATACTCCCAGCAGCAGCAACTGCCTCCCAATTTCCAACAACAACACCAGGATCCTTCGAACTCTGCCTTCCGGCAACAACATCAGCCAATGTTTCAGCAACAACAATATTTTCATAATTATCAGTATGCTCCATCATCTTCCCATCAACTTCCTCAACCTCAACCAGATCATCAAACTGCATACCAACCAACTATGCCAACAACTGGATTGATCAGACCAGATTTAAATCAACCTCAGCCAGCTAGGGCTCCTCCTTCGACTACTAGTGGTGCCATTGAAGATGAAATTCAATTTCAAAGCATGATGTCTCCTCCAACACAAATGCATAATACTTTTGAGGGATTTCTTTCCTCGGGTATGAATGCAGGAAATAATGATGGTGGGAGTGGAGCTGATCAGACAAATTATTATGAGGATTGATGTGATTTGAAGAATTTTATAATTTATTTTTGGGTTGTATGACATTATTGTGTGTTTAATTAATTTCCACTATGTAAGACATTATTTGCTAATTTTGGATTTGTAAGACATTAATTGTTAATTTTGAAATGCATGTTTTATTTGATTTTGTCATAATTGCTATAGCTAGCTTTAATTATTATTAATATTATGTTTTTATATATAATATTTATTTTAATTTTAATATTTAATATTTAATTTTAATATTTAATTTTAATTTTATTTAAATTTTAATTTAATTTTCATTTAAATTATAATTTATTGATAATTTATTTATAATTTACATTAATTTAAATTAATGTTTAATTATAATTATAATTATTAATTTAAATATTTTTTTATTAATTTAAATATTTTTTTATTCATATTTTATTATTTAAATTAATCTTTAATTTAATTATTAATCTTTATTTTTTATTTAAATATTTTATTTTAAATTTTAAATTATATTAAGATTAGTTTATTATATATTAAATTTAATTTATAATTACATTATATTTTAAATTTAATTTTAATTTTAATTTAATTATAATTTAAATTTTAATAATTATAATTATATTAATTTATTTTATATAATATTATAATAAACTATCAATTTTGAATTTAAAAATTAATTTATTATTTTTTAATTACGTTGGCATTTGTGGCGGCCAAAAGCCCTCACAAAGGTCCAGTCAGCCAATTCATCAAGTCCTTTGTGGCGGCCAAAAGCCCTCACAAATGTCCAGTCAGCAAATTCAGCATCCCTTTGTGGCGGCCAAAAGCCCTCACAAAGGTCCAACCAGGCAAATTCAGCATGTCCTTTGTGATGGCTTATGCCCTCACAAAGGCAGACTTTTGTGGCTGCAAAAGCCCTCACAAATGCCTGTCTTTTGTGGCTGCAAAAGCCCTCACAAATGTCAACCTATTTCAGGCCCTTTATGGCTGCAAAAGCCCTCACAAAATTTTGTGACCAACTTCTTTGTGGCTACCAAAAGCCCTCACAAAATCCACCTAATCTATGTGGAAAAAACAGCAGAAATGGAAGCTAGGGATGGATTAGTCAACAACAAGAAGGAGGATAACAATGAACAACAATGGAGATCTCGATAATATAAACATGAAAGGATGGGGCGACATAACAAAAATAAGACGTAAGTGTAGGCAAAATCCCAAAATAAGTATTTTGAAGATAATTAAACAGTTGATTAATCATTAACTATGATTCTGATTCTTTTCTTATTTAACTTATGTTGTAGAGTGATTTATTTAAAGATAGATGATCAAACATATTCATGAAAAAATAATATGGATCTCGTTGAAAGAAATCAAGAATATTATTGTCATCTATCATGTTCTATATAGACAAATATCCATTTTACAAGTCCAACAGTTTTTGAAGAATCTTCAAAATCAATAACAAAATAAACTGGAGAATGATTTGAAGAATATTATGGCTCCCAATTAAAGACAAAGTCAAGATAAGATCATGAATAATAATTTTCTACATTTCAAACTACATGTTAAGTGTATCAAAACTGCTCAAAGTTCAATGGTCTAGCCCATAACTCGAGTTGGAGGTTGAAGACTCTTCATCATATGCATATTTTTCATTGTTTTTTTAATCTTATTTATCTTTAATCATTAGTTAATTTAAGGATTTATTTGATATATTTTGTTGATTTTAGTTCTTGGATATAATGAAATGTTTGTGTTCTTATTTCCTTGAATGAGTAGAGATTTTTTGTCGTTTTGCGTTGTTTCTTTCTTTTAGTGCAATGATGAATTTTTGTGAGAAATCAACATGATCTATGTGGAGTATTTCATCCATATCCGGAGTTGTAGATGTCCAATTGGAGTCAGACCAAATGAAAATGAAAGTTAAGATCCATAGCTACAACTTTCATGAAACGTGAAACCTATGCCTAGGGCACATTTCTGCACCACTGGATCTGTCAAATTGCACTTGATGTGCGTCTGAGGCACGCGTCACACATCAAAATACATTAAAACACGTTTTTCTCACTTTCTAGGTATCTTTTTTACTATTGGGAAATTTGGAGACTTATGCCCTAATAGAGCAACTTATAGACGGTTGTTTCTAACACCATTAGAGGAGTTTTATCAAGAATCATTTATCAATAGTTCTTGTAACAGGTGGAAAATCTAATGATTTTTTTTTTTGAAAAGCTTTAGAAAACTAAGTTTTAACTAGTTTTAGTAAAATTCCAAAACATTTTCCTTTTCCTGCATTAGCTGGAGAACGTTCTACTTTTTTCAGTTTTTGAATTTTTGTTGTTTTTGCTTCAAAATTTTCTCCCTTTTTGAAGATCTTTTTGTTATTGATTTTCTCATCTCTTTTCTTAAAATAACATGCAAATTCCAGATGCCCAATCTTATTGCAATATGAACAATTGATGTTGCATTTACCTTCTTTTATTTTCGGAACAAAAAAGTTTTCATACATTTTGATTTTTTGAGTTTGATCGAAACCAAGACTAGCTTTATCAAATATTCCTACTTGAGATTCCAGGAATTTTTTTAAATGATTTAGTGGCTTTAACTAATTTTGACAAGTCATTTTTAAGAAGTTCAACTTTAACTAATTTTGACAAGTCATTTTTAAGAAGTTCAACTTTCTTGATTTTCAGTTTTAAAATCTTTGGTTCTAAGATTCTTTCAAATTTTGAATGATCTCTTTAAGCTTATCATTCAGAGCCTGAGTTTTCTCTTTCTCTTATTTTTCTCTGTGAATTTTTCTTTTAAAGAGCTACACATTTGAACAATAAAGTTTGAATCATTTAGCAAGTTGTCAAATTCTTTTTCCAATTGTTCACACAAAATACAAGGTTCATAATTTGTTACCTCATTTTCTTCATCATTGGTCATTAAGCATATGTTTGCTTCTTCATCTTCTTCTTCATTAGATTCATCTGAGTTATCCCATGTAGCCATCATTGATTCCTTTTTGAAAGGAAATCGATTTCGTGGTTTTTTACTTAGGGGACATTCGAATTTATAATATCCCAATTTATTACATCCAAAACATGTGATTTGGCTCTTGTCCACTTCTATTTTGGGACTTTATCTTTCGATTGGAGATTCCATCTTGTCCACTTCTTGTGACACTTTTAATGTTATTTCTTTTCTTTTTTTTGGATGGTTTATCTTCATGTAACAATACTTCATGTGCTCTTAAGGTTCCAATTAGTTCTTCTAATGCAAGTACTTCATGATTTTTGGTCTTGCTTATGGTTGTCACCATCGGTCTCCATATGGCTGGAAGACATCTCATGATCTTTCTCACTCTATCTTGTACTGAGTAAGCCTTTCCAAGGGAATGCATCTCATTTACTATAGTTGTGAACCTTGAGTACATCTAATCAATGGTTTCTCCTTCATTCATTTTGAACAGCTTAAACTTCCTTATGCCAATGTTTATTCTTGTTTCTTTGACATGCCTTTTTCCTCCATGATGTGTTTGCAGTGTGTCCCGTACTTCTTTACCAGTTGTGCATTCATTAACTCTTTCGCTTTCTTCCCTGATCAAAGCACGCGATAAGAATATTTGAGCTTTAGAATTTAGGAGTACCTTAGTTTTGTCTTAAGGTGTCCAGTCCATTTCTTTCTTTTCAGCAGAGTTTGAATCATTTTGATCAACTATTGGTATAAAATCTTCATCTGTAGTAATGCACCACTTTATTGTATCTTGAGATTTTAGAAATAACTATATCTTGTTCTTCTAGAAGTAGTGATCCGTTCCATCAAAGTAAGGTGGTTTGTTTGAAGATCCTCCTTCAACAATGTATTTTGCTTTTGACATTTTTTTCTTATAAATCTTTACTCTAGCACTTGTTAAAGTATTTACTCTTTAGAGATCTTGCTCTGATGTCAATTGAAGTAGCAATGTCAATTTACAAGGAACGAGATTTGAATGGTAAATTCACCTATTTGAAATTTCTTGTTAAAATCTTTAGAAATAACTCAAGAATGATCTTGGTTATGAAAATAGAAAACGGAGAACGTTCTTGTTTTTGAAAACAAAAATTGGAGAACATCTTTTGTTAGTTAAAATCACAGATTTAGTTTATTAATTTAACTTAATAATCAAAATGACTAACAGTAAATAGAAATAAGGAAGAGATATCACACAAAGATATATCCTAGTTGGCCCAACTCGGGATAAGTTCAGTCCTCACATTTGTGAGATTTTCCACTAAGTGTTCAAACGGTTAACGTTCTTGGTTTTACACGGTTTTCGTTAAGAACAACCTTGATCTGTAACAGCAATTCCTTTCCACCCAGAAAGTGTAACAGCCCGTTTTTTTTCCCTTAAAACAAAAATCGAATTTATAAATTAATAAAGAAAAACAAATAAAGAGAGAAATAAATACTTTTGGATAAAATATTTAAGTCGTAACATAACGACAAAAGCCAACAAATATTTACAAACAGCGGAAATAGTTTTTGAAATACAAACCCAAAGTATTTAAACATCAAAATACATCGGGACTATGAAACCTATCAGAAATAATTCATACCCCTGGGATATTCTCGGCAGACACCTGTACAAAAGCACTGCCCCAAGAATTTTAACTTCCCCACATCGCATCAAAAAGTGGTACAAAGATCCATCAAAATAAAAGTCAAGCTGACAATATGAGGTGTAGGTACAGTATTCCAAATTGAAATAAATATATCCACAAAAGAAAGACAGATAAACCCTATACAACCCTCTAATCTAATCATGCTACAAAAAACTATAGAGCCTGAGTGATCACCACGCGCCCTGCAAGATTCCCTCTAACACAGCATTAGACAACTATGCCTAACTACCTTCCCATCTCCAAGGTACTAACCGGTCGGATGATCCTGATTCTCATATGAGAGTAAAGCCCAGATTTCCACAATAATTGTAAAGGACACCAATCGAAATTAACAAATATCACATAACATTTAAGTTTTTTTATGCACAAAATAACCTATCAACTTAGCATACTCATTGAAAGGGTTTTCATATGCCAAACATGCATAATCAAAGTTGAAAAATGAAGTTTTTAACAAAATTGCACTGTCGTATTCGAATGTAGCATGCTTGTATTTGAATACAGTGTTGTTTTAGAAGTCAGTAGCAAAATCAGGACATCTGTATTCGAATACACCTTCTTGTAGTCGAATATAGTGCTATTTCAGAAGTCAATAGCAAAATCAGGACATTTGTATTCGAATACAACTTTATTGTAGTCGAATACAGCAACATAAAACAGTAGAAAACAGCAAGAACAACGTAAATCAACTTTTTAAAAGGTTTCACAATCAATCAACACCTACACACAAATTCAAACAATCTCACTTACCAATTAGGGCACAATCAATACCACAACTGAGCATACATATACAATCATCACAGTATATCAAACATGACTTGCGTGCCAAACACCCTAATACAATGCGTATATGCCCAAAATGCATGACTTCCAAAATTCCAATGAAAACCCTCCTCGAAGGGGCGTAAATCATAATTGTATCGCCTATCACAGGCCTTATACTAATTATTAAGGTGCCACCCATCACAGGTCCGCACAATTTACTAAAGTGTCGCCTATCACATGACTACACTGTTTTCTAGAGTCCAATCGCTAACAGATCAACATGTTCTAGAGTGCAATCTCTCAAAGATCAGCAAGACCCGATAATCCCCGTAAGGCATCATGGCATCATCTCGTGGCCCATCATGGTCACCACTATTACCATGGCACCATCGCGATCACCATGTACTATGAAATGCATGAGCATACTCTAACTCTTTCCACAACAATCATTAAGTAAATGCAGATATTAAAAGATTCCCCATTTTTAATACTCATTTAACACTTAATGATTTTCAAATTCAACACAGAGCATACTCAAACATATATTTTCCACCACCACACATCAAATCTAATCCATAATTCACATTAAATTCGATCAATTCAAATTCTACAAAATCCACACAAATCCAATCATCAATCACCCATAAATTTTCACATTCATCAAACATAAATCAAGCCAAATTAATCTTCACAAAACACACCTCGAACATCTCAAATTACATTTCCTCAACACAACAATTCAACACAAAATACCCTAAAATTGTATAATGTAGGATTTAAAATTAAGGGTCTTACATTACTACCCTCCAAAAAGAAGTTTCATCCTCGAAACTTAAAGTATGAGTAACAATCCACACTAGGTTTGTACTCATATTCAACATACAAGTCACAACTTGTTTCACCCGGCCTACTCGAAGAAAGTGTTGCCTACCCCTTTTCATAGGGTGCTTAATAACTCTACACACTACCATAGTCGGTAAGACTCGTCCATTCCATTCAACATGATTTTGTCTATTATCAAGAAGAGATTAAGGATGATTAGTCTCTCAATTTGTCAATAAGTAGCCAACAACCATGATGGTGGCTTGGACTATCTTAACCGAATTGTAATAGCGCTCCCCGCGACTTGCACTTAAGGTTATCCTAATGCACAAGCGATCAAACAAACTTCTCAAGGTCCACTGAGTTTCCTGTATTTTCCTATAACTTTTCTCTTATCGACGAATTACAACCGCCTAAAACTATGTCACATAGTCTCATATACGTCCACTTGGTACGAATCATCCATTTGGTACCAAACTGAAACACGGAGTATGACATCAACATACTATGCACAAAACAATCATTACCGCAAGGAACTCCTAAATGTCTCCATGGTCCACAAATCCTTGATTTTTCTTTAGTCGCACAACTAAATTTTATCCGTATAAACGAAAGAAAACTCTCAATATATAATACTCGAAATTGAGCTTTAAAGTTTAGAAACAAGTGGCTCGCTAAAGTACGGATTTGGGCTTTTATTCTAACACAAAATTTATAGCTTTTAAATTTAGCTTTCCAACGCTTGCTCATATGCGCCAATCCGATATCCAAAGCTCAAGTTATTAGCTATAGAGCGAACAAGGGTCAAAATGCAAATAATAAAATTATAATTCAATTTCGACCTAAAATTTAGAAAAAGCTAAAAAAATTATTCTAAGCTACAAAAAGCTTTTAAAATACCAAACTAAAAGGCTAGAAACATGTGCCGAAATGCTATGATGAAATTTCCCCACACTTAAACTTTTGCACTCCGAGCAAAACAATGCATGCGATTCCAAGTGGTAAGAGAAAAAAATATATTTCTAGCTTAAGACAATCATGAATAGTTTTATTATCACAACCAAGGAAAACAAGATGACAAGTTAACTAAAGAATGCATCATAAGTGATAGAGTCCTCACAGGATATAAAATTCTATCAAAGTGTTTACACTCAAAGTATTTACACTCAAAGTGTTTGGGCTATTGTTTACACTCAAAGCACATCATGAAAGCTAGCACTACCATAGGCTTGACAAGTCTCTATAATCTATATTTGAAACACATGCACATAATGATCAAAAGGTCTTTATTCGGGTTGTAACGTGGCCAAGGTAAGGGTGAGATAATCCTAAGGAGACTAGGAGTAATGATTAAGAGAGAAAAAAAAAACATTAAGAAGTAACTCAACAAAATATCATTGACTTTTATTTTCATACTCTCTTTGGTCACAACACAACCATTTTTCCTCATATATATATATATATATATATATATATATTCACAACCCTCAAATTTAAACAAACAAGTTGAGGACCCCTACACTTATTCAAGGAAAGACTCCTTATCCCCTAAGATTGGGTCAATTAATTATTTTTCACTTTTAGACTTGTAATGATCTATATAACAAACAATGGGATAATTAGGCTCAAAGGGACTTAAACAAATGGATAATTGTAGGGTTGATTTATTTGGCGAGCAACTTAATCATAAACAAATGCCTAGGTCATTTCAATATATGCATACATACAAGAGTCAAGTCAAGTTCTGGCGTAACTAACAATCATGAATGAGATAACACACAAGAAAAAAAGATGGAAAAATGTATTCCATTCATAATAAGGCTAAAAAATCTACAAAGGTTAATGACCTATCACAAATGATACACAATTTAGCATTTTAATCCAATTTATTTTATCAAGAATACAAAGATACTATCCAATCATGCCAATCCCAACAAACTCTCAACATTTACAACCACAAAATCTGATGAAAAAACGTGTAATGCAATGCCTTTTTAATTTTTTTTATTCATTTTTTTTATTTTATTTTTATTTTTATTGAAATATAACAAATAAAATCCTTAATCAAATTCTTGGAGTAACAACATCCACCATATCAATCTCGGTTTTGCTTCTGGTTTCTTCAGCAAGAACTTCAAAACTACATGGTCAGTAAAAATAACTACCTTTGAACCTAGAGAATATAATCTAAACTTATCAAGTTAAAAAACAATAGCTAAAAGTTCCTTTTTAGTGGTAGTATAATTAGTCTGCGTAGGATCTAAAGTCCTAGAAACATAATAAATCACATGAGCATCCTTACCAACCCTTTATGCAAGGACTTCTCTTACTTCATAGTTAGATGCATCACACTTAATTTCAAAAGAGATGGTACAATTGAGTGGCTGAATTATGGGAGTAGAGATCAGTGCTGCCTTATGGAAATCAAATGCCTTCTTGCATTTGTCATCAAAGGCGAAATTGACATCTTTTGGAAGCAAATTTGACTGCGAAAGAGTTAACTTGTTGAAACCATTGATAAAACGCCTGTAAAAACCTACATGGCCGAGAAAAGAATAAATCTCGCGGATGCAAGATGGGTAAGTCAAATTAGAAATCACATCAATCTTCCCAGGATCCACTTCAATCCCATTTTAGAAATCACATGTCCCAAAACTATGCCTTATTCAACCATAAAATTACATTTTTCATAATTCAGCACAAGGTTAGTTTCAATACATCTATGCAAAAATCTATCTAAATTTTTCAAGAATGCATCAAACGAGGAACCAAACACAGGAAAATCATCAATGAAAACATCTATAAAATTTTCTATCAAACCAACAAAAATACTAATCATGCAACGTTGGAAAGTGCCAAAAGCATTGCATAGGCCAAAGGGCAACCTCCTATAGGCAAATGTGCCAAAACGACAAGTGAACATGGTCTTTTCTTGGTCCTCTGGTGCAATATGGTTATGAAAATAACCAGAAAACCATCAATAACACAATAATGTGACTTACCAACTAACCGTTCAAGCATTTGATCAATGTATGGTAAAGGAAAATGATCATTTCTAGTTGCCGGATTTAGTCTTATGTAGTCGTGTGGGGATAAGTTCATTTTTAACCACTTTGAGTCTTGTTTTCTTAAGGACTACCTGCAATAGACTTACACATTGAATATCAGAGATGGGGTATATAACGCCTGCTTGCAAGAGCTAGGTCACTTCTTTTATGACAACATCCAAAATTAATGGGTTAAGTTGCCTTTGGGGCTTCCTGACTGATGTTACCCCAACCTCCAGTAGTATCCTATGCATACACATAGATAGGTTGATACTAGGAATATCAGCCAAGGTCCATCAGATTGCCTTCCTGTGTTTTCTCAAATTCTTCAACAACTTATCTTCCTATTCATCTTTAAGTTTGACTGAAATAATCACAGGTACCTTGCCACTTCCTTCTAAATATGCATAATTCAAATTTTCATGAAGTGGCTTAAGCCCTACAGTAGGTGGTTGATTAATGGAAGTTACAACACCAATGGCCGAAGCTAAGTCTGGAAAATCAATTATCTTATTAGAAATATCAATATCAATACAATGATCAACCTGCAAGGCAGCTTCACCTTGTTTGAATTATTCTCTTCCTCCATCTCCAGAATATAAAAATCTGTAGGAAATATCAATTCATTAACTCGAATCAATACATCCTCCACAAGTCTGTAAGCCCCTTAATTTTTAAATCCCAAATTATACTATTTAAGGGTATTTTGTGTTGAATTTCTTAGATTTTTAGCCCAGTTTTTGGTAATTAGTGAGTTAAATGCCAAAAATCTATTTTTGGAAATTAGATTACAATTAATTGCCGGATAATAATTTATTTATGTTACGAAGAATTTAATACAAGACAATTTTGTTAAAAATATATCTGGTTGCAGAAAATTTTATCAGTCAATTGAGTTGCGACGAGGGTAGATATTTTTAACAAAAAGTGGTTTGGGAAGTGATGGGTGAAATGGTAATTTTATGAAATATCTAGATATTTTTAGATATTTGTTATATATATATATATATATAGGAAGAAAAGGAAAGGAAGGAAAGACATAGAAAGGAAGGAAAAAGGAAGAAAGGAAGAAAAAAAAAAAGAAAAGCATTTCCTTCACTCTTCTTCCTCCTCCTTGCCTCGCGACCCAATCTTCCTCTTTCATCTTTTTCTTTCATTTTCATTTCTTCCTTTTGCTTCAAGAAAAGGAACCAAGGCTTGGTGGGTGAGAAATCAAGGATTTCTCAGCTTCATTCTTCTCCTTTGATTCAAAAATGGAGAAAAACGGTGTTGGTGTTTTCAAAACCGTCAAACACAAACCTCCACGTTTCATCTAGATCTAAGCTTTGTTTCGCGAAGAGGTAGAAGGGAAAGTTTCTCACCACCACGCTACGGTGCTAGTGAACTAACTTTGAAAGCGACGTCGCAAACGGAGATTTTATTAGAATTACTCGTGGTACTGTAATCGCTCTTTAAAGCTAACGTTACGGTAAGGGCTCCTTACAAACTTTTAGTTTGAATTTAGGGACTTATATGTGGTTGGGTGGAAAAGAAATTGGTTAAGGTTAAAGTGTTGATTTGGGGAAAATGGATTTAATGCTTTTATGGGTGAAATTTTAAAGTTGGGTTTGATGATATTGATGAGTGTTTCATGGAAAATGAATTTAACTCATTTATGTGTGGTTTTGAGGAAATGAAATTTGATGTGTTTGAGTGGTGGGTTGAGATAATTTTGTGGTTGTCATGTTTGACGTGTTCATAATTAATATTTATAAATTTTGAGATGTGTTTATGTGGATTTTGTGGAAAAATGAATTGATGTGATTAGGTGTGAGTTGTGGATTGAATTTGAGAATATGTCTGAGTATGTTCTGTGTGGAATTTGAAAATCATTAGAGTTAAACGATTATTAAAAATGGGGAATCTTTTAACATCTCTGTTTACTTAATGTTTGTAGTGAAAATTGTTAGAGTTAAATGAGTATTAAGAATGGGGAATCTCTTAATATCTGTATTTACTTAATGAATGTCGTCGAAATTGTTAGAGTTAAATGAGTATTAAGAATGAGGAATCTCTTAATATATGCATTTACCTAATGATTGTCGTCAAAGTTGTTAGAGTTAAACGAATATTAAAAAGGGGGAATCTTTTAATATCTCTATTTACTTAATGATTGTTGTGAAAATTGTTAGAGTTAAATGAGTATTAAAAATGGGGAATATTTTAATATCTGCATTTACTTAACGATTGTCGTGGATAGAGTTAGAGTATGCTCATGCATTTCATAGTACATGGCGACCGGATGGGCCATGGTGATAGTGGTGACCGGATGGGCCACAAGATGATTCTATGTGATTTGTTGGTTCATCTTATCCTTGCGGGGATTGTCGTGTCGTGTAATGTCTGCGATAGGCTACACATTTTTGGTAAATCGCGTTGACCCATGATAGGTGGCACCTCGATAAATAGTACTTCGGCCTGTGATAGGCGGTACATTTACGATTTACATTTTTAGTAAATCGTGCAAACCCATGATAGGTAGCACCTCAGTAATTTAGTACTTCAGCCTGTGATAGGCAGTACAATTATGATTTACGGCCCTTCGAGGAGGGTTTTGGTTTGGAATTCCGAGTCCTTTCATTTTGGCATATACGCATTGCATTAGGGTGCTTGCCACGCGAGTCGTGTTTGATTTTAGATTATGATTGAGTGTTTGAACTCAAGTTTTCATGGTGATTGTGTTATAATTGCTAAGTGTTAATGTTTTGGAATTGTGTGTAAGTGTGATTGATTGCAAAACCATTTCGAAACTCAAGTTGTTGTGGTGATTGCGCTATAATTGCTAAGTGTGATTGTTTGGATTTGTGTGTAAATGTTGATTGATTTCGAAACTCTTTAAAAAGCTGAATTTTGCTGCTGTCTGATGTGTGTTCGAATAGAGAAGGTTGTATTCGAACACAGACATGCTGTTTTTGCCACTGACTTACTGTGTAGTCGAATACAGAAGGTTGTATTCAAATACAGACATCTTGTTTTGCTACTGGCTTGCTGTGTAGTCGAATACAGAAGGTTATATTCGAATACAGAAATGTTGTTTTTGTTGCTGAATGCTGAAATAGCCTTGTATTCGAATACAACGATGCTGTATTCAAATACAACAGTGTTGTTTTGTTAAAAACTTCATTTTTGAACCTTGTTTATGAATGTTTGGCATATGGAAACCCTTTTAAGGTGCATGCTAAGTTGAAAGGTTATTTTGTGCATTTAAAAACTTAAATGTTATGTGTTAATTGTTAATTTCGGTTGGTGACCCTTTACAACTATTGTGGAAATCTGGACTTTGCCCTCATATGAGAACCAGAACCATCCTACCGGTTAGTACCCTATAGATGGGAAGGTAGTTGGACACACCTGATTGGAGTTGTGTTAGGAGGATCTTGCGGGGTACGTGAAAATCATCCGAGATTGATAGTTTTTTGTAGAATCATCAGATTAGGTTCACGTATAGGGACTAGATGTCTTTCTTTTGGGATGTGTTTATTTTAATTTGGAAGACTGTACCTATACTAATATTGTCAGCTTGACATTTTATTATGATGGGATCCATGTAATACTTTTTTATGTGTAAATACTTAGGATTCGTATTTCAAAAACTATTCTGCTGCTTGTAAATTATGTTGACTTATTTGTCGTCGTGTATGACTTAAATATTTATCCAAAAGTATTTCCTTAGTTATTTCTTCGTTTTTATGAATTTGTTTTTTTAAAAAAAAAAAAATACACTCGCGCTGTTAAAAATCGGGGTGTTACAAAGTCCAACAGGACAAGCATTGTAAGACCTTTAATTTTAAAATCTAATTTATGTATTTTAGTATATTTTTGTGTTTAATTGTTGTGTCAGTTAACTAAATTTTTCTTTATTTTGGGAATTAAGTACCAAAAATATATTTTGTTAGAGTTTGTAATATGTAACCCGTTTAAAAATTATTTGTCAGAAAATAATTTATTTATGTTACGAAGAATTTAATATCGGGCAATTTTGTTAAAAATATCTCTGGTTGTTGAAACTTTTATCTGTCAATTGAGTTGCAATGAGAGTAGATATTTTTATCAAAATAGTTTGCTACTGACTTGTGAATTAGCACTGTATACGAATACGATAGGGCAGTTTTGTTAAAAATTTCATTTTTTAACTTTGATTATGCATGTTTGGCATATGAAAACCCTTTCAAATAGTATGCTAAGTTGAAAGGTTATTTTGTGCATTTAAAATTTAAATGCTATGTGATATTTGTTAATTTCGGTTGATGACCTTTACAATTATTGTGGAAATATGGGATTTTCCCTCAGATGAGAACCAGGATCATTGAACCAGTTAGTACCCTAGAGATGGGAAGGTACTTAATCATACCTGACCGATGTTGTGTCAGAAAGATCTTGCGGGGCGCGTGGAGATCACCAGGGTTGTGTAGTTTTTGTAGCATAATCAGATTAGATGGTTGTATAGGGGCTAGTTGTCTTTCTTTTGTAGATATATTTATTTCAATTTGGAAGACTGTACCTATACCTCATATTGTTAGCTTGACTTTTATTTTGATGTGTCCTTGTACCACTTTTTGATGCGACATGGGGAAGTGCTCTTATTCCTCAATTGAATGGTAAAACATGTACTCTGTAAAGGTCCAAGAGCAAGAGAGTTAAAAATAGATGTAGGCATAACATTAATGGAAGCTCCTAAATCTAACATAGCATTTTCAAATTGACTACTTCCTATGGTACATGGAATGGAAAAAGTTCCTAGATCTTTGCATTTATGAGACATAGGCTGAATAAGGGTTGAAACATTTTTCCCCATGTTTATCCTTTAATTACCTTTTAACCTTTTGTTGTGTGTGCACAAATCTTTTAGAAATTTTGCATAACTTGGAATCTGTTTAATTGCTTTATGGCCAGGAATGTTCACTTCCACCTTCTTAAATGTATCCAAGATCTCCTTGTCCTTATCTGCCTCGTCCATTTTCTTAGTTTTCACTGCCCTTTAAGGAATAAGAAGTGGTATATTTTGATCAACATCAACAACTTCAGGTATCAAAGTGTCTTTAGCAACATTGTTATTTTTCATTGTAGTTTTAGGTACCTTTGGTATTTCAACAACTTTCCCATACCTCAATGCAATTGCACTAACATTCGGTGCATTTGGATTTACTACTGATAGTGCAGGTAATTGGTTTGACCCTTGAGTCTACAACTAATTAATTGAAGTGGTTAGCTCATCAATCTTTGTTTCCAAATTTTGAATGGTGGAATATGTTCTTTGGTGAAATTGGAGATTATGGACAACCATCTACTTAACGAGGTCCTCTAATGAAGGTGCATTATTTTGCTGTTGTGGAATATTTTGTTGCTGCTGCCTAGGTTACTGTTGTGCAAATGAATTCCCCCATCTCAGGTTGTGATGGTTTCTCCAACCAGGATCGTACCTATTAGATGACAGATCATAGTTGGCTTGAGAATTGTATATATTTGCAGCATATGCTTGAGGAGCATTATCAATTGGATCTTCTGGCAATGTAGGTCATGAATCTATAGGATGCTCTCGAGAAGTGCAAATACCATAGACCACTACTTGGGTTTTACCTATTGCCAATTTTTTTACTAAATATTTAAGCTCATCAAGTATGCCTTCTAAATTATTGTGCGAAGAAGCTTGAATTTCATTCACACCCATCTTCAACACTGCTGAATTGCTTCTAGTTGTAAACTGCTAAAAATTAATGGACATGTCTTATCGACAAGTGCTCCCCCACTTGAAGCATCCAAAATGCTTCTATCCATAGGTAGCAAGCATTCATAAAAATATTGGATGAGCAATTGTTCATAAATTTGGTGATGAGGCAAGCTTGACACGAATTTTTTTAATCTCTTCCAATACTCATGTAATCATTCCCTATCAATCTGCCTAATGCCACATATTTCTTTTCTGATTGAAGCAACTCTTGAGGCAGGGAAGAATTTTTCTAGAAACTATATCTTGAGATCATTCCAACTTGTACCAGAACTTGGTTGAAGGTAGTATAACTAGTCCTTGACATCATCTTGGAGTGAAAATGGGAAGGCTCACCGCTTAATATGGTCTTTTGTGACTCCTTCAGGCTTCATGGTAGAACACACAACATGGAATTCCTTCAAGTGTTTGCGGGGATCCTCACCTGCAATGTAAAACCCATAATTTTAAATTATACTTTATGCATTTTAGTGGATTTTGGTATTGAACTCAGGGGCTTTTTAGCCAAGTTATTAATATTTTGGGAGTTTAAATGACCAAAAAGATATTTTGATGCCCGGTTAGAATTACTCGTCGATGAATAAATTAAATTAACTGCGGTGAATCTTTTACGAAGAATTTAATGCGTTATGGGTGAAATGGTAATTTAACAAATATCTAGATATTTTGAGAAATTTTTTAAAAGTAATTAAAATATATATAAATATCTATATGTATATATTTGTTTGGGGAGAAAAGGAAAGGATATAAAAAGGAAAGAAGGAAAAACAAAGAAAGGAAAAACAAATGAAAGAAAGAGAAAGGAAAGAAAATGAAATCCATCTTCTTCCTCTGCCTCGCGTGACTTCCTCCTTCCTCCTTTGTTATTCATTTTTCGTTTTCTTTGCTTCCTTTTGTTCAAGAATAGAAATCCAAGGCTTAGTGGGTAAGAAAGCAAAGATATCTCAACTTCACTCTTCCTCTTTGATTCGAAAACGAAGAAAAACGGTATTAGGGATTTCAAAACCGTCAAACACAAACCTCCCCGTTTCACCTAGATCTAAGCTTCGTTTTGCAAAGAGATAGAAGGGAAAGTTGCTCACTACCACGCTACGGTGCTAGGGAACCAACTTTGGAAGCAGCGTAGCGAGCAGAAAATTTACTGGATTTACTCATAGTGCCGTAATCGCACGTTAAAGCTAACGTCAAGGTAAGGGCTCCTTCCAAACTTTTAGTTTGCATTTAGGGACTTATCTGTGGTTGTGTGGAAAAGAATTTTGTTAGGGTTAAAGTATTGATTTGGGGAAAATGAATTTAACTCATTTGTGTATGTTTTGAGTAAATGAAATTTGATGTGTTTGAGTAGTATGTTGTGTTGATCTGTGTTCATCGTATTTGACGCGTTCTTAATTAATACTGATGAAATTTGATATGTTTATGATTGGAGTTGATAAAATGTTTGAGTTGTTCTACGTGAAATTTGAAAACCATTAGAGTTAAACGAGTATTAAAAATGGGGAATCTCTTAATGTCTGCGTTTACTTAATGTTGTCATGAAAATGATTTTGTGGAGAAATGAATGGTTATGTTTTGGTGTGAATCGTGGATTGAATTTGATAATATGTTTGAGCTGTTTTGTGTGGAATTTGAAAACCATTAAGTTAAACGAGTATTAAGAATGGAGAATCTCTTAATGTCTTGTTTACTTAATGTGTGTTTGTGAAAATCGTTTTAGTTAACTGGATATTAAGAATGGGGAATCTCTTAATGTCTTGGTTACTTAATGTTGTTTTGGAAATCATTTAAGTTAACTAGATATTAAGAATGGGGAATCTCTTAATGTCTTGGTTACTTAATGTTGTTTTTGGAAATCGTTTAAGTTAACTGGATATTAAGAATGGAGAATCTCTTAATATGTTTGTTTGCTTAATGTTTGGTGTGAAAATCGGTTAAGTTAAATGAGTATTAAAAATGGAGAATCTTTTAATATCTGCATTTATTTAACGATTGTTGTGGATGGAGTCAGTGTATGCTCATGCATTTCATGTTGGTAAATTATGCTGACCCGTGATAGGTGGCACCTCGGTAAACAATACTGACCCGTGATAAGTGGTACGTTTACGATTTACTTTTTGGTAAGTTGTGCTGACCCGTGATAGGTGGCACCTCGGTAAATAGTACTTTGGCCTGTGATAGGCGGTACATTTACGACTTACGCTTTTTCTTTTAGTAAATCATGCTGACCCGTGATAGGTGGCACCTCGGTAAACAGTACTGACCCGTGATAGGTGGTACCTTTATGATTTACGTTTTTTTAGTAGATCGTGCTGACCCGTGATAGGTGGCACCTCGATAATTGGTACTTTGGCCTGCGATAGGTGGTACAATTATGATTTACGGCCCTTCGAGGAGGGTTTTGGTTTGGAATTCCGAATCCATGCATTTTGGCATATACGCACTGCATTAGGGTGCTTGGCACACGAGTCGTGTTTTGATTCAAGTGTATGATTGAGTGTTTGAAACTCAAGTTGTCATGGTAACTGTGTTTAAATTTATAAGTGCTATGTATTGATTATCGTGTGTAAGTGTGATGGATTGTAAAACTATTTCGAAACCCAATTTGTCGGGGTGTTGTGTGGGAATTGCTAAGTGTTAAGATTTGGAGTTGTGTATGAATGTGATTGAGTTAGTTTATGAATTTTTGGAAGAATAGGCAGGGAAATCGATTTCTCAATCAATTTGATGAGTTACAGGAACTTCGCTAATTTGACAAAATCGATTTGCCAATCGATTTTGAAATCTGTTTTTCAAAAACCATTTAAGAAATCGATTTGGCAACCGATTGGTATGTTTCTTGCTTCCTTGAATCTTGAAAATATATTGAAACAATCGATTTGGAAATCGACTTGGCCAAGACAGGAACTCAGCCAAATTGACAAAATCGATTTGGAAATCGATTGGCTCTAACACAGGGGCTCAGTTCTTCATTCAATCGATTTCCCAATTGATTGATTTAAGCCCAGAGTTCAGTTTTCACTAAAAACTTTCAGGAAATCGATTGGCTTAGTGTAAATTCTTATTTTGAGTTAGATAATCGATTGCTCAATTGATGTATCAATGTTTTGGTCATTTATGTATTACTTGATGGATTGAGAACTTTATTTTGATTTCATTTACATTTGGCAAGCATTATATGAACTTTTAGCATATGGAAAATCCTTTAAGGTGTATGCTAAGTGGAAAGGTTATTTGTGCATTTAAAAACTTAAATGTTATGTGTTAATTGTTAATTTCGGTTGGTGACCCTTTACAACTATTGTGGAAATCTGGGCTTTGCCCTCAGATGAGAGTCAGGGCGGTCCTACCGGTTCGTACCCTACAGATGGGAATGTAGATGGGAATGCTTGACTGGAGCTATGTTAGGAGGATTTCACGGGGCGCGTGGAGATCACTCAGGGTGTATAGTCTTTGGTAGAATGATCAGATTAGGTTGACATAGAGGGAACATATGTCTTCCTTTTGTATTTTGTTTATTTTAAACTGGAAGACTGTACCACTTTTTAATTTGTAAATATTCTGGATTCATATTTCGAGAAACTTTTCCGCTGCTTGTAAATTATAATGACTTTATTATATATCCAAAGGTGTTTACCTTATTTATTTCTCTGTTTTATTTTA
Organism: Cicer judaicum; assembly: GCA_037974835.1. Taxonomy (NCBI): domain Eukaryota; kingdom Viridiplantae; phylum Streptophyta; class Magnoliopsida; order Fabales; family Fabaceae; genus Cicer; species Cicer judaicum. The sequence goes on from JBBPBS010000330.1 coordinate 1,554,741, forward strand.
GTATCTTTTGAGAAAAAAAATACACCCTCGCTTTGAAAATCGGGGTGTTACATGCAAGACCATTAAACTTTGAAAGCAAGTGTATTAAACAAGATTTAAGTTCAAATGATACAATAACTTCAAGATATGTGATACATAATGCATTATAATTGACATTAAGTGCAAAAAGTTATCTTAAAGTTCAATTATTCGCATAAGCCATATTTTGCAGCAAGTTGTCACTTTCAATATTTGACTGTAACTCATTAACATTAGCAGCTCTATTAAATCTACGACGTAAATGAAATGTCCTATCTATTTCAGGTTCAAGAGAATGCAGATATACAAAACTAGCCCTAGTCATGCATCGTCATAACAATGCAATGCAAAATCACAATTCTAAAAATTCCAACAATGTCCCTATTGCTAAAATTGAAGCGAAAAATCCAAAATCATATGAAATAAAATCCAAAAAATATAACAATACCACAAAAAATTTCTAAAAATCAAATAAAGGCAATGGAATTTTGTTTTTTTGGAATTTTCAGAGTCACTCTCATAGCTGAAGTGATGCATGTCTTATGTGCAAAAGACAAAAACCCAATATACGCAAATCTATCATATTTTGGGGTTATCGAGCGCATATGGGAGTTAGACTACACAATGTTTCGTGTTCCCATATTTGTTGCAAGTGGGTCGATAATAATAATGGCATTCGAATTGATGAGTCAGGGTTCTTGCTTGTCGATTTTAATAGGGTGGGATACAAAGATGAGCCTTTTATTTTAGCGTCGTAAACTCAACAAGTGTTTTATGTCACTAATCCTACTAATGATAAATGGTATGTTGTCATATCGACCAATAAAATAAGTGATGATAACAATAATGATGAAGATGTTGGTAATGTTCTTTTATTTGCAACATCACAACCACATGAAATTGATTCATCTGATGATGGTTTATATCTTAGAGATGATCATGGTGAGGGAATATGGACTAATCCAACGTATCGTATCGTTAATGGACAAACAAATGTGAATCCCACCAGGAAAAGAAGAAGGGCATCTTAAGGTGTTTAATTGTTTTATATAAGCCATGTAATCTGAACTGAGTTCATGTGATTTAATTGTTTGATCTACCAGAATTGAGCATTTTAGTATTTAGCTTGAATTGTATTTGATTTTCTGCTTATATTTAGCTTGACTTTAGTGTTTTATACTAAGTTCACGTAATTTAAGTGTACGTTTGACCCGCCATAATTGATTTTCAGCTTATATTGAACTTGAAAAAGTTTTATTTGAGTACTGGGAATTTATCTTGAATTGATCATGAGCTGATCATATAATTTAGCATAGATATATATATATATATAGGTATTTAACTAATTATTTGGAAAAAAAATCCAAATATAGGTATTTTACTTGAACTGAACTGAATATAAACTTGTAATTTTACAGTGCTTTTGTCCATAAGTGCTATAAAAGCGTTTAAAAAAAATAAGGAGGTCACAAAGATTTGTTTTATACCAAGTTAAAAGGGTATTTTAAAGCCCTTGTTGCCAAAGCGCTGTAAAAAGCTTTTAAAAATAAAATAAGGAGGTCTTTTACAATGCTTTTCCAACAAGCATTGTATAAGACTTATAAAAAATCAGCCCTATTACATAAGAAAACAAAGAGGCCTTTTGAAGTGCTAGTTGCTAAAGCATTGTAAAAGGCTTTTAAAAATAAAATAAGGTGGTATTTTACAGCGCTTTTCCAACAAGCGGTGTAAAAGGCTTTTAAAAATACAGCCCTGTTACATAAGAAAACAAAGAGGTCTTTTAAAGCGCTTGTGGACAAGCGCTCTAAAAGGCTTCTAAAAAATAAAATAATGAGGTCTTTTACAGCGCTTGTCCACAAGGGCTTTAAAAGGCTTTTAAAAAACCGTTGTAATAGGCTTTTAAAAAATAAAATAAGGAGGTTTTTTACAGCGCTCTTTCGAAAAAGCGATGTAATAGGGTTTTATATATAACAAAAAAGCGCTGCAGTTTCCTCTTCATTACGTAAACTTCACTATGCTAGTGTCCTCCTCCTCTTAATTGTTCTTCTCATTGCGAACCCTATCATCTGTGTTATTATCCCATTGCGAACCATATTGCCACTATCATCTCCATTTCTAACCATCTCCATTTCTAACCATCTCCATATGTGTTATTATCCCTACGATTCATCTCTTCTCATTAAAATACATAACCCTCATTACGTATTTTTGCGAACCATACTCTATCCGTTTGTATTTCTGTGCATTCTCGGTGTTCCTTCTCCTACGAACCCTACGTATTTATTCTCACTATTCAGGTATTGTATTTATTAATTTTTTGTTGTCACTAAAATGCATGTTGAACTTAGACTGCTACGTACTTAGACTACTGCATGTTGAACTTGTTGAAGTTATACTGAACTACATGTTGAACTTGTTGTAGATAAATGGATTCTAACAAGGCTATGAATTGTCAAAATGAGGAAGTTGTCAACACTAAGACTTGTGAAAATGAGGTTAAACTTGGTGCAACTATTATGCAAAATGTCATAAAAGCAAGAAGTAATGGTATAAAATTTGAGGTATACTATACTTTGTTTGCTGTTTATTTTTTATCTTTTTTGAAAGCATATACTTACTATATGAGTTTATTAGGTGGAATGGAATGAAAGTGGCCAACCAATTGAGCCCAACAATTTCATGTTGGTAAGTTATATTGGTGTTGTTATTCGTCAGAATATACCAATTACAATTGACGATTGGAGAGATAAGGCTTTGAAGGATACGAAAGATATACTGCGGAATGATATAAAAGTAACTTTTTTACTCCACTTTTTGTTACTTATAATTTTTTCCATTGAAATACTTTACTCAAACTATATCTTTATTTGGTTTGCAGTATGCTTTTGATGTTGATGATGTGAGAAAAACCTACGTGCTTAGAGTTGCTGGAAAAATACACCGGTGATTTAGATCTCATCTGTTAAACTGCTACCTAAGAGATCATGATGGAAATATGAATGTTGAAGCTCCAAAAATATATAAACACTATATATCAAATGACAAATGGAGCGTATTTGTAGCTAAATATGCATACCTCGCATTTGTGGTAAGTGATTAATTTATTAGCATTTGTGTTTTATTATTCATATTCATAGCGTATTTTAAATTTTTAAACGATTGTTATTTCTTTTATATAGAGTATAAGTACGGAAAATCGCGAGAGGGCCAAAAAATTCAACGCATCCATACAAAAAATCTCGTATGGGATATGCACGTTTAGAGCAAAAAATTGTAAGTAAACATCAATTTTATATAATATGGTACATTATAAATTATAGTTTCTAACTAATATTTTGTTTATGATCTTAACGAATAGCTTTTGTTTATGTCTTAATGAATAGCTACAAGAGACCCAATTCGATCAACCATTGGGTCGTCATATTTTGTGGAAGGAGGCTCATGTAAATAAAGATGGAGTTGTTGATAATGAAAATGTTCAAAAGTGATACAACTTTGTGTAAGTATATTATCACTTTAATATTTTTTAATATTGTATTTTAAAAATTATATTGAACTTATCTATTTAATCTTACGTATATTTTAGGAGAATCTAGAACAATGTTCTGAAAATCAAGAGGACAACAAACAAGCTAGTTGCAGGGACATACTTAGTAAAGTATTTAATGTTCCTGAATATTCCGATCGCGTGAGGTGGAAAGGATTTGGCCCAAATTCATCTAATGAGGAAGTATTAGAGAAGCTCAAAGTTCTAATAGAGCAAGTGGCATTCTTGGTGAAGACGAGTAAAGAAAAGCAACTTTCGGATTAGCTCCAACATGAAATACAAATGGAGAGTGAGAACGCTAGTTGCAACGTTGGTCTTAAAAGTCTTCTTGGGGTAATTAATTACTTGATAAAATATGAAATTCATTCAACCTAATTGTTTCACATACTTATATATTAACCATTGATTTAGGGTGTATCTACTTGCGTGCTGTATTTATCCTCCCCTACTCATCCCAAGGTTGGAAAAGGAACATTGTACAATACTTTGGGAGAAGTATTGCACAACCCTTTGATCCCTGTCGGCCATGTAAAAGTATCACTGGTGATTGCTTTTGAACCAAATGCACCATTGCCTATACCAGACAACGATGGAGATATGAAGTATTTGGGAGAAGCAATAGGTAGTTACGTGGCATGGCCCAAAATCTTGTTGATCTTGATAAGGTATGTTTAATTGAAATGTATGTTTAATTGATATGTATATTTAATTGAACGATATATGATTATGATTGATTATATTTAATTGCTGATTTTTTCTGCAGTTAACTTTAATTTCACATTTATTTAGATTCATACAAAGTCTAAAGGGAATGACAAGAAGATTCCCCGCAATGAGTCAGTTACGTTACCGGAAAAGGTTTGTCACATTTATTCTGGCAGGTTTTTTATTTTTTTTAAGATTCAATTAACTAACAAACTAATTAACCTCATTTTTTCATATTCAATCAAAACCACCCGCACAACAACCCTGCCAGAATAAAACTGCACCATAGCAGGTTGTTCATGGTAAAAATAAAGTTGGCAAACTTCAAATTTTGGAGGGTAATAAAGCTGCCAAAATTTAAAAACTGGATCGGGGTAAATCAGTTGTTGCTCCTAAAATAACTCATCCACGCCTTGCTCGATTTGGGTCGTGTCTTGACATACAAGCAAAAACAAATATGGACAGCAACGATTCATGTATCATAAACATGGAGAAATCTATTTTCGGATATGAGTATGAAGAACTACTTGAAAAAGAGCACATATACGAACTTCTCGATCATAAGAAGCTGAGTGTTACTGTCATCAACTTATACATTAGGTAAAATACTTTATTTAATTGCATTTGTTGATAATTAATAATTAATTTAATTTATTGGTAATTAATTTAATTTATTGGTAATTAATATAATTTGACATTTTCATTGAAGGATTTTGTATGAGAAGTTGGTGTGCACACGCAAATTGTCAAATAGATTTTCATTCTTGTCTCCGCATAAGCTGTCAATGTTTAAACCCAATCCAGTTAATGTAAAGAATTATGTTGTAGATATCCTGTTGGGAAATAAAGAGAAGGATAATTTATTCCTTGCGCCATATAATTCAGGGTATATAGTTATATATTCTTTATTTATATCTTTTTTAATTTATGAGATCTTAATTTATTAGTTGTTCTAACCAAATTTTTGTTGTTGTAGGGCACATTGGGTGTTGTTTATAATAACATTTATTTAATAGTGCTTTACAAGTTTTCTGAGCTCAAAGGGGTGCTACAGTGTCGAAGCAAAAGTGAAATAACATCACATGGATTCCAATAAAGGTTTGAAATATATGCCTTTAAAATTTCATTAACAATCAACGCACAAATATTTATTGAATTATATGTTTTATTTTATAGTGCCCTCGTCAAACTAACAACATAGACTGCGAGTACTATATATTGCAATTCATGAAGGAGATTGTTGATATCATTCAAACTATAATCCTAGAAACAGTACGGTATTTTCATTATATTTTGATTTTCATATATAAACTATGTATATATTTGATGCTAACTTATTTATGTTCAAATTTTATATATAACAGTACTTTGACGACTCCAGTCCAACATACTCTGAAAGAGATCTAACTGAAATAAAGGAAGACTGGTGTAAGTATGTGATCGAACTGAAAATTATTTGATTTGTTGGGATATAAATATGTTGCAATGTTGTGAATATGTAAATGTTGTGTAGGCTATGTTGTGTAGTTCTGTTGTTGTAAATGTACAAAATATGTTATGTTAGTTCTGTTGTTAGTCCTGTTATGTAGTTATGTTGTTGTGAACTGATAGTATCAATATATAAAGCTACAAGTTTGTTGCTAGATTGAAAAATATAGTAATTGTGTCAATATAATGTGCTAGATTGAAAATGATTTTGAAAAAAAAAATAAAAACCTATTACAACGCTATTTTGAAAAAGCACTGTAAAACGTGCATAAGAATGAACCTATTACAACGCTTTTTCCAAAAAAAATATTGTAATAGGTCATTTAATTATGTGAAAGCGCAAGTCTTTTACAGCCCTTGTCAAAAAAGCGCTTTAAAAGATATGTAACATAAGGAGGTGGGAGGGCTATATTTTACAGCGTTTTTTTTAGAAAAGCGCGGTAAAACGTGCATAATAATGCACCTATTACAGCGCTTTTTGAAAAAGCGCTGTAAAACCAGTACATCAAGTAGCGCGTTTTTAGAAGGGATTTACAGCGCCTTTTTGAAAAAGCGTTGTAAAACCAGTACAACAAGCAGCGCATTTAAAAAGGAATTTACAACGTCTTTTATTTATGTTGAAGAGCGTTGTTGTATCTTTTTAAAGCACTAGATACTACAACGCTTAATTTTTTTGAAAAAAGAACTGTAAATAATTTAAAAAAAAGTGCTGTAAAATTCTATTTTTCGGGTAGTGAATGTAAGATTTTAGGTCTAATACTAATTAGCAATTAGTCCAATCTTTATTGACTTGAAAAAAACTAAACAAAAACATTAAGAAAAAACAATTCAAATGAAACTTTTACGAAATTTAGATGCAACCACAAAAGTTTACATAGTAATTGGAAGCAAAATAAAACATGAATCCATGACATAAATAAATCATAACTTCATGATAACCAACAAGCATGAAAACCCCATCTTTAGAAATACATTGTGTACAAATTTTATCACTATTTATATATACCAATACGACTCCAAACCAAATATTCATGTGAACTATTAAGGGAAGAATTTTGATAGATCTAAAAGCATATATTTTTTACTTACATTCAAATACGTGACATGTGTTTAGAATTTTGCAAGAAATGCACCAATAACTACGAAAGGATTATGTAACTAAGAGTACTCATGCAACATTTTTGTAAAATACTTATGACATGCACTAAAAATCATGGAAATTACAAATGCTAACAAACTAACCTTAAAGAAATAGTTATCAAGTCAAATATTCATTTAAATTATGATTGTTGGCTTTATATTCATTTTTTTTTGTCAAATATTCATTTTTTTTGTTATCCATGCAATGCATTAGTGTGTAATGAGTATTAAAAGGGGAGTCATCTAATAGTTACATTTACATAATGATTGTTGTAAAAGAGTCAGAGTGTGCTCATGCATTTCATAATTAGTGGTGATCGTGATGAGCCACAATGTTAGTGGTGACCGTGATAGGCCACAATGTTAGTGGTAACTGTGATGGGCTACGGGATAGTTCCATGAGTTGATTGGTCCATCTTATCCTTACGAGGATTTATTGGTTGTGTAGGTCTATGATAGATTACACTCTAGTAAATCGTGCTAATCTTTAATGGTGTATTATATATTAAAAATACATGGATGCTACGAAAACGCTTTTTTCAAAAGCACAACATAGATACTGATAGTTATCTATAATAACAATGCCTATGGCATCATTTTTTTTCTTTATAAAAGCGATGTCTTAAGGTCAAAATATTTAGAGCGTTTTTTCTTACAATCGCTGTTATAAAGTCATATAACGCTTTCGTATTTTTGTAAAAGCATAACAGTAGGGTCATGAACTTTTAAAAAATATGTTTGAATGTTTGTTTTAAAGCTATTCTAAAATTTTAATATAAATCTCATTCACCGTTAATTGTTGATCACATTCAACATATCATTCTCTTTTAATAAAAAAAATTAATTTACATACACCAAAATTTAACGAACTATATTTTGATTATTTAATAAAATCGATCATTCCATAAAAAAAATCATTTCCCTTTAATACTTTTAATGCCTATTACCAAATAAAAAAATAATGAAAAAAATCCAAATCAAATAATTAAATATTTTTTTATTTATATATTTTTTATCAGTATATCAAATAAATATTTTATTTTTATACATAATATGTTATTATAAGTATTTATAAGTTATTTTTTAATCAAATAAATATGTTAATATGACAAATTTATAAATATTTATATATTAAATATATTTTTATTTATTTATCAATATATAATAACAAAAGTGTTTAAAAATAAGGGTAAAACTATCTACAATTTTATTTCTATAAGCGCTGTTGTAGTTTACAAAACACTTTTGTAAAGTATTTTAAAGTGTTATCTAAAAAAAGTGTTGTCTTAGAGTTTAGAGGTAATTAAAAGTGTTTTTTGAAAATGTGCTATCATATGTTCTTTATAGTTTTTTTAAGTTTATCTATGTAAAAACTGAGGAACCTCGCGTTAACCCTGACTGCTAAACCTCCTCCAAGTGTTGTTCACGTAAAACCACCTCAAAGCTTTTCACTACAAAGCCTTCTCACTACGTTGTTCAAGCAAACCATCCTCACTGCGTTGTTCAAGCAAACCCTCCTCACTACGTTGTTCACTCTCAATGCAAACCCTCCTCACTACGTTGTTCACTCTCAATGCAAACCCTCATCTCCCTGAGAACCCTCCTCTCCCAACCCAAATCTCATGGTGTCCCTGCTAACCCTTCTTTGTGCGACCATCGTCATTGCAAGTGTCGTTGTGTTAGGTTCTGTTTCAACACACTTCGCCATCGCATCTCAATCATCCCCATCATAAGTATCACTCTATTAGATTCTATTTCAACACTTGGTACGTTGCTGTTTAGGGTTCTGTTTTTTGATTTATCAATAACTCAAATTTTTAGGGTTCTGTTTCTTGATTTATCAACACCTATTGGGTTCAAGGGCTTATGTCCTTAAACTTGGAAAGGCGTCGCCAAAATTTTGCGGAAACTCGCCTGATAGATTGTTCTTTGTGAGGTATAAGAAAACTAAGGAAGAGAGGTTGAAGAAGATAGAAGTAGGAAGCTTTTCAGTGAAATTATTTGTTTTTATTTATTTATTATCAATATATCAAATTAAGGAAGTGACTTTGTTGTGTGTAGAATGTAAAGAATTGAGAGAAGTTGATGTAATTACAAAGCTAAATTTATTAAAATTGAATTGTGATTACAATGTTGTGTTCTTCATTTATAGGCAAAGACCACTGTAACAAACTCTAAACTGAACTTAACAAACTCTAAAACTGAATGTAACAAACTCTAACATAATATTCTAGAGGCTTTAGCTAGTTGGACAATCAAGCTATTTTGCTTTTGAATATGTGCTGTATATATTTTCTAATAGATAGAGTTAATGTATCCATTGAAGTCGTTTTCTTTATTACTTTCTGAATTGAGTACATTGGGCCATTGAAAATTATTTGACTATTCCATGAGTAACATTATTGTGCTTACCATTGGTATAGGAGAAAAAAGAAGTGTAATCTGTGATGGTAATGTGATGCATCGGAAATGACTTTCTGACAAAGACCTCTTCCTAATAGTAAACCTGAAGTGTAATATAAGTGTGCTATCATATGTTGAATTTGGAAATCCTAATACTTTGCTGCATGGAAGTATTTTGGAAAATCAGTTAGTTATCTACATTATTAATTAATGTTGGTTTTATTGTTTTACTTTTTTCTTCTCTAACTGCAGATTTTTTAAAAGGATATTTCTATGCGACTTGAAATACCTACAACAGATATTAAAAAGTGGATGAGAATGCATGATTTGTTTTAAAACGTTTAGTAGTTTCTTGCTGTCGGCGTTTCTTTATCTTATGTGGATATTATGGAGCAATTCTTGCTATATCATAATTCAATCATAATTATTTTAGATATGTGACTTTCATACAATATATCAGATTTATACTGAGTTATCACCTATGTCTGTAAGTTCTTTTTTCTTATCACTTAAAACCAATGTGGATCCATACCTGTTAAAAATTATGATATTTTTGCCTTTTTTACATCAGAATTTTAAAAATTGAGAGTAATTTCCAACTTATATTATCAAATGTATTGTGAACTTTCATTTAGTTTTAATAGATCTGCATATACAAATAAAAGAAAAGAAAAAATAAATTCAGGTTAATTACCATAAGCTGACATATAATATATAATAATCTACAAAGAGAAAAAAAAAGATCAAATTAATTACTTTGTGAAATTAAATACTTTATGATTTACCTTACTGACTTTGTTGTGTGTAGAAGGTATCTGCACGAGATCCTACTTTCATAAACTTCATGTTAAATAATGTGGTGACATTTGAAAGATGTCCTTTCTGATTTTGCTTTTATGCTAAATATTGATTGCTTCTATGTTAAAGAATTAGTATAATATACTGTTAGGAAGGTGAGTAACTTTCAGCATGACTCTCCACTCCCCATTGTTAAGACTGACAAGGCATTCGGTGAAACTAAGAATACTTGAAGAATATGACCTATGTATAGTTGAAGAATTTGTGCAGCAGTAAAGCATAACTTGACATGAAAGGGAGGCTATGCTGCTATTAGTTGGAATATGACAGTCTCCGAAACAGCAAAACAATGAGATTCCTAAAAATTCACTAATTCAATCACTAATTTATTTAGTTCACATTATTTTAGATTCCCACAAATTCTAACAAATTGAACTACATTTTTTCAGATTCAAGCAAAAGCTATAGACAAGGTTAAGAAAGTTGAGGCTAAAAATAAATCTGTCGAAATGTAAAAACTGGTCCGTGGAAAATCAACTGCTTCTCCTAAAATTTGTCATCCAAGCCTTTCTCGATTTGGTACGTGTGTTGACATAACAACAAAAACGTATATGGAGAGCACATATACACCTATCATAAAAATGTAGAAAAGTATTTTCAGATTTTATTATGAAGAATTACTTAATATAGAGCACATATATGAACTTCTGAATCATAATCAGGGTGCTAATGTCATCAGCATATACATTAGGTAATATAAAATATTTTATTTTAGATAAAAATTTCTTTTACTTGCATCGTTGCTATATTTATCAGTAATTAATTTAATTTTATATTTTCATATAAGGTATTTGTATGAAAAATTGGTGTGCCTATGCCAATTGACAGAGAAACTTTTGTTCTTATCTGTTGGTGAAATGACCTCTATGCTTAGGAAGTTATACACAAGATTATTAATCAAATTATTCAATTTCTTCCTAAGTGATGAACTTAATATTAAAATCAACTTGTTTAATATCAATTCCAATTTAACAGTGATAGATTCAAAAGATTAATCAAAACAGAGATTCAAAAACACATGTATTATCAAGATAAAGAGTATAAAGATAGAGAAGTGTGCATTAGGGATTTTTATATTGGTTTGACTATCGATTCGATAGTCTACATCCAGTCCTGAAATCACTTAATGATTTCAGCCTTCACTAGAAATGATTTGAGTATGTTTAACAATACTGGATTTCAACAACACTTTCTTTTACAAAGATTTGTTCTTTCAAAAAGAACTAAGAACACTTGATTCAATCACAATGAATTCTCACACAGTATTTGCCAATAATATTTGTGAGTTAGAACAATTTTTCTCAAAGTATAAATTTCGAAATAGCCAATGAAAAACTCTCAGTTTTCTGTTGTATTGTTCTGTATGGTTATGTATTGTTATATTGAAAATTGTGATTGATTCAGTTTATATAGTTTCAGAAAAACTCCAGACAAATCGATTTCCCAATCGATTTTATTAATGTGTATTACCAGCTCAATCGATTTCCTAATCGATTATCGCGTTTCTTGTTTTTCTTGAATCTTGAAATAGAAGAACTAATCGATTTGTTAATCGATTCTTTTAATGCATATATTAGAAACTGATACTCAGTTTATATCAGAATCGATTGAATAATCGATTATCATTGTTTTGTTCAAAATGTGAGATCAAACAATCGATTTCTCAGTCGATTCATTTTCATTAACATAATCGATTTGGCAATGGGCTAAATTCTCCCTATAACTCAGACATTTACTCCAATCGATTTGCCAATTGATTGACTTGTCCCAGTAACTCAGGTATTTAATTAAAATCGATGTGCCAATCGATTATGCAATATGTTTCTGATAAATGATGAACTATTTCATTCATGCAATCGATTAACTAATCGATTAGTAAAAAGTTTGTTACTTAAGAAAAGTATAACAATCTATTGTCCAATCGATTTCTTTAGTCACAGAACACAGGTCTGATGAAAAACATTTTAGTAATCGATTTGTCAATTGATTAACTCGGTGAAAGCTTTGTTCTGTAAATCAGAAAATCGATTAACCAATTGATTTACCAATCGATTGCTTTAATCTCATAACACATGTCTGATTAAAAACATTTAAGTAATCGATTTGCTAATCGATTTAATCAGTGAAACCTTTGTTCTATGAATCAGAAAATCGATTGACCAATTGATTTACTAATTGATTGATTAATGCACTTATTTTATGATGTCAGTTTTAATTGGCAAATATTAGATGTGTAAAATCATAATGATGAATCTACCTAATAAACACTATGACCAATAGACAGATTTACACATAATCTTCAAGTCTTGTATGATATGATCAATCTTTGCTTGATTGCTTGAGATCCAAGATTTGTCCAAGTGTAGTGTTTGATTCTTTTGCATAATCTCCAAGCCTTATGATATGATCAATCTTTGTTGAAATGTATCTCAACTCAAACTATTAGATTAATCAGATGATGCATATACATTGTATGTTTGGAAGTTATATCAAAATCAATGTCAAGGAGGCATATATCTTACAATCTCCTCCTTTTTGATTAAATGACAAACATACAATTTAACTTTGATTTTACATTTCAAAACTTAACTTTATAATAACTATTATTTAAAAAACTCCCCTTGAATTATAGAATTCATGATTCATTTCAACAACATAAATTTGGTATCAGAGCACATAATCATATACATTGATTCATTTCAACAGCATAAGCATTATTCAAGTTTGGTATCAGCGCTGCTTATTCAAATTTGGTATCAGAGCACATAAGAGCACATATTATCAGAGCACAGTATCAGATCACATCAGACAATATCAGAGGACACAACACACAAGTTAAATTCAGTCAAAGCACATAACACACAAGTTAAATTCAGTCAAATTCTCCCCCTTTTGTCAATTAATACAAAAAGATAATACAAGAGAGAATGAAGATTCAAAAGCTTTGGCAAAATATATACTGAAAATACAAATTTTTTTTACAAAACACCAAAGAAAACAAAAGCCTAAACACCTAATCTAGGGCTATTCCTCATTATCACCAGTGGAAGAGGTAGAGACTACTGTATTAGCCTCAGCAAGTGTCTCCTCACCATGAGGTTCATAACTATCAAGGTTGATAGGGTTTGGTTCTTCAGTTGCTTGTGTGCCAATGTCAACAATGTCTTCAAAAGACATCTTGAGACCCAAATGGTCTTGGATGACATCTACATGCTGAACAACGGAGTTGAGGGTTGCTTGGAGTTTCCTAAGGGACGCTTCCACTCTAGCATTGTGAGCAGCCTAAGACTCCATAGATTCCAGCAACTTAGCTAAAACCTCATATTGGTTTTCAGCTTGCTCAGGTTGTTCAGCAGTTGATTGAGCCCTTGTCCAAATACCATTGATCCTCTTCAATTGCATTTGGTTAACAATTGACTCACCAAAAATTAGAGTTGTATTTATTAATTCTTCATTGACACATGATATTTTGAAGTGTCTTAGAATCTTTGTGATTAGCTGAGGGTAAGGGAGCATCATCTTTCCTTGTGTTGTTTCCAACATATTCATCAGCACAATCCATGCCCAACTCATCTGGAGTTCCTTGTAAGGCCCCACAAAAGAATGATGTCTAGCTTCTGAACTACAACATGGTTCCCTGATCTAGGTACCAACATCCTGGTTAGCACATACATCAGCATCCTATGTTGGACCTTCATTTGGTCGATTGGGAGAGATACCTTTTCCACAAATCCTTCAACCATCAGGTCTTGAATAGCTGTGTGTCTATCTGCTGATGTTTCCCAAGCATCATCAGTAGAATCAAGATCAGTCCTCCCATCAACAGATTCTCCATAGAATGGCAATCCTGAAAGCTTGGAGAACTCTCTAAACGTCATAGAGACTCTCTTCCCTTTAACTTCAGACTCAAATCCAATGTATGTGAGTGTGAAGTTTGAGTAGAAGGCTCTAATCAGCCTTGGATAGATTTCCAAAGGGCAGGAAAGGAAATCTACCAATCCATGAAACCTTAGATGGTTTTGGAAGGTAAATCCGTTAGCATCAAAGTAGGCAAAATCCAGAGTTCTTGCCTCATGGATTTTTCTCTTTAGAAATGTAGGGGAAAGAGCAAAGTCCTCAACAGGTTTACCTTTGGAAGGTTGAGGCTTCTTTGGCTGAGGGGAAGAAGTGGTTTTCTTCTTCTTTTGGGTTGGCTTCTTCATTGCATCACCCATCAACTTTTCAGTTTGAGGAGCCTTCCTCTTCTTTGTTTTTCCTTGATCAGTGGCAATGGCTTTCCCTTTATCCTTTGCCATGATCTTGTGAGTGGATATAGACACTCTTTTTGTAGGAGGGGAAGGAGTTCTCCCACTAGAGGTTGAGGAAGAAGATGGTGATTTGTCACTTTTTTGTTTGACTCGTGACATTTGAGAGATTTAGGAAGTTTGAGAAGTTTCAAGGAATCAGAGAAATCGAGTTTGGAGAGTTTGAGAGGGATTAAAGAGCAGAGAAAACACAGCGAAGTTTGAGAAGTTTGGGAAAATGTATTGAGAAATAGATTTAGGGTTTTAAGTAGTACTGTTCAGAATCAATTTCTAAATCGATGTTATTAAACATTTGCACATGACACATCGATTGCCAAATCGATTTTGTTATCGTTATTGGAGGGAAATGAAAGGTTTCAGGCATAGTTACCTCCAATGCCTAGTAATTTTTGCAACTGTCATATTGCAAATCGATTTTCTTAAGTAAATTTACAATGGATAAATCGATTTCCATATCAGTTCAGCAAAACTTCTCATATCAGCATCGATTTCCAAATCGACTTACTTGGCTTGTAGTTTTGATAATTTGACAAAATCGATTACCAAATCGATGCTCGGGTTTGAGTTTGGAAAATTTCTCAAATCTTTGGATTTCTGGGAGAAATAATCAATTATGAAATCGATTCTTTAAAACTATTTTCTAAATCTTCAATCGATTCACCAATCGATTGGATTGATGTGTACTTCAGCATTTTTGCTACCACAGATCACTAAATCGATTATGAAATCGATTATCTTGTTTTATATTTTGAAAATTGAGACACTGCGTAGTATAAATCGATTATGAAATCGATTTTGTAATGCTGATTTGAAATTTTGACACAAGATAATCGATGTATGAATCGATTTATCTATTTCAAGCTAGTCAGTTTAGAGGAAACATCGATGTCTCAATCGATTTTTCACAGAGATCATATTTTATGTTGATCTATTATACCAAGTTTCATTCTAATATAGAAGAAATTCTCTTTGGGTAGAGCTTTGGTAAAGATATCAGCTAATTGATCAGAAGTATTAATATATTCAAGCATAATATTACTATTTTGGTATTGATCCCTAATGAAATGATGTCTAATCTCTATATGTTTTGTTCTTGAGTGCATAACAATATTTTTGTAATGTTTATGGTAGTGTTGTCACACATTATTGGCACAGTTCCAAGATCAACACCAAAGTCAGAAAGGTGTTGTTTCATCCATAATATTTGTGCACAACAACTTCCAGCAGCGACATATTCAACCTCAGTTGTTGAAAGCGCAACACTATTTTGCTTCTTGCTATGCCAAGATACAAGTGAATTCCCTAATAGATGGCAAGTACCAGATGTACTTTTTCTGTCTAAATTACTTTTTCTATCTAAGTTGATCCCTTAGGATACCATAATCCTAGATTTTTGGTTCCTATTAGATATCTAAAAATTCTTTTGACTGCGCTTAGATGGGATTCCTTAGGATTAGTTTGATATCTTGCACACATGCAGACACTAAACATAATGTCAGGTCTACTAGCTGTAAGATATAATAAAGATCCTATCACGCCTCTAAACATGGTCATATCTACAGATTTTCCCTTCTCATCTTTATCCAAATGGCAAGCTTGACTCATGGGTGTATCAATAGATTTAAATTTATCAAAGCCAAATTTCATTAAGAGATCATTACAATACTTGGTTTGACTTAGGAAAATATCACTCTTGCTTTGATTGATTTGAAATCCCAAGAAGAAGGTTAATTCTCCCATCATGGACATTTCAAATCTTCCTTTCATCATGTTTTCAAATTCTTTGCAAAGTTTACTGTTTGTGGATCCAAAAATTATGTCATCAACATAAATTTGGACAAGCATAATGTCTTTTCCCTTTTTCTTTATAAAGAGTGTTTTATCAACATTTCCTCTTAAAAAATTTTGCTGTATGAGGAAATTACTGAGTTTTTCATACCAAGCTCTTGGAGCTTGTTTCAATCCATAGAGAGCTTTTGTTAGTTTCTAAACATGGTTTGGAAAAGCAGGATCCTCAAATCCTGGAGTTTGACTAATATAAACCTCATCTTGGATATCTCCATTCAAAAAAGCACTCTTTACATCCATTCGATACAATTTAAAATCTATGATACAAGCATAAGCAAGCAAAATCCTAATTGCTTCTAATCTGGCTACAGGCGGATAAGTTTCATCATAATCAATACCCTCCTCCTGGTTGTATCCTTTAGCAACTAGTCTAGCCTTATTTCTTGTTATTACTCCATTCTCATCCATCTTATTCCTAAACACCCATCTAGTTCCAATAATATGTTTGTTTTCTGGTTTAGGAACTAAGATCCATACTTGGTTTCTCTCAAATTGATTAAGCTCTTCTTGCATTGCAATTATCCAATCATTGTCCAAGAGAGTTTCTTTTATATTCTTAGGTTCTACTTGAGAAACAAACCTGTGAAATTACAGAAGTGTCTAAGAGATTTTGTAGTAGCAACTCCTTTAGAAATTTCTCCTATGATGTTGTCAATAGGATGGTTTTTGTTGAATTTCCACTCCTTAGGTAAGTCATCTACCCTTATAGGTTCTATATAATTAATGTCAGTTGGAGGCAATGTTTCATTTGGTTCTTTTGGATCTGATTCTACAATTTCATCAAAAGAATCACCAACTGTAACAGGGGTAGTGTTCAAATTTTTGGAAAACATTTCATCAAATTATACATGAACAAATTCCTCTAGAAAAATTCCCTCTAGAAAAATTCCCTCATCTGCCTTAGAGTCAAATTTCCCTAGATGCTCTTTTTCATTATTCAGTACAAAAAATTTGCAAATCAAGTTCAAAATGAGAAGAATCAGAAAATAATTTTCATTAAGAGTGATCATGGTGGAGAATTTCAAAATGAATCTTTTAATAATTATTGTGATCAAAACGGAATTCACCACATTTACTCAGCCCCAAGAACTCCACAACAGAATGGAGTTGTAGAAAGGAAGAATAGATCTCTAGAAGAACTTGCTAGAACAATGCTTAATGAAAATAGATCCATGTGAATTAATTGTATAACTCTATTAGTTTGTACTAAGTCTATTGGTGGGAAAGAGGACTTGACCAATTTACTTTTCTCATAGGAGTCACATAATTTATCCTTAGTAAATTTTCTGTTTGGAAGACCTAACACTAGTTGTTTGCTAACAAGTTTGTTAAGATGATTTATATGTATGTGAGCTATTCTTTTATGCCACAACCAATCTTTATCAGATTTAGATAACAAATAGCAAACATTATTTGCAGGCAAAGAGTCAAGATCAATCATATATATATATATATATATTATTTACCCTTTCACCTACCAATTTTAAGCTATCATCTTCCTTGTGCTCAAGTATACAAGTATGTGATGTAAAATATACCTGATATCCTCTATATATAGTATTTTACCTTTGTTGTTGTCACCATACTTTACATATCCTCCATCTTTTAAATTCAAAGACAAAAATTTTGATTTGTCTCCAGTCATATGGTTGGAACATCCAGTGTCTAAGTACCATAACTGTGTTTTGGATGTCAAGCATATTTGCAAAACAGAATTCAAACTTTGGTTTTAGGTACCCAATTTAGATTGGGTCCTTGAGGGTTAGTTTCAATCATAGGTTTCTTTACTCTCCAAACATGTTTCCATCCGTTGTTAGCAAGCTTTTTCAGTTTACAATTAAAAGAAATATGTCCCTTTTTGCAACAAAAATGACATGAAAAAGAAGAGGATGTACTTTGAGTTGGTTTAATGAAAACATCATGCATTTTCTTTGATCTAACAAATTTATGATTCTTTTGAGCATTCCTATTTGGTCTATAGCCAATTCCAAACTTTTTATTATGATTCTTTTGAGCATTCCCATTTGTTCTATAACCAATTCCAGATTTTTCATTATGATTCTTTTGATTACCAGGAAGAACATTCTATTTGTTTCTACCACTAGTAAATTTTGCTAAATCAAATTGAAGTGATTCAACCTTTCTTTCAAGTTCAGTAAAACTAGTGAGTTTATCATGTGCTTCCTTTTTCAAAAGTGCATTCATGTCTTCAAGCAACTTATGATCCTTTTTTATTTCTTCATACATCATGCACTGTTTTTCTAACATTTTCTTAGTGCAAATCAATTGTTTGACTACCTTAATATGTTCATCATGCAATTCATTGAAAGTATCATGCAATTCTTCATAAGAGAGATTAGAGGTAGTACTTACATCACTATCTGAATTTGAGTCAGTGTTGGCCATTAGACACAAGTTTGCTTCTTCTTCTTCTGAAGATGCAGAAGATTCTTTATCATTGTCATTCCAAGCTATATAGGCTCTTTTAGTTCTTAAAGTTGGTTGATCCTTGCCTTTAGCTTTCACAAACTTGTTTCTATTTTGTAGTTGCAAATATTCAGATTTAATGTGGCCTGTTTTTCCACATTCATAGCAGGTTATCACTTTGCTATCATTTGTCTCATTCTTGCTGAAGCTTTTTGTCCTTGAATTGGATGATTTTCTTGATTGGTTTCCTTTCTTTTTTCAGAAATTTCTTGAACTTTCTGACCAGCATTTCGATTTTAGGTTGTTCATCATTTTCACTCTCGGAATCATCAGTACATGTTTCTGGTTCAGCTTTTGCTTTATGAGCTTGAGCCTTCAGAGATAGCCCTTTTCTTTTCCAATCAGTTTGCTCAGCCTCATTCAACCTGTGCAACTCCATTTCATGTTCTCTGAGTTTGCCAAAAAGGGTGGCAATGGTCATGCTTCCAAGATCCTTTGATTCAGCTATTGTAGTGACCTTAGGTTGCCATTCTCTTGTCAAGCATCTCATCACTTTGTTTATTTGTTTCTCATTGTCAATTATTTTGTCTAGAGCATTTAGATTGTTAATGATATGTGTGAACCTTGTCTACAAGTCATTGATTGACTCATCCTTCTTCATATTGAAGAGTTCATATTCATGCATCAGAGTGTTGGTTCTGGCCCTCTTGACATCAGTTGTGCCTTCATGAGTTTCTTGGAGTGTATCCCACATTTCTTTGGCAGTTTTGCAATTTGATACACTGAAAAACTCATCAGCACTCAAATCAGAAGTTATTATATTTTTGTCTTTTTCATAATAGCCAACTTTTTTCTTATCATCATCAGACCTATCAGATCTGGGTTTCAAGATTAATGATTCACTAGTACCAGCAATTTTAGGCACATAGGGACCATTTTCTACTGCATCTAATATGTCAAGATCACTTGCCTCTATAAAGATAAGCATTCTTTCTTTCAAGTACATATAAGCAGACCCATGAAAGGTAGGGGGTCTAGCTAGAGAGGCACCTTTGCCCAGGAATTCAATAGAGGTCATTTTCTTTTTGAATAGTCTAAAAAGATTAGGCTCTTGATGCCAATTGTTAGTGAAATGGCCTATATCCTTAGAAAGTTATACACAAGATTATTAACCAAATTATTCATTTTCTTTCTAAGTGATGAACTTAATATTAAAACTAACTTGTTTAATATCAATTCCAATTTAACAGTGATAGATTCAAAAGATTAATCAAAATAGAGATTCAAAAACACATGTATTATCAAGATAAAGAGTATAGAGATAGAGAAGTGTCCACCAGGGATTTTTATACTGGTTCGACTATCGATTCGATAGTCTACATCCAGTCCTGAAATCACTTAATGATTTCAGACTTCACTAGAAATGATTTGAGTATGTTTACAGACTTTCCAACACTTCAATGCCTATACATCTAACTCAACATCAAACTACAACAACAAACAATCTATCCTTAAGAACTACTCGCCAAGCTCTAGCAAGATCAGATTGAGATATCTTTTAGATGATCACACACACTCTAAAAGATGACCACCAGTTTCACAATACTGGATTTCAACAACACTTTCTTCTACAAAGATTTGTTCTTTCAAAAAGAACTAAGAACACTTGATTCAATCACAATGAATTCTCACACTAAGTATTTGCCAATAATATTTGTAAGTTAGAACAATTTTTCTCAAAGTATATATTTCGAAATAGCCATTGAAAAACTCTCAGTTTTCTATTGTATTGTTCTGTATGGTTATGTATTGTTATATTGAAAATTGTGATTGATTCAGTTTATATAGTTTCAGAAAAACTCCAGACAAATCAATTTCCCAATCGATTTTATTAATGTGTATTACCAGCTCAATCGATTTCCTAATCGATTATCGCATTTCTTATTTTTCTTGAATCTTGAAATGGAAGAACTAATCGATTTGCTAATCGATTCTTTTAATGCATATATCAGAAACTGATACTCAGGTTATATCAGAATCGATTGAATAATCGATTATCATTGTTTTGTTCAAAATGTGAGATCAAACAATCGATTTCTCAGTCGATTCATTTTCATTAACATAATCGATTTGGCAATGGGCTAAATTCTCCCTATAACTCAGACATTTACTCCAACCGATTTGCCAATTGATTAACTTGTCCCAGTAACTCAGGTATTTAATTAAAATTGATGTGCCAATCGATTATGCACTATGTTTCTAATAAATGATGAATTATTTCATTCATGCAATCGATTAACTAATCGATTAGTAAAAAGTTTGTTACTTAATAAAAGTATAACAATCGATTGTCCAATCGATTTCTTTAGTCATAGAACACAGGTATGATGAAAAACATTTTAGTAATCGATTTGTCAATTGATTAACTTAGTGAAAGCTTTGTTCTGTAAATCAGAAAATCGATTAACCAATTGATTTACCAATCGATTGCTTTAATCTCCGAACACAGGTCTGATTAAAAACATTTAAGTAATCGATTTACTAATCGATTTAATCAGTGAAACCTTTGTTGTATGAATCAGAAAATCGATTGACCAATTGATTTACTAATTGATTGATTAATGCACTTATTTTATGATTTCAGTTTTAATTGGCAAATATTAGATGTGTGAAATCATAATGATGAATCTACCTAATAAACACTATGACCAAGAGACAAATTTACACATAATCTTCAAGCCTTGTATGATATGATCAATATTTGCTTGATTGCTTGAGATCCAAGATTTGTCCAAGTGTAGTGTTTGATTCTTTTGCATAATCTCCAAGCCTTATGATATGATCAATGTTTACTGAAATGTATCTCAACTCAAACTATTAGATTAATCTGATCATACATATACATTGTATGTTTGGAAGTTATATCAAAATCAATGTCAAGGAGGCATATATCTTACATTATCCCCCATAAGCTATCCAAATTTCAACTTGATCCAATTACAGTAAAAAAATATGTTGTTGATCTACTTGTGGAAAATAAAGAAAATAATAAGTTGTTTCTTATGCCATAGAATTAAGAGTAATTAGATATTCTTTATCGATATCTTATTTAATTTATGATACTTTATCTGTTGTAAATAAATTTACCAATCAATTTTTTATTATTGTAGACAATATTGGGTGTTGTTTGTCATCAATCTTACTTTTAAAATTATATATTATTCAGATCCACTGGAAAATCATTATAACAATCACTAAAAAATAAAGAATATCTTAGATACGTAATTAATATTAATTTATTTCTTATATATATAAATAACTTGTTTGGTCATTGCAAAATAATTATTTGATAGTGTGTTACAAGTTTTTCATGTTCAAATGATGCTATAATATTTAAGTATAAGTCAAACAACATCACACGAGTTCCAATAAATATTTGAAATAACAAATATGTTTTACTTATATAGTTTTTAAATTTTTGTTATAGGATTATTTATATGCCTATAAAATTTTATTTACAATCAATGCATAATTATATATTGGCGTACATATTATATATTATAGTGTCCTCACCAAGATAACAACATAGATTGCGGGTACTGTATTTTGCGAATTATTGTTATGAATCAAAAGTATAATTTTAGAAATGGTACGTTATTGTCATTAGATTTTGATTTTTATATACAAACTATCTATATATTTGATTCTAATTATTTATGTTTAAATATTATATCGCACATAGTACTTTGACAATTCCAAGTCAACTTACTTTGAAAGGAAGACTGGTGTCAGCATGTGCTTGAACTGAGAGTTATATAATTTGTTATTAGGTGAGTTTTACATTGTAAACTATTATTGTGTAATTTTGTGTGAACTAATAATTATTCTAATTAATTTATTTTATTTTTGTTACAATAGGGTCTTTATTGTGTTGACGATGATCTTGGAAAAATTGATGATGTGACTCGAAATTGATGTTGTTGGAAATTGCTAGTGTCAATATGTGCTTGATGTTGATGATCTTGGAAACTTAAATGTATAGAAGAAATATATAGTTATAATGAAAAAATTGCTATTTGTTTCAATATGTGTTTAATGTTGAAGATCTTGAAAAAAATTAAATGTACAGTAGAATTTAGAGTTTGAATGAAAAAATTGTTATTGTATCCATATGTGCTTGATGTAGATGAATTTGAAAAACCCAAATGTATAGTAGAATATAGAGTTTGAATTAAAAATTACTATTATTTCAATATCTACATGATGTTGATGATTTTGGAAAAACTTAATGTATAATAGAATATAGAGTTTAATGAAAATAACACGGCTTTTTAAAACAGTAGAACAACACTTTTATCTTTAATTTAATAACACCCACAACAACCTTTTTTGAAAGAAAAAAAAAACCGCTATTAAAGACCAACCACAATAATTTTTAGAAGAAAAAAAACTCCTTAAGATATTACCGACGATAGCACTTTTTTGAAAAGCGCCGTAAAATGAGACATTTATGATAGTGTTTTTAAAAAAAATGTTGTTGGATCAATTAGTAGTAGGACTCTGTAGAGGTGGTACTTATCCCCTAATACCGGGCTCGAATCCAACTCTCACTATTTTAGAAAAACACGGTAAAACGAGAGACCTACAACAATTTTTTTTTTTTTTTTTTTTTGCAAAAGGCAATGTCAAAGCACTATATTTTCTATTTTCTATCTACAATAGTTAGTTTTTTTTTTCTTTGATAAAAAAAAGTATTGTTGTATCTTTTAATAATTAATACTACATACTATAGCGCTTAAAAATGCTTTTAAATGCATAAAACAAATGATGTTAAAGCTTATTTTTGGTGTATATAAATTCTTGATTTTTAATTATTGTCAAACACTAAATTATTTATTTTTAATTAATGTTAGCAACTAAATAATCTCTTTAATTATTGTTAGAGACCTAATAATATCTTTTAAAAGATATTACATATAAGAATTAATTTGATCTAATTTATTTTTCTTAAAGATTAAAATGTATTTTTAATTTTCTCAGAGATCAAATTGGGTCTTGATTTTTAATTAAATTTCAAATCATTAATGCTATATGATAATTACTATTTCGACAAAGTATCAAATTTAGATATTTAATAAATATTTTTTATTTATAATTAAACTTGAATGGGCTAATGTGTTTCAAGATCCTTACATAATTTAATGGACTTTTATTTTTAATATATTTTTTAACAAAATATAATTTTCGTATTGATTCTTCAATTTGAGAATTTTTTAGATATGTTTTAAGAAGTAGATGCTCAAAAAGAGAAAGAAAAACTTTAAAAAATTTATTAGAAATTGAAGGCCTAATACGGGAAAGATATTTTTTGCCACCAATATGGAGACAAAATATTATTTGTTGATTTTAAAATGTTACCCCAATAGTGTTTAGGACATATATATCGAATGTCGAACATTCAACATTGCATATGTGGATACTCAAAAAAACCTATTCAATTTTTATTTTCAATAGACCAATCTTTTAAATGAGTTAAACTTTAAAGGAACACAAATATAATTTTAGTTAACATAATATTCAAATAATGACTTTTTGTAATAGTTAACTTTAAATTTACAGTCATAGTGTACATATTATAAATATATTTACAATACATCTATGTACAAAGTTTTTACACAAAAGCATATAAACTTTTAGAAACATATTTATTTAGACAAGAATAAAAACGTCAACATTTATAATATAAAATTTATAGGAGGAAATAGTTACTTCATGCAAGTCAGAGCCTTATCATCTAACAATTAATATGGCTTAATATGATTTATTTTTTACTTCCATAATTAGTCAACGGAAAAGCATATTTTTCAATGTTTTCGGTGTCCCTTAAGATATATAAAACCTCTAAAGATTTGATTTATTTCATTGCACATATATACAATTATTATAGTTAGATTTTTGATAGAAATTCATAAAAAAAAAAAAAATAGATTATAACATAATCCCTCACAAGTACATTTACTAATACATTTAACACTACTAGAAATTAGCGTTTTTCCTACGGCATTTCTTGCGGATCTAATTCCGCAGATAATACCCAAAAATTTTCCTGAGGTCAGGTTTCGGTTTGCTGCGGATTTATATGTGACTTTATATCCGCAGCAAAGTTCACAATTTTCCTAAGGTTTTACTTGCAGAATGTTCCGCATGAAACATCTGCAGCAAATTCCGCAGATAGTACCTACGGATTTTCTTGCGAATACTTAATTTTATTTATTCTTATAAAATAGTTTTTTTTTTCTTAACGTTATTAAACTTCTATTGTAAGACTCGTAATTTTAAATCCTAAGTTATACAATTTTAGGGTATTTTGTTTTAAATTGCTTAGGCTTTTAGGGCGAAAATATATTTCTGGAAATTGGATTAAAATTATTTGTTGAAGAATAATTTATTTAGGTTTCGAAGAATTTAATTCTGGACGGTTTTGTTCAAAATATCTCATGTTGCTGAAAATTATATTCGACAATTGAGCTGCGACGAGAGTAGATATTTTTACCAAAATAGTTTGAGATGTGAGTGAAGTGATGAATGTGAGAGTTGTTAGATATTTATTTGTTTAGGTTTAATATATATATATATATATTATATATTATTATTATTAGTAATATATATGTATATAAGTATAAGAAAAGGAAAGGAAGGAAATAGAAAGAAAAGAAATATAAAGGAAGGAAAAAGGAAGAAAGGAGAAAGGGGAGAAAGAAACAAAACATTTTCCTTCTTCTTCCTCTGCCCGCGCGAACCCCTCCACCCCTTTTTTCTTCTTCGTTGTTCTTGCTTCCTTTTTCGTTCTTTGGCTTCAAGAATAGAAACCTAAGGATTAGTGGGTAAAAGAGCAAGGTTTTCTCAGCTTCATACTTCCTCGTTGTTTCGAAAACGAAGAAAAACGGTGTTAGGGATTTCAAAACCGTCAAACACAAACCTCCTCGTTTCATCTAGATCTAAGCTTCATTTCGCGAAGAGATAGAAGGGAAAGTTGCTCACTACCACGCTACGGTGCTAGGGAACCAACTTTGGAAGCGACGTTGCGAGCGGAGATTTTACCGGATTTACCCGCGACACCGTAATCGCACGTTAAAGCTAACGTGAAGGTAAGGGCTCCTTCCAAACTTTTAGTATGCATTTAGGGACTTATTTGTGGTTGTGTGGAAAAGAATTTTGTTAGGGTTAAAGTATTGATTTGGGGAAAATGAATTTAACTCATTTGTGTATGTTTTGAGTAAATGAAATTTTGATGTGTTTGAGTGGTATGTTGTGTTGATCTGTGTTCGTCGTATTTGACGCATTCTTAATTAGTACTGATGAAATTTGATATGTTTATGATTGGAGTTGATAAAATGTTTGAGTAGTTCTGCGTGAAATTTGAAAACCATTAGAGTTAAACGAGTATTAAGAATGGGGAATCTCTTAATGTCGGCGTTTACTTAATGTTGTCGTGAAAACGATTTTGTGGAGAAATGAATGGTTATGTTTTGGTGTGAATCGTGGATTGAATTTGATAATATGTTTGAGTTGTTTTGTGTGGAATTTGAAAACCATTAAGTTAAACGAGTATTAAGAATGGGGAATCTCTTAATGTCTTGTTTACTTAATGTGTGTTTGTGAAAATCGTTTAAGTTAACTGGATATTAAGAATGGGGAATCTCTTAATGTCTTCGTTACTTAATGTTGTTTTTGGAAATCGTTTAAGATAACTGGATATTAAGAATGGGGAATCTCTTAATGTATTGGTTACTTAATGTTGTTTTGGAAATCGCTTAAGTTAAAAGGTAATTAAGAATGGGGAATCTCTTAATATGTCTGTTTGCTTAATGTTTGGTGTGAAAATCGGTTAAGTTAAATGAGTATTAAAAATGGGGAATCTTTTAATATCTGCATTTATTTAACGATTGTTATGGATGGAGTCAGTGTATGCTCATGTATTTCATTTTGGTAAATTATGCTGACCCGTGATAGGTGGTACGTTTACGATTTAATTTTTGGTAAGTTGTGCTGACCCGTGATAGGTGGCACCTCGGTACATTTACGACTTACGCTTTTTCTTTTAGTAAATCGTGCTGACCCGTGATAGGTGGCACCTCGATAAACAGTACTGACCCGTGATAGGTGGTACATTTACGATTTACATTTTTAGTAGATCGTGTTGACCCGTGATAGGTGGTACCTCGGTAATTGGTACTTTGGCCTGCGATAGGCGGTACAATTATGATTTACGACCCTTCGAGGAGGGTTTTGGTTTGAAATTCCGAGTCCATGCATTTTGGCATATACGCATTGCATTAGGGTGCTTGGCACGCGAGTCGTGTTTGATTCAAGTTTATGATTGTGTTGAAATTGCTAAGTGTTATGTGTTGATATTATGCGTAAGAGTGATTGATTGTAAACTATTTCGAAACTCAAGTTGTCCTGGTGATTTTGTTGAAAATGCTAAGTGTTATGTTTTGGGTATTACGTGTAAGTGTGGTTGATAACAAAACCTTTTCGAAACTTAAATTGTCATGGTGATTTTGTATAATTGTCAAGTGTGGATGTTTTGGAATTGTTTGTAAGTGTGATTGATTGCAAAACCATTTCAAAACTCAAGATGTCGTAGTGTTTGCGCTATAATTGTTAAGTATGATTGTTTGGATTTGTGTGTAAGTGTTGATTGGTTTCGATACCCTTTAAAAAGCTGAAAAATGCTGAATTTTGTTGTTTTTCTGCTGCTGTGTATTCGAAAACAGGATGCTGTATTCGAATACAGACATCCTATTTTTGCCACTGACTTACTGTGTAGTCGAATACAGACTGCTGTAGTCAAATACAGACATGCTGTTTTGCTACTGACTTGCTGTGTAGTCGAATACAGACTGTTGTATTCGAATACAAACATGCTGTTTTGCTGCTGAATGCTGAAACAGCCTTGTATTCGAATACAAAGATGTTGTATTCGAATACAACAATGCTGTTTTGTTACAAACTTCAATTTTCAACTTTGTTTATGCATGTTTAGCATATGGAAACCCTTTTAAGGTGCATGCTAAGTGGAAAGGTTATTTGTGCATGCTAAGTGGAAAGGTTATTTGTGCATTTAAAAACTTAAATGTTATGTGTTAACTGTTAATTTTGGTTGGTGACCCTTTACAACTATTGTGGAAATCTGAGTTTTGCCCTCAGATGAGAGACAGGACGATCCTACCGGTTCATACCTTGTGGATGGGGATGTAGATGGGAATGCTTGACTGAAGCTATGTTAGGAGGATCTTACGGGGCACGTGGAGATCACTCAGGGTGTATAGTCTTTGGTAGAATGATCAGATTAGGTTGACATAGAGGGAACAAATGTCTTCCTTTTGTATTTTGTTTATTTTAAACTAGAAGACTGTACCACTTTTTGATTTGTAAATATATTGGATTTATATTTCAAGAAACTTTTCCGCTGCTTGTAAATTATAATGACTTAATTAATTATCCAAAGGTGTTTACCTTATTTATTTTTCTGTTATTTTAATTTCTTTTGAAAAAAAAATACACCCTCGCTTTGAAAAACGGGGTGTTACATCTATGATCTAACGCTTTTGCTTTTTGAAAAATGGTTGATGCAATATTATATTTTTTTTAGAATAATGAGTTTTTTTTTTAAATATTTTTTTTGAGTAAGAGTTATTTTATGTGAGGTTATGTTATTGTAAAATTATGAATAAGTGAATAGACTAATTTAGAACACATAAGTGATGTAAAATTTAAAATTCTAAACAAAAATTAATGAAATATACTTATCTAATTCTATTATTTTTTTAATTAATTTGATTAATTAAAGTTAATTGTGAATAATCTATCACTATTATTGTAAAACAAGTTAGAATTTTTTCTTTTTAAAATTTAAACATATGATTTTAAATTAGCATAAAGTCTAATGCGACTTACGTTTTAATACCAAATGTGTATTTAAACAGGGTAGAATTAATGAAAGTGATTGAATTGTTGGATTTGATTGACCTAGACAATTCCGATTCAAATACAAAGAAGGTTAGCCTTCATGTTGTGGTGGGTTCAGTTATTGGAGGTTTAGTATTACTCTGATCTTCATGTTCTGGTCTTAATTGTTGGATTTGTATCTGCTTGTTTTTATAGCTAGTTGTTGTGCTCAAATCTATAATATAAATTTTAACTCTTAGTCATTTTGATTTCAGTTGTTTTCAACAGTAACTTAATATGTATGAATCCAATTATTATTTAAATTTTGATTTTATAATATGTTTAAATAATCAATTAATTAATAAAAAAAATTAATTTTAAAAATTATAATCATATTTAAAATCGTCTTTTTATCCACACACCAAATTGTTGCTAAAATTTATATAAATTAACCGATGTATCATTAAAATTGTATCATAATTAAGATGATCACTCCTTAAAATTATTTTGCAGAAATCATAAAATTGATCCTTGAAATTTATAAACTTTAAAATTAATTTTAACACCTCCAATAATAGATGGTCACAATTTTATTTTGATGAAATTTACCTTTTCTTTAAAAGAATGAAAGTTACTTTTTGTTTTACTTGAAAAATAAAATTTACCTACTGGATTTGTTAATTAATCGCTCTATATTTGAGTAAAGTATTTTATTTATTTATCATATAAATAAATTATTCCCCTCGCTCCGTTATTTTCTTCTTCTCAGCTCTCATCCATAGACCGGTAAACCCCATCTCCTCCGGCCGCTGTGCGATCAACCACCGCTCACCTTTGTTTACTCTCTCGTCTTAGGAAGGGTTAGTATTTATTTTATTTAATTAAAGCAAAAATACCCCTTTCAAAGTGTTTTTTCTGTTGAGTGTTACTCTCTCCTCACTTGAAACTTCGTTGAGTGAAATAACCCCTTCTCTTTTCATTACTCTATTCTATACATGCGTCTCTCTCGGTTGCAATTATCTCTTTAAGAATTTATCTTTTAAAGAGATTTACACGTTTTTATCTTTCTGAATGAAAAAGAGGAAAACACGAAGAACGCTTCTGAATCGATTACGGTTTCTGCATGCTCAACCTCTGCATCGATTAGGGTTTTTGAATCTTGCGAGACTTCTACCTCTTTGTGACTTGGTGATTTTGGTATGTATTTTCATATTTGATCTGTTATCGCTCAACCTCTGCTTTTGCATTACTCTAAAAGTAACTCTATAATCATCTTGAAATGGTTATTTGCATTGATTGTTCATATAACTTAAGATGTTGATTGTTTATTTTAATCTCTCTGCACTATGTTAATTAGTGAGAAGAACTATTATAGTTAGAGCATTAGTATCCTTAATGTGCATATAAAGTGTTTGTAAAATGTCCTAAGTATTAGTGTATAGATTTGAGATTAGGTCTGCTTGGACTGTTGTTATTAGGTCTGCTTGTTACTTTATTTGGACAGCTTGTTACAATTAATTTGGAGTGTTGTTTATTTGCTTATAATGAATACTTTTGACACTTCCTATTGTGCTTGTTTCAATTAATTAGACTGCTGTTTTTAGGACTTTTTGGTCAACACCACTCTGTTTCTGATGAGAATTTAGAAGAAAAGGAAAAACTGGTTTTCATATGCTCATGTGCTGTAGAGTCTGTCAAAGATGGTGGTTCTGTTCTTATTCCTATTAATCGACTTGGAACTATTTTGCTGCTTTTGGAGGAAATGACAACATTACTTGAAGCTTTGGCTATGCAGGTATCCTTTCTTGACTTGATATATGTTCTGCATTAATGATTATCGAAATCAAGAAAACTATGATGGAAATAAGGAATTAGTTTCATGATAGTAAAATAGCCTTTTTTTTTTTAAATTGTTGACTACTGTCTTGCTAAACTGCATTAATTATCCTTTATGGTTGCTTGTTCCTACTCACGGGTAAAATTCCTGGATTTAGCATTCAGATTCTGTTTGTTTTTATTATTCTCATTTTGTACTTAGATTCTTAGACCCGTGGTATTGTTTACTCATGTTTTTAGTTTCATTTTCCTTTTTATGCTTGCATTAAAAGTTTGCAAAGTGTACTAAATTCAATAAACATATCTTGCAAAAGGATTTTTGTTGAAAAATCTGAGATTCCTACTTGCTGACTTTGAAGTATTTACCACTTTTCAATCTGTAGGTTCCGGTTTATATAATTTCTTCAATTATTTGGTACACACCACTCTGTTTCTGTAGGTAGTTTCATGTAGCTAGAAATTTGGTATTTAGAGTATAGGTGTTGTTTTAGTATAGTGCAATATTGATGAAGAGTAGTGTTGGTTTGTAGGGGAAGAGTTATGAATTTAAAGGGAAATAAAAAGATAGGATAAGAGCTAGAGAAAGTTTGGTTGGTTTGATGTTGCTAATTTGGATAGTGAACTTATAATGATAGCAGATGACTCAACAGATCTTGGATAGGCTCTAACTATATCTCATCCAATGAGGGACTCTTAAATTTTATCTTACAACGAAAGTGAACACAAGGAAAAAGAAAACAAGAAACACAGACCTTTGGCGGCATCATACCCAAGATCAGGGTTATCTTGTTCCAATAGTTTACCAACAACAACAGCACCCTCAACTCCAGCATTTGATGCAATTGTGTGCACAGGTGTCTGCATTGTTTGTTATAAAGGTAGTAAAGAATTGAGCCACTAAAATTAAAATAAAAGCTAAACAATACTGTGTCTTAAAAGACAAATTCAGCTGAAAATATTGCAAAATAAGGCCCGAATGGAATCAGTAAGGTAGCTGAAAGAAGAACAATTATTTAAGCAAAGCCCTGTAACTAACCTTAAGAGCATTTTGGATAATCTGGACGCCTATCTTTTGATCGAAGTTGGCAGTTTGAAGTTTACTTAACTCATTTGATGCATAAAGAAGAGCAACACCACCACCTATGCAAAACATACATATATCAGTCAGATTGATAGGAGAATATAGAAGAACTATGCATACAACTACCACTGTTAAATAATTTACCAGGTACTATGCCCTCTTCTACAGCTGCCTTGGTTCTTTGAGTTTAATTTAAATATTTAACAGTGGCACTCACCTTATTTCTTTGAGTGTATGATTGTTTTCATTATGTTGACTCAGTTCTGTTCTTTGCATGTTCAATTTTCAAAGCATGTGCTAATGTTTAGATAAATGTTTTTTAGGCTAGGCTTCTTTTAAATGTATGATTCTGATTAATAAGCATGGAGTTAACTTGATCACCTTTTCCTCAAAATTGTAATGATTAATTTCCAATTGCTGATTAAATTTTTGGTTTTACAGTGAAGCTTGAGAAGGCCGCTACCTACGATGAAATCAAGGCTGCTATCAAGTAAGGGCATAATGCATAGTTGCACCTCATGATAAAGTATTTTATTTGAACTGTAGTTTAGTACATAGGATTTAATGTTCTGAGATGTATGATATACTGATATGTATACTATCTGTCTCTGCAGGGAGGAGTCTGAAGGCAAGTTGAAAGGCATTCTCGGATACACTGAAGATGATGTGGTCTCCACTGACTTCATTGGTGATACCAGGTAAATATTATACAAGTAGTTTAAAAGCGACAACAATGCTGTTTGGTAATGGACAATATTTCAGTACCTATTGCATAGTTTTTCACGTATGGTATAAATCTTTTCTAGATTACTACTCCGAAAGGAATAACCCATTGTGCAAGCAATTTAAATCATCATTTAGTTAATTTTGTTTCTTATCATTGTTTCAGGTCAAGTATCTTTGATGCCAAGGCTGGAATTGCCTTAAATGACCGGTTTGTTAAGCTTGTCTCATGGTATGACAACGAATTGGGTTACAGGTAATCATCCATCTGACCTTGTCATATATATGGTTTGTTTTTGTTTATTGAAATTCCAGTCGTGGAGTCTAACTATATTCATCCCATTTCACCCAATCTAATTCCTGGTTTGTATGCTTTCTTGCAGTACCCGTGTCGTTGACCTCATTGTTCACATTGCCAAGAAACTCTAAGGTGTTACGGATGTAGTTCTATTAAGTGGCCTGCTTATGTTTCTTACCTTCTATTAGCCTAGCAGTAGTTAGGCCTCTTTTTATTGTAATAAATTGATTTCCTGAACTCATGGAGTTTGCCCCTTATGGAGCGTTAGTTTTTTTGGTTGCTTAATACATTTAGCAATGAGCTATTTTGGATTTTTGAGCTTCTATTATATCAATGGATGTAAGAGTCTGAAGATTTGAGCATATAAGTCAGTGATTTTGCTATTGTCTTTTTTTTGCTACTAAAACTTGTGGCTATTGGGTGGCAAGATTGTCTTGGATGCTATGAGTTTAGGAGTAAGACCCACCAAGATGAGTTCAGTCCAGAAGGGTGGTGTAAAGTAGCAATGTTCGCTTTGTTTGTCAAGGAGGAACTTGAGTTGTGGCCTGAGCAAAATACTAGAAATAGGAGTTGGCTAGCTGTATCTGAGGCACTTGAAAGCCTCCGGCATGCATGGATGAGGGACGCTCTGGAATGCTTCTGTAAATGGCATAAGGATATAAGTTCGTGGGTTGAACGAGAGGATTTTCCTGATAATAGACTGATTTTAGTGACAATTCTAAATTCATTTTTAGGGGATTGGTATTTGATGAAGTTGTAATAGTATTTCAATTAAAGACTAATATTAAATATTTAAAAAATATATTTATAATAATATTTTTAGTTAAAATTTTTATACAAATAAAAAATTAGACAAATTCGATTAATGTGAAAATTAAAGCTGTTGAAAGAAATTACCTGCGGATTTTCATGCGAAAAGCAGTGGTGTAAAATTTCGTGTAGATTTACCTGCAAATTTTCACACGAAATATATTTGTAGGAAATGTACTGCAGATATTTCTGTATGAAAAGTCGTAAGAAAATGCCTAAAGTTTTATTCAATTTTGCTGCGGATTTTATTTACATTTCATGCGGATTTTTCCGCAAGTAATTTACCAGCGGATTCAGAAATCCTCAAGTAACAATTATCCACAAAGGTTTTACGTGCGGATATGGTTCCGCCAGGAAATCCGCAGGTAACATGCTTTCCTGCAGAATTTTTGCTTAAATCTGCAGGAAAAACGCAGATTTCTAGTAGTGTATAATCATATTGGTTAGCTTATATAACTATTTTACATCAAATTATAGATGTAACTTTCAATGGTTATATGCTATTATGCCACCAACTAAATCACACTTATTTTAAAAAATGAGGTATGTTCGGTGAATGTGTAAACAAATTTTGTATCACCGCATGTCAACCAATAATTTCTGCAATTTTGTATATAGTTTTGATAAAAATAAAATGTCTCTACTTATTAATTATTTTTACACAAACAATATAAATTACTAAAACACACTTATTTAAATATTTGTGATAAACTGAAAAAATACAAAATTAATTTTATAATAATGTGTTCATTATCGGTGTTTGGCATAGTCTATATACTAGTTTCTTTTATGAGAATAATGACTGAACTATGTCTCTTTTAATTTTGGAATTATAATTTATTTGAATTTTATTAATGATTTTTTTACTATTGTAGCGATTCTTTATTGACTTACAATCACCTTTAGTTGTGGCATATTTGTAGGATTAGGAATAATTCTAGTTGCTCTTTTTCTAGTTGGTACTCTAATCCTATTGTTTACTTATGTAACAACTAATGAGGAACATATAAAAAACCCACGAGTAGGAGCATCGGTATCTGGTTATAGTTGAAGGCAAAGTAGGTTTGGCTTCTGAGACTTATATATATAATAAATTAATTAATTAATTAATAAAATATTATCCTACCTATATTCATTCTCTTTCTATCTCACTCCTATGCACTTAGTTTTTTTTTTTCACTTCACATTTTTCCTTCTTCTCCTCTTTCTTCTCTCTCTCTCTTTCTCTCTCTCTCTCTCTCTCAGCAAAACTCCCTCTCCCCAATTCTTTTTTCCTTCTCACTCCACAACACATAAACCCTTTATCCTTAAAAAGAATTTAGCATCCTCAAGAACACAATTTTTCATTCTCCTACAAATGTTCTTGGGTAAAATTTTGGCTTAGAATGTGTTCTAAGAAAGGAGAAGGGTACCCATTTCTTGAGAGTTGTTTATTGAGACTCTTTTATGGTTTCTTAGAGTTAGCTAAACTTTAGAATAATTTTTCAAAAGTCTAAAGAATATTTTTGATACTCAGATTTGTCAGTTGAGGTCATGCCGTCTACTCTGAGAGTTGTTGGAGGACAAACATAATCGATTCTCCATAGTTGCGAGTAGACGCTGATTATTGTCACATATTTTTATTTTACTATAATTATTATTTTACTCGTTTTATATGTTAAAGTATTTATTTAAATTTTTGGAAAACACAACTTTTGAATTTATCTCGATTTCGTCATTTATTTATTTTCATAGTGTTTGTTATATAATATGTTAGTAGTTTGATTTATTTATGAGTTATAAAGTATTTAAACATTGAATTGTTATGTTTGAATATGTTTTTCCACGAGTTATGATGAAATGAAAGATGATTTTTGTTAACTTGTGTTGAAAATCGTTGTTATAATTATGAAATTGTTAATGGCGGTAGGTGAACCTAGTTACCTCGTTTTGACTAGGGAGAGTTACCCGTTAGATGGAGCTGCCCCTATGAGAAATGTCAACTGTACGAGGAGATGGCTATCAACGAGATGTAAGCTCCCTAATTGATGTGGGATGATGCCTTGCGAGATTGAGAGTATAGGGTTATTTGTTAGATGGAGTCACCCCTAAGGTAAATGTCACTCTTAGGAGGAAAAAACTATCAATGAGATGAAGTCATCTCTTGGCTCTCAAGATCTTGTATTTTTACTTGTTTGATTTTCTATGATGATTTTAAGGTTGTTCATTTTGATTTCGCTTCGCTATTAATTGAATTTTTATTATTTCTATCTGAACAGATAAATTATAAGTTTAATAATTTTATTATGTGTATAGCAACATAATTGCCATAAGATTGTAAAATAGTTATTTGTGCCTTTTTGTTTTTCCCTTATAGTTTGTGGTGGTTGTTGTCTCGTCACTAAGTCTTTGTGACTTACCCCTTGACGTTGTTTTTTTTTCTTTCACATTTGCAGACATCTGGGTAACAAGTTGTTAGTAGATTCAAATTTTAATCATATTTGTTTTGCTAGGCCTCTTTGATCGAGGACCTTTTTTTTTTGTAAACTCTATAGAGTCATGATGTAATTTGTAGCTATTTTGACTTTAGAAAGTCTTTTGGGAGATGTACTGAATATTTAGATTATGTTCTTTGGATTACGACTGAATTTAGAGTTTAAACAAGAATTTTACAAATTTGGAAACATTGAAGTTATAGAGGATACTTTGTCGGATTTCGAGAAAAATTATATATATATTTTTCGAAATGGTTATTGAGAATGATATAGTTGCTTAAATGTTAAGTTAGTTGATAGGCATGCCATGCTAGGAGTATATGTCATTGCAAACATATGGTGATAATAGGTTCTCGTCATTAAATTGTGTACCCAGGCACAACTTAATTGCAAGGGGCTATTAGCACTCTATGAGAGTCTCATTTGTTTTCTGAATCTGTGTTTAAATTCATCATCACTACCTTTCCACATTTTCTTGTCGTCTTGCTCAATTTTTGATCAATGTTCTTTGATTAAGTGAGAATGCCACCCAAGACTAGGAATACTGTTATAAGAGAAATTGTTGATGAGTCAATTGCCCATGCCCAAGGCGCTCATCAACGAGGTTATGTTTCAATTCGTGGTTGAAATAGGCATAGGGCTAATGTCGGCGAGCGTGGCTTGGATGCCGATGTTGAGGTACCTAGGAGGAGGCACACAAATCCATTCATGAAAGAGTTTGTTGCTGGTCTTCAGGGATAACAATATGTTGTACACCAACCTGTTGGGGTTGTCGTTGAACAACAACAAGAGGGTGATCAAAGACACGAAAATCCCAATGGTCTACAAGAAGTTAGACAAGTTGAGCTTCAGACGATGGCTGCAATGAGGGGGATTGAGGTTACTTTACCAAACTTCATGAAGCTTAAGCCCCTACTTTTTTTGGGTCTAGTGCGACTGAGGACCCACAAAAATTCATTGATAGTCTAGAGCGGCTTTGGAGAGCATTGGGTTGTTTTGAGTTAAGAGTAGTGGAATTGATATCCTTTCAGCTAATGGTGTGGCCCAAGATTGGTTTGATATAGTGTCACATGGTAGACAAGTGGGGTCACCTCCATTAGCATGGAGAGAGTTCTCTCAGTTGTTCATGACTCATTTTCATCCGGAGAGTTTTAGAGATGAGTTAGCTCATGAGTTTGAGCGATTGGAGCAAACAAAGAGTATGACAGTTTTAAAGTATAGTGCTCGATTTACACAACTTTCTAGACATACTCCTTACCCTATCACTGAGGAAATGCGTGTCAAGAGGTTCATTAGAGGATTGAGGGATTACTTATTTAGATATGTGGTTGGGTTGAATGGTTCTACTTTTGCTAAGGTTTTGAGTTTTGCACTTCAAATTGAGCAATGACAGAAGGAAAAGAGAGGTAATAGACAAGATTCACAGAAGAAACCAAAGTTGGAAGGATCCTACAATAAATATCTAAATCATGGTGGTGGATCTATGTTTTGTTATCAAGAGCAACAAAGACTCATATCTCTAAGAAGTGGTCATAGCGAGTAGTCTTCTAGGACAGTGCAGAGTCGTAGGTCAGATTCTGGAGCAGCATCACAATCCACTTTCCCTTAGAGACATTATGGTGTTTCAGCTACACGAAGTTCTATTTATGGTAGGTTTTATTTTGGAAGTTGTTCTAGAGATGGTAACAGTAAGGTGTGCTATCAATGGAGCCAGTTACGTCACATCATGATGAATTGTCCTATAGATACGACACATTCATCCTCTAGTTATGCATCATCACCAACAACTTTGACATCTTCTCGGGCTCATTCTACATCCATGCAAAAATGTTGGAATTCTTCTGTTATAGGTTCAAGAACATCTCCACATGGAGGTAGAGGATTTGGTGGTAGAGGTCAGATATCAGTAGGAAGTGGTCATGCTCGATTGTTTTCTTTGACTCATTAGGCTGCTCAAACATCCAATGCAGTAGTTATAGGTATACTATCTATTTGTTCGATAGATGCTCTTGTTTAGTTTGATCTTGGAGCTACTCATTCTTTTGTATCCCCGTGGTTTTCTACTCGACTTGGTAAATGTTCATATTTTTTAGAAGAGGCTTTAGTTGTAGCTACACCTATTCGAGGAAATTTAATTGATAAGTCAGTGTATCGTTCTTGTGATATAACCTTTGATGGCAAGGTGTTTCTAGTAGATATAGAAGTTATTGACTTGATAGACTTTGATGTGATTTTGGGTATGGATTGGTTGGCTTTTCATCATGCCATTTTGGAATGTCATAACAAAGTGGTGAAATTTGAGATACCTGGACAATCAGTCTTCTCGTTTCAAGGATAATGTTGTTGGGTACCACATAACCAAAACTCAGCCTTGAGAGCTAGCAAGTTAATGAGAAGAGGTTGTCAAGTGTACTTAGCCTTGGTAAGGGATACAGAAGTAGCTTAGGAGAAATTGAAAAAAAATTCCAATAACATATGAATTTCTAGATGTTTTTCCTGCATAATTTCCTAGGTTGCCACATGATTTGGAGATTGAGTTCTCTATAGACTTGATTCTTGACACTCATCTTATATCCATACCTCCTTATAGTATAGCCCCAACATAACTTAAGGAGTTAAGGGAGCAACTTCAAGATCTTCTTGATGAAGATTTTATTCACCTAAGTTCTTTTCCTTGGGGAGCACCATTCTTATTTGTAAGGAAGAGAGTTGGATCCATGCGGTTATGTGTAGACTATAAATAGTTGAATAAAGTAACTGTAAAGAATAAATACATGTTACCCTGCATTGCTGAGTTGTTTGACCAACTTCAAGGAGCTCAATATTTTTCTAAGATTGATTTGTGGTCGGGGGTATCACCAGTTGAAGATTAAGAGGGATGATATAATGAAGACAACTTTTTGCACGTGTTATGGACATTATGAATTTCTAGTTATGTCCTTTGGGCTTACTAATGCCCCATCAGCTTTCATGGATTTGATGAATCGTATTTTTAAACCATTCTTGAATCAATTCGTGATTTTGTTTATTGATAATATCCTTGTTTATTCCAACAGTGAAAAAGAACACGAGCGACATTTGAGATTGGTTTTGTAAAATTTAAGAGATAAACAATTATAAGCCAGTGTGGCATTTTTAGGTCATGTTTTGTCTAAGAATGGAATAAGTGTTGATCCAAGTAAGGTGAAAGCAGTGCATAATTGGCCTAGGCCTACCACAATAAAGGAGATTAAGCGTTTTCTTGGTTTAATTGGCTATTATCGATGTTTGGTGAAGGATTTCTCTAAAATTGTATCTTCGTTAACTAGGTTGACCCAGAAGAAAGTTGAGTTCGATTGACTGATGTATATGAAGAAAGCTTTCAAAAATTATTGGAGTACTTGACATCTGCATCTATTTTGGCACTACCCCTAGGTGGTGAAGGTTATGCAGTTTATTGTGATGCTTCTAGAGTTGGTCTCGATTGTGTACTTATGAAACAAGGTAAGTTTATTGCTTATGCATCTAAACAACTCAAGAGGCATGAGGCAAACTATCCCGCACATGATTTGGAAATGGCTGTAGTGATTTTCACTCTTATGATTTGGAGGCACTATCTATATGGTGAAACTTGTGAGATTTATACCGATCATAAAAGTCTCATGTATATCTTTCAACAGTGAGATTTAAATTGAAGACAAATAAGATGGATGGAACTCTTGAAAGATTATGATTACACAATCTTATACCACCCAAGGAAGACAAATGTTGTTGCAGATGCTTTGAGTTGGAAATCCATGGGTAGTCTTGCTCATATAGTAGAAGTAAAGAGGCCAATAGTTTAAGAATTTCAAGAAATTGTTGAAAGTGGAATTAAATTTGAACTTGATCATTCAATGTTATTTTAAGCCCATGTACAAATTCGTCCAACCATAATTGATGATACCAAGGAAGCTCAAAGTCAAGACTCACACTTGGTGAATATGGTAAATAATGTTCAAAATGGTAAAATTTCATACTTTTCAATAGATTTTGATGGTGTTATGAGGTTGAGGTCTCAATTGTATGTTTCAAATGTTGGTGGGAAGACATCGCTATGGATTTTGTCACAAGATTACCACAAACCCAAAAAAATTATGACTTGGTGTGGGTGATTATAGATTGGTTGACCAAATCTACATATATGTTGCCTGTAAAGACTAATATTGCATCTCAATATGCCAATCTTTATTTAGATGAAATTGTCTCTTTGCATGGTGTACTAGTGTCTATTATTTTCGACCGTGGGGGCTAATTTACTGCTCAATTTTGGAAGTCGTTCCAAACTTCATTAGGAACTCGTTTGCTCTC
Source organism: Cicer judaicum (assembly GCA_037974835.1). NCBI lineage: Eukaryota > Viridiplantae > Streptophyta > Magnoliopsida > Fabales > Fabaceae > Cicer > Cicer judaicum. Next base: position 1,594,984 of record JBBPBS010000330.1, read on the forward strand.
GGTAGTGTATCGCTTGGCACTTCCAATGAATCTCTCGGGAGTTCATCCGGTCTTTCATATTTCAATGCATTCGAAAGTATCTTCATGACCCTTCTCATGTGATTAATCATGAAGATATGCAGTTCGATGAAAGTCTATCATACATTGAGTATTCGATAGCTATATTAGATTGCCAAGGGTGGTGTTTACGCTCAAAAGATATCGTTTCCATAAAAGTTAATTAGCGTGGTCCATCTGGTAAAGAAACAACTTGGGAACCTGAAGAAGTTATACGTGCAAGGTACCCACACTTGTTTGAAACTCAAGGTTAGAATTCGAAGAAAAAAAATATCAAATTATTTCGAGGACAAATTTTTATAAATTAATTAATAATAATAAATTAATTAATAAAATACTAAATTAATTAATTAATAAAATACTGAAATAAATTTATTATTATTATTATTATTATTATTAATATATAATATATATTAATAATTTAATTAATTAATAAAATACTACTCCACCCACACTCACTCTCTTTCTATCTCACTCCTATCCACCTCACATTTTCCCTTCTGCTTCCCCTCTTTCTTCTCTATCTCTCTCCAAAATCCCCTTTACCCTTTTTTTTTTTCATTCCTTCTCATTGCTTCTTTTCACTCCACAACACTTAAACCCTGAACCCATAAAAGGAATTGAAATGTCATCCATTTTTCATTCCTTCTCCTAGTTACCTTGTTTTGATTAAAGAGAGTTACCTGTTAGATGGAGTCCCCCTATAAAAAATGTCATCTGTATGAGTCAAGTAGCAATGTCGATTTACAATGAAATGAGGTTTGAATTGTAAATGTTCGTATTTAAAAATTACTGAAAAACTTGGGGATTTACCTCAAGAATGATCATGGTTAAGAAAACAGAAAACAGAGAACGTTCTTGGTTAGCTTAAAAATAGAAATTCAGTTTATGGTTTTTAACTCAAGTAATTAATCAAGCTTAATAAATAAGGAGATAAGAGAAAGAATACCACATAAGGATGTATCTTAGTTCACATAATTTGGGCTACTTCCAATCCTCATAATTGTGTGTTTTTTCACTAAGTGTTCAAAACAAAGAACCTTCTTGGTTTATCAACACCTAGTCCAAATCAACTTTGATCTTTTACAAGCCCTATTTATTTTTACCCAGAAAGAGATTTAATCATGTCACCTATCAACCTTGATAGGATTTCTTACAATCTACTCAAACTATACTAAACTCTTATAGTTTGAGTTATACAATAATGATGAGATTGTTTTGATAGAATCTGAGATATATCCACTCTTGTTTGAGATTCAATTCTTTACAATGAATTCAATATAATGATAACGTAGTATGATATATAGTTAGAACTGAATCCTTTTTGAGAAAGTTAGAATTTCAAGTAAGTGAATGTGAATGATTTGGGAGACTTAATAAGACTTGAACTTCTACAATTTCCCTAAGATTTGGCCCTTTTTTTGTAGGTGTTTTGGAGCAATTAATAATGGTCAAAAGAGCTGTTGGTACTGCTCTGTCCGTTTTGACCAAAACCAATATATATGAATAAAAGTATTCTAGCCTTTGAACACTTTATGAAATATGTTTGACTAAGTATTTTTCTTCGTTCTTAATCGGATTTCTCTTGTGTTTAATGATCCTTTATACTTCAGATTATTTCAAAACAATTTAGAGAATGATAATGAACTTCTGCAGAATTATGGAGATTGATAATCAATCTGGCGTTTCAGTCTTTGAACTTTTTGGAGATTGATGATAAATCTAGAGGTTCAGTCTTGATCATTCTGGATGACTTCATGATCAATATGGATGTCTTATACAGATCAAGATTGATTAACTTTCTTGACAGTTTAAGCTAGAGAAGGTTCAGACTTGATTTAACTTGCTTCATTCATGACCTTTTATCTTAGTGATTCAAATGCTTTCTTTGATTAGTATGGATCCTACTTGATCCTTTTCTAGTACTGATATTATTAGCATGAGATTCAGAGGGAAGATCTTCTTTGAACTAATGAAGATTGATTGATCTTGAGGTTGTGGTAATCAATCTTAATCTTGGAGAACATTTTTTGTTTTGTCCATAATGTTCTACTTTCTTTATTCGTTCAGTTTTTATATCATTTCTTTGCTTTGCTTGATTCCTATCTTTGAATTAATTCACTCAAAAGCACAAGTTAAATTAACATATTATTTTAGAATCATAATTAACATTCTTAATTAACCTTTGTTTATTTCATCAAAACTTTAATTTGAGAGTTTGTCTTAACAATCTCCCTCTTTTTTATGATGAAAAACATGTTTATTTAGATTTCAATTCCGATTCTAATTTTAATTTTGAAGAGCTTAAAAGCTCCCCCTCAATTGATGCGATAAGTGATTTTGGCAGAAATTTAAAACATGCATATAATTTCAAAATAAGCTATTTTGTCAATAATTCGTTGAAGATACAAAATATTAGTTTGCAGCAGCATATTCAGAAGATCCTAAATACAAAAAGGATTTCTACAAACAAAATAAAAACTAGCTTAATTCTCCCCCTTTGTCATACAAAAAGGAGGGAGCAAAAGACCCTAATTAGCAAGTGACAGAGAAGATCCTTCAAAGGAAGAGGATTTTGTAGGGTTAGAGACTAGTTGAGGATTGGGAGGAAGGTGAATTGGGTGGATGAGTCAGTCCTAGTTTGGGTAGCAAGTTGTTTTGTTAGCTAGGTTCGTAACAATGTTGTATCCTGATCTTGTTGGAGCTAGTGTGCCATGATGGCCTGAAGTGCAATGATGATACAAGTGTTAGAGGGTTCAACCATGCGAGGAAGAGTAGGGAGATGAAAGATTAAGAAGTGGCAACAAAAGTTATGGTCGAGGGAATGGGGGAAATAGAGACTGATGGAAGAGTGGAAAAAAAGGTTGCTACTCAGGGTAATGGATCAAACGTTGTTGGCTGTCGTATGGATGGGCCAAGAGTGTCTAGAAAGATTAAAAACTGAATTATTCCAAATATCGAAGAACTAGTTTTTTTATGGGGAAAGGAAAAGAGGAGACATGGTGTTGATATGATTGTTGGGCAATAATGTACCAAAGTCATGTGGTGGATAATGTAGGATTTGGGAGTAAGAGAGAAAGTTTATGGAGGATAAGGTTGATGATTGAAGAAAATGGAAAATGTTGGAGGATTGGGAGGACCTTCTAGTGAATGTTCGTGGTTTTATGGAGAACGTTCTTGAGCATGTTCAACCACTATTTTTGTGGAATGTTCCGGTGATTGTTGTGGTGAAGTTAGGGCTTGTGTAGGAGCAGCTTTTCACCTTGCTGAGCGTTTCCTCTTGATTAATTTTGGTGGGAAATACGGTGCTGGAGTAGGTGTTTCTTATGTGGTTTTCCTTATATGAGCTATATTTTTTGAGGAAAACTTGGAAATATTAATGAGACTCTTCTCATTTGTGAGAAGAATTTGAAAACACCTAAATATTTTAGTGAGAATCATCCCATAAGGGACCGTATTCTTCTTGTATTATTTGGTTGCAACAGTGATAGATGACCAAAGAATCATTGTCAAATACATGCTCATGGCTTCCACAGTGGGGAAGTATGGCCTGTTGGTTGATGCTGTTGAAAACCTTTGGAAGGGGTATGAGATAAGTGGAGACGTGGCGAATTGAACCTTCTTGGAACAAATCAAAGAGTACCTCTGTTTGTTTTAGGTTTAGGACATCATACCATTTGCTTCCAAAATAGTAGGACCTTCTATTGGGAGGTCAAGAATGCTAGCTAGAATATCAGGTGTTAACCCGATTTCAATCCATTTGACAATGGAGATTATGAGGGATTGTCAGGAAATGTTTTGGCTTGACATTAGAAAGCCCTAATCACATTTGCATAATAACATTCAGATATTTGTAGAAATGAAGTCCAGCCTAAAGCATTAGTGTGATGTTTGACTATATTGCCATCCACAACCAAATTTTCCAGGACAAAGACTCTTCCAACTCCAATAGGGCATTGAGCCTATTTTTCTTTGAAAATTTAGGAGATTTTGGAAGGAATGAGGGGAGTGGTGTGAAGTTTGGATTTTTTGGATGGAGGAGAAGGCTGTGGAGAAGATTATGAGGATGGGGACAAAGGAAGTTCTAGAGTGAGAAAACATTTTGTTTTTGGTGAGGGAGAAGGTTCATGAACTGGAGAACATTTTGGGTTTGGTGAAGGGGAGGGATGAAGAACTAGAGAACATTATGGGTTTGGTGATGTTGGGGGTTCAAAGATTGGGGAAAGTTTTGGAACAAGAGAACATTCTGGAGAGGGGGTTCATCATTTCTTAGGTTCTGTTTAAGGGCATGTGATTTCTTTCTCTATGGATTTTTGAGATTATTCTTGGCTAGGAACTGAGCAACGGTGATAGTGGTCTTGATTTTCATGGAACGAGGTGCTGGTTTTTTGGATTGAGAAGAAGGCTGAGATGATTTTTTAAAGAGGAAAAAATTACATTTATCAATCTCCATTTCTGGTTTGGAGGAGTTGAGTGGGAGGGCTCAGAGGAAAATGAAGATTTGGACAGGGTGATGGGTTTTGTTGGGGTGATGTCATTCTCTTTTGAAGTTGTGTGAGGAGGTGTGTAAGATGATTCATCAATTTCAAAATCAGAGATAGTGAAGAGCAATGATTTGGTGTTAAAATATTTTGAAGTTCAAATGCTTGCTTGAACACGCATAGAGCGTCTTTTTGCTGTTGTGGGATTTCGTAGGTGGGGAAGATGATAGGTAGTTTGAAAATGTTGTATCAGAGGGAATTGGTGGTGGACTTGGTCTTGGTGGTGGAAAGGGTGAACGACTTATGGAGTTTGAAGATGGTAAAGATGATGATGGTGAGTAGGGATATGTGTTTTTGCATGCTTATGTTTTAGTAGGCACAATTGTTGTGTTCTGTGAAGGATTTTTGAGAGATAGGAGCTGAGGAGAAAGATGAAGGGTTTTGTCTCAGTTGCTGTTTTTTCAGATGATGAAGAATATGAAGTGGTTCATTTGTCAATCAGAATTTTGATTTTGAAGAGAAAAAGCAATGATTATTTGGGGGCTAGGATGCCTTAGAGAACATGTCAGTGCTCTTTTATAGACAAGGAGACACATGCATTAAATGCCAAGATTTGTCTTTTCTGTGCAAGAGAGAAAGTGATGACGTATGGGAGAATGTTGGTTGAAAAATGGAGACTGATGCGTGTAAAACAAAGATTGATTATCGTTCTCCATTTTCTACAGAAGCATAATTGAACTAGAATTCTCTAGGGTTTTGATCAAATTGAAACTATCCTCTTCTAGAGGCTTTGTAAAAATGTTAGCAAGTTGATTTTGAGTATCAACAAAGAGTAATTCAATATCTTTCTTGTTAACATGATCACAAATAAAATGATGCTTTATTTCAATGTCTTTTGATCTAGAGTGTTGTATTGGATTTTTAGATAAATTGATTGCACTAGTATTATCACATTAAATTGGAATGCTTGAGTGACTTAAAGAGAAGCCTTCAAGATGATTTTTAATCACAAGAACTTGTGAGCAACAATTTGATGCTGAGACATATTTAGCTTTAGTAGTTGATAAGGCTATTGTGTTTTATTTTCTGCAAGATCAACTTATCAATGTTTCACCTAAGAACTTACATGCTCCACTAGTGCTCTTTCTTTCAATTTTATCTCTAGCGTGATTATCGTCACAATAATCTATAAGATCAAAATGAGAATATTTTCTATACCAACAAGATATCTAAAATACCAATCCTTCACACATTTTTTCATTTGTTGAACCAAAGATGATATCATCAACATATACTTAAACAATAAATAAATCATTTTTCTCAGTTTTCTTAAATAATGTGGTGTCAATTTTTCCTCTTGAAAACCTAGTTTTAATTAAAAATTAACTTAACCTTTCATACCAAGACCTCGGTGCTTGTTTCAATCCATATAGAGCTTTGGTAAGTTTGAAAACATGATTTGAATTTGATTCATCCTCAAATCCATGAGGTTGTTTTACATAAACTTGTTCATTTAAAAATGCACTTTTAACATCCATTTGAAACAACTTAATAAGCTTATGGGATGCATATGCAAGAAGTATAGAAATAGCTTATAACATTTCAACTGGAGCAAACGTTTTGTCGTAATCTATACCTTTTTGTTGGCTATAGCGTTTAGCAACCAATCTTGCTTTTTTCCTTATAACCTTACATTCTTCATCTAGCTTATTTATGAAAACCCAGTGTGTACCAATGATTGTATGATCCTGTGGATCAGGTACCAAGGTCTATACCTCATTCTTCTCAAACTACAACTATTCTTCCTTCATGGCCTCAATCCAAGATTGATCAACTATTGCTTCTTTAATAGATTTTGGTTAAATTTGAGATATCATTTCCATGTTGTTTTCATTATTCTTGAATGATTTGCATGTTCAAAACCCATCAACTGTGTCTTCGATGATTTGTGTTTAAGGATGATCTTCAATTGCTCTCCAGCTTTTTGGTGAAGAATGAAAGAAGATTGATTATCAATCTCTCTTTCCTGCAGACTGTTCTGTTGTTGCATACTAGTTTGAGTTTCTTCTTCCTAATCCTTTTTAATCATATCCAAATCATCAAACTCACCAAATAATATATGCATACTGATTTCTACAACGTTAGTCCTTAGGTTAAACACCCTATAGTCTTTAGAGTCGGTTGAATAACCTAAGAATGTTGCTTTATGTGACTTTGCATCAAATTTTCCAAGAACATATTTGTTGTTCAAAATATAATAGTAACATCCAAAAATGTGAAAATAAGAAATGTTTGGTTTTCTGTTTTTCCGGATTTTAAATGGGATTTTGCTGATGATTTTTCTTATGGATACACGGTTTAAAATGTAACAAGAAGTGCTAACAGCTTTAGTTCAGAAGTATCTTTCAACGTTAGATTCTTCCAAGATTTTTATTTCCATTTCTTATAATGTTCAATTTTTTCGTTCAACAACTCCATTTTAATGTGGAGCTCTTGCACATGATAGATTATGAGAAATGCCAAGTTCAGCAAACAAGGTTTTAAAAGTAGCATTTAGGAATTCTCCTCCATGATCACTTCTTACGTAAATGATGTTGGATTCTTTTTATTTTGTACCTTTTTGCAATAGGTTTTAAATGCATCAAATGCATCATCTTTTTGTTTTAAAAATAACACCCAAGTGTATCTTGAGAAATCTTCAACAATAACAAAACCATAATTTGTTCCTCCTAAACTTGTTTTTTCGATTGGCCTAAAGAGATCCAAGTGAAGTAATTCAAGAGTTCTGTTTGTAGTTACAAAAACGTTTGAATAAAAACTGCTCTTGACTTGCTTTCCTTTTGCGCAAGCTTCACATATTTTATCTTTATCAAAGTTGAGTTTGGGTAATCCTCTAACAAGATCTAGTTTTGTGATTTTTGAAATTGTTTTCATACTTATATGTCCAGCCTTTTTATACCATATCCATTTATCTTTATTGATTGACATAAAACATGATTCATCAGGTAGTTCTTCAAGATATATGACATATATGTTTTTCTTTCTATTTCGAGAAAAAAGAATTTCCCTAGTTTCAATTTTTCTGATTTCACAAACTCTTGGTTTGAAGATAACTTCAAAACCGTTGTCACATTGCTGACTTATGCTTAGAAGATTTTGTTTCAAACCTTCAACATATTCAACATCAGTTATTTGAGCAAAGTTTTCCATATTAATAGTTCCTTTAATTTTGCATAAGATGTTATCTCAACCTTAGGTACCCATTTTGTATTGGGTCCTTGAGAGTTAGTTTTAAAATTTTCTTTCCTCTTAAGATATCATATTGATTTTTCATGACCAGTTTTGAGACAATATGAACATTTAATTGTTGATTTTGGAATTGATTTTGTAATATAGGGTTTAAAAGGCTTTAATCTTGATTTTGAAGTAGCTCCGAATCGTTCTTCTTTTTCTAGATTTCCCAGAGAAAGTTCAGCTTTTGTTTTAGAACATTCTCCATTTTGAAACCAGCCTGGAGAACATTATCCATTTTGCAGATTTTTCAAAATTAGTTCAACTTTATTTGCAAAACATTCTTTCCCTTTAAAAAGCCTTTTGCCTTTAATATTTTCATCTCTTTTTTTAAAGTGGCAAGCAAATTCCAGATGTCCATGGTTTTACAAAAATGAGCATTGTAAGACCCATAGTTTTAAATTCTAATTTATGTATTTTGGTATTGAACTTTGAGGCTTTTTAGCCAAGTTATTGATATTTTGCAAGTTTAATTCTCAAAAATATCTTTTGATGTCCCAATTACAATTATTCGTCGACAAATAAATTAGATTAAGTATGGTAAATATTTGTCGAAGAATAACTTATTTATGCTGCGAAGAATTTAATACTGGACAGTTTTATTACAAATATCACGGGTTGTCGAAAAATTTATCAGTCAATTGAGTTGTGACGAGAGTAGATATTTTATCAAAATGGTTTGAGAAGTGATGAGAGGTGATGTGGGAATGATGATTTTTTTTATAGATATCTAAAATATCTAAATATATAGATATTTGTTTGGTTTGGTTTTAAGTATAATATAAATATAAATATGTTTATAAGTAATATTATATATATATATATATATATATATATATATATATATATGAAATGGACAATAATATACCTATAGATATTTGTTTGGTTTGGTTTGATTCATTGAGACTTTTTCACTTGTTGGACGAACTATATATTTTAAGAACCAAAACGGACAATAATAAACCTAGTAAACACCAAAACGACTTTTTGGACGAATTGCATTGTTTTTGAACTAAAAGGGACTAGAATGAACTACATTAAGACCAAAATGATGTAAAATATTAATCCTTTGAGAATTTTTCACTCATTGGACGTACTACATCGATTAAGTACAAAAATGGCCTAGAATAAACCTAAATGGACTACAATAAACCTAGTAAAGACCAAAATAACCAATAATATTAATCCATTGAGACTTTTTTACTTATTGGATGAACTACTTTGATATAGATAAAAAAAGAGCACAAAACACTAAGATTAGCAAATATGTTAATCCATTGAGACTTTTGCACTTATTGGACGAAATACATTGATGTAGTACAAAAATGGACTATAATAAAACTACTAAAGACCAAAATGACACAAAATATTTATCCATTGAGAATTTTGCATTTATTGGAAGCACTACATTGATTATGAACTAAAATGGGTTAATTTAAAACTTGGAAAGACCTAAATGACTTAAGATGTTAATCCATTAAGAATTTTTCACTTATTTGACGAACTACATTGGTTAACAACAAAAATGTCCTAGTATAAACCTAGTAAATTCAAAAATCACCTAAAATATTAATCCGTTGAGACTTTTGCACTTATTGGGAAAACTACATTCATGTAGAACAAAAATCGACTAGAATAAACTGAATAAACACATATATTATTTAAAATATCAATCCATTGTGGCTATTGTAGTTATTGGACCAACTACATTTACAAAGAACCAAAATGGATTTGAATAAACTTAGACAAGACCCAAATGACATAAAAACTTGATTCATTGACACTTTTTCACTTGTTGGACGAACAACATTGTTTAAGAAACAAAATGGACTAGAATAAACCTAGTAAATAGAAAATGACCTAAAATATTAATCCATTAAGACTTTTGTGCTTGTGGGATGAACAACATTGATAAGGAACCAAAATTGACTAGAATAAACCTCAAAATGACCTAAAATATTAATCCAGTGAGACTTTTGCACTTATTGGACGAACTACAATCATGTAGAAGAAAAATCGACTATGCAAAACCTATTGAAGACAAATATTATTTACAATATTAATATATCGAGGCTTTTGCACTTATTGGATCAACTACATTTATTTAGAAACAAAATGGATTTGCATAAACCTAGTCAAGACCCGAATGACCTATTATCTTTATTCAATAAGACTTTTTCACTTGTTGGACAAACTACATTGTTTAAAAACCAAAATGGACAGTAATAAACCTAGTAAAAACCAAAATGAACTAAAATATTAATCTGTTGAGACTTTTCCACTTATTGGACAAATTGCATTGTTTATGAACTAAAAGGGATTAGAATAAACTACATAAAGACCAAAATGATGTAAAATATCAATCCTTTGATAATTTGGCACTCAGTGGACGAAATACATATATTAAGTACAAAAATGGCCTAAAATAAAAATAAATGAACTACAATAAACCTTGTAAAGAGCAAAATAACCTAAAATATTAATCCATTGAGACGCTTTTACTTATTTGGTGAACTACTTTGATATAGATAAAAATAGACTATAAAACATCTAGTAAAGACTAAGATTAGCAAAAATGTTAATCAATTGAGAATTTTGCACTTATAGGACGAACTACATTGATGTAGAACAAAAACGGACTAGAATAAATCTACTAAATACCAAAATAACCAAAAATATTAATCCAGTGATAATTTTGCATTTATTGGACACACATCATTGATTATGAACCAAAAAGGGCTAGAATAAAACATGTAAAGACCAAAATGACTTAAAATGTTAATCAATTGAGAATTTTGCACTTATTGGACGAACTACATTGATTAAGAAAAAAAATGACCTATTATAAAACTAGTAAAAACCAAAATGACCTAAAATATTAATCCATCGAGACTTTTACATTTATTGGACAAGTTACATTGATTTAGAACCAAAAAGGGTTACAAGAAACCTAGTAAAGGTCAATATGACCAAAAATATTAATCAATTTAATTTGTTTCACTTAATTGCAAACTGCATTCATTAAGGAACAAAATGGAATATAATAAACCTACAAAAGATCGAAATGACACAAAAAAATTAATCCAATTAGACTTTTCCATTTAATCGATGAACTACATGGTTTTTTAATAAACTGGACTAGATTAAACCTAGTAAAAACCAAATTGTACATATATATTAAGTATAAAAATTGTCTAGAATAAATCTAGTAAAGACCAAAATGACCTAAAATATGAATCCGTTGAGACTTTTGAACTTATTGACCAAACTACATTGATTTAGAAAACAGTTAACGACATAAAATATTAATCCATTGTTTTAGAAACCTTGTAAAGACAATAAACGACATAAAATTTTAATTCATTGAGAATTTTGCACTTATTGAACGAACTACATTGATTAAGAAGAAAAAAACGATCTTGAATAAACCAAGTAAATACCATATTGATCTAGAATATTAATCCATTGAGATTTTTCCACTTATTAAACAAACTACATTCATTAAGTACAAAAATGGCCTAGAACAAACCTAGTAACAACCAAAATAACTTCAAATATTAATCCATTGAGACTTTTGCACTTATTGGACAAACTACAATGATGTAGAACCAAAATGGACTAGAATAAACCTACTAAAGACCAAAATGACTTACAATTTCAATTCAGTCAGACTTTTGCATTTATTGAATTAACTACATTGATTATGAACCAAAGTGACTAGAATAAACCTGGAAAAGACCGAAATGACCTAATTTTTTTAATCCATTTAGACTTTTTCTAGTATTGGACAAACTACATTGATAAAGAGCAAAAATGTTCTAGAAGGAACCTAGTAAAGATCAAAATGACCAAAAATAATAACCCATTGAGAATTTTGCACTTATTTGACGCACTATATTGATTATGAACCAAATTGTACTCGAATAAACATTATAAACACCAAAATGACATAAAATACTAATCCATTGAGACTTTTGCAATTATTGAAAGAACTACAATTATGTAGAACAAAAATCGAGTAGAATAAGCCCAGTAAACTCAAAAGTTACTTAAAATAGTATTCCATCGAGGCTTTCGCACTCATTGGACCAACTACACTGATTAAGAACCAAAATTTATTAGAGCAAACCTAGTCAAGACTCAAATGACCTAAAATCTTGATTCATTGAGACATTTTCACTTGTTGGACAAACTACATTGATTAACAACCAAAATGGACTGTGATAAACCTTAAAAAGACTAAAATGACCTAAAATATTAACCGATTGAAACTTCACTTATTGGACGAACTACATTGATTAAGATTTCAAATGGACTAGAATAAACTTCGTAAAGATATAAATGATCTAAAATGTTAATGCTTTTAGAATTTAGCACTCATTAGACGAACAATATTGATTAAGTACAAAAATAGCCTCGAGTAAACCTATTAAAGACCGAAATGACCTTAAATATTAAGCAATTGAGACCTAGAATACACCTAGTAAAGACCTAGATGAGCAAATATACGAATCCATTGAGACTTTTGCACTCATTAGATGAACTACATTGATATAGAACTAAAATGGTCTAGAATAAAGCTACTAAAGACCAAAAGGACCTCAAATAATAATCCATTGAAACCTGTGCACATATTGGACGAACTACATTGTTTTAGATTCAAAATGGGCTAGAAGAAACTTAGTAAACACTACATGGATTATGAACTAAATTGGGCTAGAATAAACCAAGTAAATACAAACATGACTTAAACTATTAATCCAATGAAAATATTGCACTTATTGGACGAACTACATTGATATTGAACAAAAGTGGCCTAGAATAAACCTAGTAAATATCATAATGACCTAAAATATTAATCCATTTAGACCTTTGCACTTATTGGAGGAACTACATTGATTTGGAAATAAAATGGACTAGAATAAACCTTGAAAAGACTAAAATGACCTAAAAGATTAATCCTTTTTGAATTTTGCACTTATTGGACGAATGATCGTAGACTTTGGGAACATGTTTCTAGCTTTTTTGTGTGATATTTTAAAATCTCTTTATAGAATAGAATTATTTTTTAGCTTGTTTATAAACTTTGGGTCGAAATTGAATAATAATTTATTATTTGCATTTTTACTCTTTCTGGCTCTGTTGGCTACAACTTGAGTTCTGTATAGCGCATTGGCATATACAAGCTGGCGTTGGAAATCTAAAAATCAGAGCTACAATTTTTGTGTCGGAATAAAAGCCCAACACCGAACTTCACTGGGCCTAAATTGCAGATTTTGTAATCTGGATTTTTGTAATAATTTTAAATAGCGACTCACTTGTTTTTAAATCCAAAATATTAATAACTTGGCTAAAAAGCCCCTGAGTTCAATACCAAAATCCATTAAAATACATAAGGTATAGTTTAAAATTACAGGTCTTACAATCGATTAAATTCATTTGACAAATTTTGGTTTCGGTTTCTAATTTAATTGAATTATAATTTTGGGACGCTTCATCGTTAATTGTAATATTTTGATGATTGTGATACTTAATCTAGTCAAAGAACCGAATTCATATAGGATTGACTACGCTTGTTTGATCAATTCTATAGTCAAATAAGAATAGAATCCCGAATTGGAAATTAAACTCATTGATAGAATATGTGATGGGTTTGAAACTCAAATAAGTGGATTAAATGTTATGCTCATCTATTAAAACAAAAATCTAAAAAAAAAACCCTTTCTAATTTCAACTTTCAATTCGGTTAATATTATTATAGCAAAAGTCCTTGCGAAATGACTCGAGTTATTACCTCTATTTATGTTTTATCAATTGTATTTGATCGGTGTGTGACAACTAATCAAATTGGTGTCGATAAATCTTAGTAGTTTACAATTAGAAGCAATTCAACAGTGTTGGCAAGGGGTGTGAATGAAATTCAAGCTTTTTACCACAAGAATTTAGAAGGAAGACTTTATGAGCTTGCATATTGAATAAAAAAATTGGCAATAGGTAAACCCAAGTAGTAGTATTTGCACTTCTCCAGAGCATCCTACAGATTCATGTCCTACATTGCAAGAAGATCAAATTGCTGATGCTCCTCAAACATATGCAACAAATATATACAATCCTAAAGCCAATTATGATATGTCATCTAACAAGTACAATCCTGGTTGGAGAAACCATTCTCAAGCAAATTATTCATCAACAGCAAAACAATGCAGCTTCATTAGAGGACCTTGTTAAGCAGATGGTTGTCTAGAATCTTCAATTTCAACAAACAACAGATTCCACCATTCAAAATTTGGAAATAAAGATTAGTCAGCTAGCCACTTCAATTAATGAATTGCAGACTCAGGGGTCAAATCAATTTCCTGCATAATCACTAGTAAATCCAAATGCTCCCAATGTCTATGCAATTACATTGAGGTCTAGGAATGCTGTTGAAATACCAAAGGTACATGAAACTGCAGTAAAAAGTAACAAGGTTGCTGAGAACACTTTGATACCTGAAACTATTGATGTTGACCAAAATATTCCACTTCCTTTTCCTCAAAGGGCAATGAAGACTAAGAAAATCGATGAGGCAAATAAGGACAAGGAGATATTGGATACATTTAGGAAGGTGGAAGTGAACATTCCCCTCCTTGAAATAATTAAACCGATTACAAGATATGCAAAATTTCTAAATGATTTGTGCACACATAAGAGAAGGTTAAAACGTAATGAAGGAGTAAACAGGAGGTGAAATGTTTCAGCCCTCATTCAGCCCATGCCTAAAAAATGCATAGTTTTAGGAACTTTTTCCATTCCATGTACCATAGGCAATAGTCAATTTGGAAATGCTAAGTTAAATTTAGGAACTTCCATTAATGTTATGCCTACATCTATTTTTAACTCTCTTGCTCTTGAACCTTTGTAGAGTACATGTGTTACCATTCAATTGCAAAAAAAGAGAAATGTGTTACCTTTGTGGAGGATGTACTTGTTCGAGTTAATGATTTGATATTTCCTGCAGAATTTTACATTCTGGACATGGAAGGAGATAACAAGTCCAATAGGGCGCCAATCATCTTAGAGATACCATTCTTGATTAAGAACCAAAATGGATTAGAATAAACCTTGTAAAGACCAAAATGACTAAATATAAGAATTCATTGAGACTTTTGCAAGTATGGCACAAACTACATTAGTAACTGTAACAGCCCGATTTTTAACAGCATGAGTGTATATATTTTTTTTTTTAAAAACCCACTAATGAAATACCAAAGCGTAACACAGACGACAATTGTTATAATTAATTACATCATAATTATAACAAACTGAAAAAGTTTTGAGACGATAAACCAGAATATCCAAATATAAAATACGCCGAGGCTATGAGACCAATCAAACATTGCTCACACCCCTGGGGTATTCTCGGCAGACACATATATAAGTACTGCTCCAAGAAACACTAACCCCCCATGGTCACGTCAAAAAAATGGAACATGGACCCACCAAGACAGAAGTCATCTGACCGTATAAGTATAGTTACAGTCATCCCAAAATAAAATAAGTACCACCACCAAAAGAAAGATATCAATCCCTATACAACAAAACTAATCTGATTATACTCTAGCAACTACAATAACATGGGTGACCTCCACACACTCCACAAGTCCCGTCTGACGCAACATCCATCCTCGAGGTAACCTCATCCTCATCAACATCCATAGACGGATCGCTCTCTTCGGAAGTCAGATCCACCCACGAGATAGGTGGCTTCGGCGGCGCCGAGACCTCAAAACAGTCTGCTACCTTAGTGGCAGTCGGTAAAGGATCAATCACTGGAAGAGGAAGCTCTGTCTCGGCCCGCCTAGATGGCCCTACAATCTCTCGCTCCATGGGCATCGGCCCCTTATCCTTTCTGCTAGTCCCTGGTCCAACCACTATATCCTCAGCTCCCACGGCGGCCTCTGCCTCCACTCTAACTGAGGAATCCTTCGTATCTTCCCAAGCTCCACTCATCCCAAGCACTAATCCAGAAGGTACCGGATAATCGATCTTCTCGCGAGTGAGTTCTACAAGAAATACTGCCCCAGCTTTCCTACTAGTCCTCACTACCCTCCCCGTATACGTGGCCCTGCTTGAGATGGGGTCATATACCCAAGCAGTCGGTGAGTCTCGATCAAGGAAGTCTAACGACGTCTCCGCCGTCAAGGTAACAGTCGGTGGAATGAACTCGGGTATCATCTAAGGGCAAAGCCCAAATTCCACAATAATTGTAAAGGGTCACCAACCAAAATTAACAAATAACACTTAGCAAAATTCTTATATTTTCAAATGCTCAAAAGAACCTTTCATATTAGCATACTCCTCAAAAGGGTTTTCATATGTCCAAAAATGCATAAACAGTGTTGAAAAATGAGGTTTTAACAAATTGCACTATCGTAGCCGAATACAACGGAGAAAATACAGATTTTCAGTTCTAAATAGCTATGAATCAATTAACACTTCAAATATTAACATTATCAATTAAAAACACTTAATTAACACCAAAACTTAATCAACCCAACTTCACACCTCAAAGCAATTACGACAACTCTCGTCGCAACCCAGTTGACAGATACCATTTCCAGCAACCCGAGGTATTTTAACAAAATTGTCTGATATTAAATTCTTCGTAACGTAAATAAATTAAACTATTGCTCGACGAATAATTTAATTGGGGATCCAAATGTATTTTTGGCATTAAATTTACAAAGTACCAAAATACAATAATTTGGCTAAAAAGCCTTAGAGTTTAACACTAAAATACCCTAAAATTGCATAATTTACGATTTAAAACTATAGGTCTTACATTACTACCCCCCTAAAATTAGTTTTGTCCTCGAAACTACGCATCGATAAATAGCTCAGGGTGTTGTTCCCTCATCATGCTCTCCAATTCCCAAGTCGCATCTCCAGTAGTTGGGTTCCAAATTACCTTGACCAAGGAAACATCCTTGTTCCTTAATCGCTTAATCTTCCTATCATCAATTCTTACAGGTAATACTTCGAATGACAAGTTATCCTTCAGTTGAATTGTGTCCAGTTCGATCACATATGACGGATCTGTAAGGTATTTCCTTAGCTGCGACACATGAAATACATCGTGAATTTCAAACAGTATCGGAGGCAATGCAATCCGATAAGCAATAGGTCCAATTCGTGCAGAAATCTGATATGGTCCAACGAATTTCGGAGTCAAATTCCGGCAGGTCGTTGATGTTCCACTTTCGCTTTTTGACAAGTTAAACAAGTTGATACATACTCCGCTACATGTCTCTTCATTCCTGGCCACCAATAATTTTGCCTCAAATCCTGATACATCTTTGTTGCTCCAGGATGAATACTCAATTTACTCTTGTGAGCCTCTCCTAAAATTATTTTTCTCATATCTGCAATTTCTGGTACACAAATCCTACCATTACATCTCAAAATATTATCTGGTCCGATCTTAAACTCAGTTGTCTTCCCTTGCACTATTAGATTCCTCTTTTCTTGAATTAATGTGTCATCTTGAAAATTCGCAATGTTTTCGAGTAGTCCACTCGAAATCTTAATCATTCCGAATTTCAAAGTTCCCGGTGCAAACTCTACATTCAATTGTAAGTCCCTAAATGCTTCCCACAACTCTTGTTGTCTAGCCATCACTGTTGAAGATACCAATATACTTCTTCTACTCAGCGCATCAGCCACTACATTGGCCTTCCCAGGGTGGTACTACAGTGTGAAATCAAAATCCTTGAGAGTCTCCATCCATCTCCTCTAGCGCATGTTCAATTCCTTCTGGTCAAACAAATATTTCAAACTTTTATGGTCACTGAACACTGTGAACGTGCATCCATATAAATAGTGCCTCCAGATCTTCAATGCAAAAACTACTGCAGCAAGCTCTAAATCATGAGTAGGATAGTTTCTTTCATGAATCTTCAATTGTCTTGAAGCGTAAGCTACATCTTTCTTGTGTTGCATCAGAACACATCCCAAACCTTGGTGAGATGCATCACAATAGACTTCATACTGTTCTTCTGGTTGTGGTAATACCAATACTGGCGAGGTTGTCAACTTTGCTCACACCCCTGGGGTATTCTCGGCAGACACATATATAAGTACTGCTCCAAGAAATACGAACCCCCTATGGTCACGTCAAAAAAATGGAACATGGACCCACCAAGACAGAAGTCATCTGACCGTATAAGTATAGTTACAGTCATCCCAAAATAAAATAAGTACCACCACCAAAAGAAAGATATCAAGTCCCTATACAACAAAACTAATCTGATCAAACTCTAGCAACTACAATAACATGGGTGACCTCCACACCCTCCACAAGTCCCGTCTGACGCAACATCCATCCTCGAGGTAACCTCATCCTCATCAACATCCATAGACGGATCGCTCTCTTCGGAAGTCAGATCCACCCACGAGATAGGTGGCTTCGGCGGCGCCGGGACCTCAAAACAGTATGCTACCTTAGTGGCAGTTGGTAAAGGATCAATCACTGGAAGAGGAAGCTCTGTCTCGGCCCGCCTAGATGGCCCTACAATCTCTCGCTCCATGGGCATCGACCCCTTATCCTTTCTGCTAGTCCCTGGTCCAACCACTGTATCCTCAGCTCCCACGACGACCTCTGCCTCCACTCTAACTGAGGAATCCTTCGCATCTTCCCAAGCTCCACTCATCCCAAGCACTAATCGAGAAGGTACCAGATAATCGATCTTCTCGCGAGTGAGTTCTACAAGAAATACTGCCCCAGCTTTCCTACTAGTCCTCACTACCCTCCCCGTATACGTGGCCCTGCTTGAGATGGGGTCATATACCCAAGCAGTCGGCGAGTCTCGATCAGGGAAGTCTAACGACGTCTCCGCCGTGAAGGTAACAGTCGGTGGAATGAACTCGGGTATCATCTAAGGGCAAAGCCCAAATTCCACAGTAATTGTAAAGGGTCACTAACCAAAATTAACAAATAACACTTAGCAAAATTCTTATATTTTCAAATGCTCAAAAGAAGCTTTCGTATTAGCATACTCCTCGAAAGGGTTTTCATATGTCCAAAAATGCATAAAAAATGTAGAAAAATGAAGTTTTAACAAATTGCACTATCGTAGCCGAATACAACGGAGAAAATACAGATTTTCAGTTCTAAATAGCTATGAATCAATTAACACTTCAAATATTAATATTATCAATTAAGAACACTTAATTAACACCAAAACTTAATCAACCCAACTTCACACCTCAAAGCAATTACGACAACTCTCGTCGCAACCCAGTTGACAGATACAATTTCCAGCAACCCGAGGTATTTTAACAAAATTGTCTGATATTAAATTCTTCGTAACGTAAATAAATAAAACTATTGCTCGACCAATAATTTAATTGGGGATCCAAATGTATTTTTGGAATTAAATTTACAAAGTACCAAAATACAATAATTTGGCTAAAAAGCCTTAGGGTTTAACACTAAAATATCCTAAAATTGCATAATTTACGATTTAAAACTATGGGTCTTACTGTAACGAACCAAAATGGGCTAGAAGAAATCTAGTAAAGACCAAAAGGCCAAAAATGTTAATCCATTGAGAATTTTGCACTTGTTGGACACACTGCATTGGTTACAAACCAAATTAGGCTAGAAAAAAACCTTGCAAAGACCAAAATGACTTTAAATATTAATCTAATGAGAATATTGAACTTATTGGATGAACTACATTTATTAATAACATAAATGGCCTATAATAAACCTACTAAATACCAAAATGACCTAAAATATTAATCTATTTAGACTTTTGCACTTTTTGGATGAACTAAATTGATTTGGAACCAAAATGGACTAATATAAACCTCGAAAAGACCAAAATGCCCTTAAATATTATTCCTTTTAGAATTTTGCACTTATTGGACGACCTACGTTGATTAAGTACATTAATGGCCTAGAACAAACCTAGTAAAGACCAAAATGATCTATAATAATAATTCATTGAGACTTTTGCACGTATTGGACAAACTTCATTGATTAAGAACCGAAATGGACTAGAGTAAACCAAGTGAAGACAAAAATGACCGAAAATAATAATCCATTGAGACTTTTGCAGGTATTGGATGAACTACATTGATGTACCACGAAAATGCACTAGGAAAAACCTACTAAAGACAAAAATGACCTAAAATATTTATCCATTCAGACTTTTGCAAGTATTTGAAGAACTACATCGATTAAGAACCAAAAGTGGCTTATAATAAACCTATGCAAGACTTAAATCACCTAAAATATTAATCTCTTGAGACAATTGCACTTTTTGGACGTACTACAATTATTAAGAACCATAATTGACTAGAATAAACCTCGAAAAGACCAAAATGACCTAAAATACTAATCCTTTAGAAAATTTGCATTTATTGGAGAACTAATTTAATTAAGTAAAAAAATGGCCTAGAGTAAACCTAGTAATGACCAAAATCGCTTAAATTATTAATCCATTGAGACTTTTGCACTTATTCGACGAACTATAGTGATATAAAAACTAATACACTATAATAAACTTCTAAAGACCAATATTAGCAAATATATTAATCTATTAAGACTTTTGCACTTATTGGACGAATTGTATTGTTGTAGAACAAAAATGCTCTAGAATAAACCAACTAAAGACCAAAATGACTTAAACTATTAACCAATGAGACTTTTGCACTTATTGGATAAACTACATTGATGTAGAACCAAAATTAACTAGAATAAACCTACTAATGATCAAAATGACCTAAAAGTTTAATTCATTCAGACTTTTGCATTTATTCGAATAAGTACATCATTTAAGAACCAAAATGGACTAGAATAAACCAAGTAAAGACCAAAATGACCTAAAATTATAATCCATTGAGACTTTTGTAGGTATTAGATGAATTATAATGATAATGAAACAAAATGGGCTAGAATAAACCTTGTAGTGACCAAAATGACTGAAAAATATTCTTCCATCGAGAATTTTGCACTTCTTGATCGAACTACATGGATTAAACACAAAAATGACGATAAATAAACCTAGTAAAATTCAAAATGACCTAGAATATTAATCGAATGACACTTTTGCACTTATTGGATGAACTACATTGATTTAGAATTAAAATGGACTTGGATTAACCTATTAAACATAAAAATTTGCAAAAATACACTAGAATAAACATACTAAAGACCAAATTGATCTAAAACATTAACAAATTGAGACTCTTGCAATTATCGGACGAACTACATTGTTTAAGAACCAAAATGGAGTAGAATTATTCTACTAAAGACCAAAATGACTTAAAACATTAATCCATTGGGACTTTTGGACTTGTGGGATGAACTACAAGGATAGGGAAACAAAATGGACTAGAATAAACCTCGAAAAGACCAAAATGCCCTTAAATATTATTCCTTTTAGAATTTTTCACTTATTGGATGAACTACATTGATTAAGTACATAAATGGCCTAGAACGAAATTGACTAGAATAAACATACTAAAGACCAAAATGACATAAAATTTTATTCCAATCAAACTTTTGCACTTATTGGACTATCTACATCGATTAAGAACCAAAATGGACTAGAATAAACATAGTAATGACCAAAATGACCTAAAATATTAATCTATTGAGACTTTTGCACTAAATGGACAAATTACATTGATTAAGTAAATGAATTGCCTATAACCAACTAATTAAAGACCAAAATGACCTAAAATATTAATCCATTGAGACATTTTCTCTTATTGGACGAACTACATGTATTAAGAACAAAAATGACCAAGAATAAACCTAGTAAATACCAAAATGATCTAGAATATCAATCCATTGAGATCTTTCCAGTTATTGGACTAATTACATTAATTAAGTACAAAAATTGCCTAGAACAAACCTAGTGACGACCAAAATGACATCAAATGTTAATCCATTGAGACTTTTGCACTTATTGGATGAACTACATTGATGTAGAACCAAAATGGACTATAACATACCTTTAGAAGACTAAAATGACTTAAAATTTTAGTTCATTCAAACTTTTCCACCTATCGAACTAACTACATTGATTAGGAGCCAAAATTTTCTAGAATAAATCTAATAAAGACTAAAATTACCTAAAATAGTATTCCAATGAGACTTTTGCAGGTATTGGACGAACTATATTGATAAAGAATTAAAATGGGCAAGAAGAAACCTAGTAAAGACCAAAATGACCAAAAATATTAAAATTACCTAGAATAAAGCTAGTAAACACAATAATGACCTAGAATATTAATCCATTGAGGGTTTTGCACTTATTGGATGTAGTACATTGATTATGAACCAAAATGAGCTAGAATAAACCATCTAAAGACCATAATGACTTAAAAATTTCTTCCGTTGAGAATTTTGCACTTATTTAACGAACTACGTTGATTAAGAGCAAAAATGACCTATAAAAAACCAAGTATATATCAAAATGCCCATGAATATTAATTCGTTGAGACTTTTGCACTTATTGGACGCACTACATTGATTTAGAACAAAAATGGGGTAGAATAAACTTAATAAACACCAAAATGAGTAGATATATTAATCTATTGAGACTTTTGCACTTATTGGATGAATTAGATTGATTAAGAACAAATGGGTTTGATTAAACCTAGAAAAGACAAAAAAATTACCTAAAGTATTAATGCATTGAGACTTTGTCACTTATTGGAGGAACTGCATTAATTTAGAAAAAAAAAATGGACTAGAATAAACCTAGTAAAGACCAAAATGAGAAAATATATTAATCAATTGTGGATTTTACACATATTGTGCGAACTACATTGATCTAGACACAAAATGGACTAGAATAAACCTACTAATGACAAAAATGACCTAAAATTTTAAGAACCAAAATGGACTAGAATAAACCTTGTAAAGACCAAAATGAATTAAAATATAAATCGATTGAGACTATTTCACTTATTGGACGATCTACATTGATTGAGAGCCAAAATAAACTAGAATGAACCTCGTAAAGACAAAAATGTCCGAAAATATTAATCCTTTTAGAAATTTGCACTTATTGGATAGACTATGTTGCACTTATTGCATAGAATATTAATCCATTGAGACTTTAGCACTTATTGGATGAACAACATTGATTTAGAACAAAATGAATTAGAATAAACATAGTAAAGACCAACATGGGAAAATATATTAATCCCCTGAGACTTTTGCACTCATTCGATGAACTACATTGATGTAGAACCAAAATGGACTAGAATAAACCATCTAAACACCAAAATGGCCTAAAATTGTAATCCACTGAGACTTTAGCACTTTTTTGAGGCAATAAATTGATTATGAACCAAAATGGAATAGAATAAACGTACTAAAGACTTAAACAACGTAAAATTTAAATCCATTCAGACTTTTGAACTTATTAGACTAACGACATTGTATAAGAACCACAATTGACTAGAATAAACCTAGTAAGGACCAAAGTTGACTAGAATAAACCTAGTAAGACCAAAATGACCTAAAATAACAATCCATTGAGACTTTTGAGGGTATTTGACGAATTACATTGATAAAGATCCAAAATGGGCTAGAAGAAATCTAGTAAAGACCAAAATGACAAGAAATATTAATTCATTGAGAATTTTGGCACTTATGGCACGCAATACATTAATTATGAATCAAAATGGGCAAAAATAAACCTTGTAAAGACAAAATGGGCTAAAATAAACCTTGTCCACTGATACTTTTGCACTTATTGGTAGAACTTTATGAAATAAGTACCAAAAGTTCCTAGACTAAACCTAATAAATACCAAAATGACCTAAATTTTTAATCCTTTAGACTTTTGTACTTTTTAAACGAACTACATTGATTTAGAACACAAATGACCTAGAATAAACCTTGTAAATACAAAAATGACCAAAAATATTAATCCATCAAGACTTAATCACTTATTGGATGAACTACGTTGATAAACAACCAAAATGGGCTAGAAAAGACCTAGTAAAGACCAAAATAACCTAAAATATTAATCTATTGAGACTTTTGTACTTATTAGACGAACTACATTGACTTAGAAAAAATGGTCTAGAATAAACCAAGTATAAAATGAGCCAATATATTACACCATTCAGAATATTGCACTTATTGTACGAACTACACTGATGTAGAACCAAGATGGACTAGAATAAACCTTATAAATACCAAAATGATCTAAAATACTAATCTAGTGAGACTATTGCACTTATTGGATGAGCTACATTGATTAAAAACCATAATGGACTAGAATAATCATAGTAAAGACAAAAATGACCAAACATAATAATCCTTTAAGACTTTTGCAGGTATTGGAAGAAGTACATTGATAAAGATCCAAAATGAGCTGGAAGAAACCTAGTAAAGACCAAAATGACCTAAAATATTAAAGAATTAAAAATTTTGCACTTATTGGACGCAATACATTGATTATGAACCACAATGGGAAATAATAAACCATGTAAAGACAAATATGACTTAATATATTCATCCATTGAGAACTTTGTACTAATTGGACCAAATACATTGATTAAGAAAACAAATGACTTAGAATAAACCATGTAAATACCAAAATGACCTAGAATATTAACCCATTGAGACTTTTGCAATTATTGGACAAACTACATTGGTTTAGAAGCAAAATAGACTAAAATAAACCTAATAAGGACCAAATGACCCAAAATATTTATCCATTTAGACAATTTTGCACTTATTCGACATAGTACATTGATTATGAACCAAAATGGAATAGAATAAACCTTGGAAAGACAAAAATGATTTAAAACATTAATCCATTGAGAATTATGCACTTATTGGACTAACTATGTTGATTAAGAACCAAAATGGACAAGAACAATCCAAGGAAAGATCAAAATGACCTAAAATAACAATCCATATAGACTTTTGGAGTTATTTGACAAACTACATTGGTAAATATCCAAAATGGGCTACAAGAAATCCAGTAAAGACTAAAATGACCAAAAATATTAATCGATTGAGAATTTTGCACTTATTGGACGTAATACATTGATTATAAATAAAAATATGCTAGAATAAACCTTGTAAAGACAAAAAATGACTTAAAATATTAAACCATTAAAATTTTTATACTTACTGGAAGAACTATATTAATTAATGTTCACACCTAATTTTGTCTGCTACTTTAATATTTTTAATAACAAAATAATAATGATAAAAATAATAATAAAAATAAATAGTTTGACATTTAAATTTTAGAGAATCATGGATGTGTTTGATTTCTGTTTGCCTCTAATTCCTTTTCTGAAATATAAACTATTTTCTAAAATAAAAATACAAAAAAACAAACGTATTTAATTGAATAAATGGATTGATGGTTATAAAAATCATTATAATGGTCATTGAAAGTTGTTTATTCCTAAAATTGTTTTCTTTGGAACACAAATTAATAAAAATAAAACTAATTGATGTTTATAGACCAAGAAAACAAATTTCAACCTATTGTAATATAATAGAAAATTCATATTACGTCGTTATTAAATAACTAAAAAAAATCATAACAATAGATAAATTGTTTTTCCCTTAGGATTAGAATTAATGGTCACTTTCGCCAGATGAAATTTATCGTTGCTCGTCGCACCATATCACTCACCCCCAATCGTTGGTGGCCTTTATGTCGCGATAGATCTGACAACATATGAGCAACTTCTTTAATAGGTTGCTTCACTGTCGTGTCCATCTGTCTCGTTCACATATCGTCATGCTATGTTATTTTAAAACAAAAACCAATTATTTTCTTTACTTTTAAAACAAAAATAGAAGATATAATCCATGAACAATTATTATTATTATTATTATTATTATTATTATTATTATTATTATTATTACGTTTTAATTTATTTGTTTTGTTGATATGTATATAAATAAAAAATAATAATAAAATCGGTCAAGACATAAATATTTTCTACCTAAGAACTATGTGTGTTTTGATTTCTCTGTTGTACCTAGGGATACGTAGGAGCAAGATTTTTCCTTGTCAAACTAAATTAATATAAAATAATTGTTTTTATTATTCTTTTTGGGGTAAAAATAAATAAATAAATAAATGATTTGTATATAATTTGTTATAGGGTAATCGTTTTAATTGACATTGTAGGGTGGTAATACTTTCCTTACTCGTAATCGACTCCTGAATCCGAATTTAGGAGTTGTGTGCTCTAGAAGCCAATTTAGAACTATAGAGCCAAGCATAGTAAAGGTTCACTATAAAAAACCATCAAATAAGAAAAGAACCATGTAGGGTATAATCATGCATGTTTCATTTTTTACTTCATTTTACAACATGCTTTTCTTTTTCTCTTCATTGTTTTAGAAAAAATAATTGCATAGAAAAAAATATATCACGAAGAACTCATGTGTTACCCCTTGATTTCATAAGTCTAACAAATGTCACCGTTTAGTCTACTTTTTGGTTATACTCTACTTCAAGTCACTTGTCCATATGATTTGAACTTGATATTAATGAGATTCATCTTCTCCTCCACCCCTACTTCTCGATCATGTACATACTTTTTTTGCTTTTCGCCACAAGTGAACCTCTAGAAGTTGGATCATCTATGTTGAAGTTTCATCACTATCGCTTATTACTTTGACGCCATGAAAAATTCATCAATCTAAAGAAAAATGTCAAATCTTGTATGAACCTTTAAGAAAAATCGAAAAAAAAACCCTTGATTAAACCTTATGTTGAAGACATTGATGATGTTGCATCCAAGGGGCAAAGTCAACAATGAAGATATTATCACGTTCTCTCATGAATTTTAGTTTGATTCTAAAGCATTGATAAGATTGCTAAGTATAAAGTCTTACGATGTTTATTATATTTACACACTCTAATTTCCTTAATATTCTGAATATCGACAAATGCATTTTGTTGTCTTTTGCTTTCTACCCCTTATATATTTAACCATTTCTTACCCATCATTATATGTATTTCTCTTATTCTAACCATGTACCATACATATTTGGAAGTAGTTCATTCATAAATAAGTTTGCTATGATTTCTTCACATAATTTCAGTTATGCTATTAATTTCACTAAAGGGGATTAAAACAATAAAAATAAAACCCCTTATTTGGATGGACTTCAATATGTTGGGACATGGAGTTAATGTTGTAACACCCTAAATTTGATAATAAACTATTTTATTAATTAAATAGGATTTTAAATAATTAATTTGATGTTAAAATTATTTTAGAATATATGTTGATAAATTTTGTGAGTAATTTTTGTTATAGGAATGTTTTCTATGATGTCTTAGTTTGATAGATATTATATTTAATGAGCAATATAAATAGTAAATATTTTATTTTATTATTTTATATATTTTTCTAAATATAATAGTATTTTAGTATAATATTTTAAAGAATAAGATTTTATATGATTTTAAGTGTATATGTGAGTTGGTAATTAATATGATATTTTCTTATATGTTTCACTAATGTTAAGTGTGTACATATTTATATTTTAATTATTTTTAAGTATCTCTTATTTTAATTATTTCTAAACATATCTTATTTTAATTATTTATTCTATAAATAATTATCTTGATATTGTAGTGATATTGTGTTTGATTTACTTTATTTTTATATACTTGCTATGACATTGTGATTTTATATATATTTAGTAAGATTTAGTAATTAGTATAAAGTGTGATGTTATATTTATTTATTTAATAATTTCGACTATTCTCTAATGATGGTAATATTTTAATTAGAGTATTTGAAAAAAAAAAACTAAATGTTATTATAGGGATTATTTTAAATGAGATTTTTATTATAAATGTATTTTAAAAGATTAATTATTGTTATTTATAAATTATTAGTTTTGAAAGAGTAATAATATTTTATTAATGAAATTGTGTTTTAAAAAATAAATGAAATAAAATAAAATTAGTAAAACCTAAAAGGAGACCAATGGGTTTGATTCATATATGAATCCTAATTGTTAATAAAATAAAACAAACGAAAAAGGGAACGGAGTTGAAAGGGTAGCCGTAAAACCAAAGAGGAAACACAACAACAACTCTATCGTTTTACATCGGTGATCAATAACTGTTCTAGAAAACTTTCTCAATTTTCTTCCAAATCTGAGTATGTTGTTTCTTATATTTAGTTAGTCAATTAAACACAATTTTTCAGATTTTTAACAACCCGAATTTCTCCTTAAAATACCCGATTTCTCCATTTACAGAAATTCTTATTTTGCACCGTTCTCCTTCACCGTAAGTCCGATTTTAGTGAAACCAACGCCAAAACGACCGTGTGAAAAGTGGCTATATTATCCACTGATTGGTTTTCTGATGTATGGTAATTTTCTTTGACCGATTTTCGAATTTAGTTTTTTAGAATATCTCCACATAATTTATTTTTGACGTTTACCCATAAACTGTCGAGTTAGATCGATTGAAGGACAAAGAGTCAATGAACAAATGTTGTTTTCACGTGGAATCGTATTAATGTATGAAAGCGTCAAAATAAGGTAAGGGGTGAGAGAGCGTTTGAATTCATGAGTATAATATAGTGAGATTAACGGGAAAACCGTATTTCTCAACGATTCATCCGGGGCTTGCTACTTACAGTAGCCCTTTGAGAGATAAATTGATTAATTTGAAATATGAGAATTGTGAGATTAAAATGTGAAATAGAAATTTTTATAAGGTGTTGATTGATTTAATTTTCGATACTTGTGTGGTAGTTCATATTTGTTATTATTGTGATGTTGGATGTTGAATGAAATTATGTGTACATGATTGCTTAGATGAAATTATGTGATGTGATAATAAAATATGGATGCATGGTTTGGTATATGCTTACGTGATGATAATGATGATTTTTGATTGATGATCATGATTATTTATGATTAATGATATTATAAAATTGTGATGAAAATATTGAAGTACCCCATACTTGATGAGATAGTGATGATTCTTAAATATGGTGCTCTTAATGGAGTAGTCTAAGCTAACGAGAGGAGAAAATAAATATTGTGAAGTGGAGATTATTTTGTCATCATATAGGTAGGGCCTGACAAGCCTAGTGATTCTGGGGAAGTACAACTGAATGAGCCTGATCGTGGCGGTCTGCTGTCGAGCCTTAAGGCAAGATTGTTAGACCTTGGAGGTATTCCGGTGGGGAATTCCTAGGTGACTTGGAGGTAGCACTCCAAATGTCGGGAGCTACCATGCAACACACGTTTACCTCGACTGTCACGTATATGTGTCTCGGGTTGAGTTGAGGGGATCTATGAGGACAAGGCCAATTTGAATTGTCCGTCCACCGGGATGGTGGCATAGTATCATGGCCTCCTAACCAAGTACTTCAGAGTTAGAATGGTACCACATTGCGATGTAGAGTCTAAGCTCATGCATAGCATTGCATTTTCTTGTGATTGTTTTGTTGTGATTGATGTGTTTCAAAGGTAATAATAATTAGATGATTTGATGCATATTATAATCAGATGATTATTTTACTTGAGTGATTGATGTTATAGTATGATACTATTTAATTAAATATTTTGATATATCGTAAAGTGATTATGATACGGTTCTATTATGATTGTTTGCGTGTTCTTCTTACTCATATTATACTATTAACATGATTTCAAAACTCACCTCCTTCTTTGTTTGTGTTTGACTGGTTGGGCCCTGCGTTTGCGAAATCGCAGTTATTACAGGTTAATGAGTCTTGAAGTTCAAGTTTGGGAGGAACCCCGCTCTGATAGGTGATACCGGGAATAAGGGTTTTAACTTGTATTTTACTTATTTAATTTTATTTGAATTTTGTATCAAAACCTTAGAAGTACTAGTAAGTTTTTAGAATTAAATCAAGTAATTATACTTAAGTCAAGGTTATCGAGATTGCACTATTTTAATTGACAAAATAAGTTTAAAGTGTTTTTATTTTTATTTTTGAGAAACGTGATATCCTAAATTAGATATTAAATTTTTATTCTCTTTAACAAATTTCTTTATCCGCTGCAAGTTTTCTTTAAATAATTTAGTATATATTATTACAAATGTTATTTTGGGATTTAGGGTGTCACAAATGTCATGTAAATCCCCTAGAAAGGTCATTTTATCTTTATCATTATCTAACTGCAATTTCAATATACCAATCACATGGAGGAATTTGAAGTTTGTACCATGACTATTCTAGCCACCTACAAATCAAAAGTGAAATGTTGAAGGCCTATGGGGATTTGGGATAAGAAAATGATCATTTCTATGTACATATTAGACAAATGTCTAAAAATTTGAAGTAATTTTCTATCACATCCCTCAACAATATAATCAATATGCTAATTGTCTAGCTGCTTTATCTTCATTGCTCAAAGTAAGTCATAATGAAGAATAGTCACTCACAAGAATGAAAGTTAGGACCATCCTTCTTACTATCAAATGTAGAAGAAAAGCTAGATATAAAATTCTCTTATCAAATATTATCTCGTAATAGTTGAACACCATCCCTGAGAATCAGACTATATTTGGGGAGGTGCCCTTTTTATTTTTATTATATAGAATAAAGGTAGCGCGACCCCATTCAAACAAAAAATCCCCTTACCAAGAGTAATGATCTGTGTTGACCAACTGAATTCAATTCAAGAAAAATGTTGACTACCTCATGTCAAGGATAATTATTTCAAAAGATCTTAAAAAAAGAACATATGAACTTCGGACCTTCGAAAGAATGAATTAGCACTCAAGAAGATTTCACTTATCTAAAAGGACTAGCAATATAAGTGAACTCCCAACTATACGAGCCCCCAATACCATAAAAAAATACATTCAAGTGTGGCTCTGATCCACACCAATGTGGATCAAGAAAACTTATCACTTCTTGCACACATTGATGCTCAAAAGTGTTACATCTAAATGAAGACCCGCTAGGTTGAAAATCCAAAACGACGACCTAGTAAAAAATTAGGGTATAAATAATGAATAAAAACTTGTTGGGTTGAAAACACGAAAGGGCGAATTGGGCAAAAATTAGGGTACAAAAAATGAATAAAAACTCGTTGGTTGCAAACCTAAAAGTGTGACCTTGGAAAAAATGAAGGTGCAAAAATTAATGAAAACTTGGTAAGTTGAACACCCAGAAGAACGACCTAGGCAAAAGTTAGAAAAAAAGCTGGTTAGGTTAAAAATCCAAAAGGGCAATCTAAGCAAAAATTAGGGCCAGAAGAAAAAATATTGAATTAAAGAAGATCACTAGTTTGAGAATCTAAGAAAGGATGATCGAAGAATATATCTTACATACACACATCAAAGTCAAAGCTGGACATATTCCAAAAGGATGTGAATATAGATTGGAGCAAATCATATCTTTCAAAGTAGGTTAAATACATGATTGAAATTGAGATATGAGTTATTAGCGCACTTCTTTTATGAAAAACTACTAACAAATTGGGGGTGAGATCACCTTATCTTATTTTCTTTCTATGAATCATTTTTTTATACCATTGATTTTCTCATTAAATATAATTGTTTGAACCTTCCTTCACTACTTTCTTGTGTTATAAATCTTTTTTGTCAAAATGTATTTTTATGATAATCATATGCTAGGGCACAAAATATGTGAATGTCAAGAGGCCAAAACTAGTATCATGTCTTTATATGTAATGCAGTGGCGACTAAAGATCAAGTTGTTTGAAAAAAATATAAAAGAAAAATGAAATGAAGGAAAATGTTCTTTCATTAAATGCATTCATGACATTTCATATTTAGTGGTTAAATTTAAAACTGAGACACTAACCCACAACCTATTATTTAAGAGACAAAATATTGACCCCCATCCTCTAATTTAAGAGCAGGGACGACTGGCCCTGATCTTCTAGTTTAAGAGCTAGAATGGTTGACCTTCATCCTCTGATTTAAGAGCAGGGCCGCCCCTACAAGAATTTTGTTGATATCTTTGCTGATGAATTATGAGTCCCATAGGAAGCTATTACTGAAAATACTAAATGAAGCCCACGTCACTCAAATTTGGAGGCATAATAAATGATATTACTACTAATAGTCACGAAACCTTCATAGATGATGAACTGTCCGCCGAAGAAAGAGGCCATAAAAAAGTGTTGCACATATCAGTATTGTACCTCGATCATATGATATCAAGAATCCATGTGAAAGCTTTCGATGGGAGTCGTAGAGAAGTGATGGGATAAATTGAACTCTCAATTCAAATAGGCTCGGTCACTTTTGGAATCAAGTTTCATTTGATGGATATCGTACCCACCTATAACTTCTTATTGAGGAGAGCATGGATCCATTCTACCGGTGTGGTGCCATCAACCCTACATCAAAAGCTAAAGTATATGGTATATGACCAACTAATAATCATGTCAGAGAAGGAAGACTCGTTGGTGAGTACATTTTCCACAACATCGTACGTTGAGACGATAGAGTAAGCTCTGGAGGCCGCCTTCCAAACACTAGAAATTGTGGACATCGCTTACGACGAGACGACAAAAATAGAACCACGTATATCAAACACAACTATTATGGTGGTTAGATTTATGTTAAGCATTGGACACCATTCATGGCACGGTTTGGAGAATAATGAAGAACGACTCAAAGGACTAATAAAACTTCATGAGAATAGAGATAAATGGGGTTTAAATTACGAACCAACCAATGTTGACAAGTGAAGATTGGCCAAACAAAAAAATAAAACCAAAATGAAAAAGAAAAAAGGAAAGACAAAGAAGATTTATATAGCACTAGCTGGAGATGATTTTTCCAACTGTGATGCTAATTGGGTTCGTCCATATGATGCAAAAGAAAAAATCAAGAATTGAGAGACAATAAAGTTGCCTATAGTATTCAATGCAATTCCCATTTTTGAGAATAATTCATTCACAAATGATTGTACTAAAATCCTTCCACATAACTTTGACCATCTTACTAATCAAGCAATAAAAGATAATGAAAAAGATTACGAATTTCCCCTAGAATTGTTAAAATCGGTAGAAAAAGAAGGCAAGGGCATTATGCCCCATAAGGAACCAATAAAAGTGATTAATTAGGGATAGAAGAAAATAGAAAGGAAACTAATGTCGACACTATCTTAAAGAAAGAAGTATATCATGAACTAATCCAACTCCTGCGGGAATACAAATATATTTTTGTGTCATCATATGAGGATATGTATGGATTTGATAGCATAGTGGAGCATAAATTTTCATTAAAACCCGATTTTTTTCATTAAGGCGAATAAAGCCTGATATGTCATTAAAAATCAAGAAAGTGGTAAAAGAAACCAATTTGATGTTAGGTTCCTTGCAGTGGAAAATTATCCCCAATGGATAGCCAATATTGTACCGATATTGAAAAAGGATGGCAAAGTTCGAATATGTGTCGACTATAGGGACCTTAACAAAGCCAGTCCAAAAGATGATTTCCTGTTACCTCACATCGATATTTTGGATGACAATATGGCTTGCCATTCACTTTTTCTCCTTTATGGATTGTTGCTTAGGATATAATCAAATCAAGATGACAACCGAAGATATGGAAAAAAAACAACTTTCATCACCGCTTAGGGAACATTGTGTTACAAGGTAATGACTTTTGATCTAAAGAATGCTGGGGAAAACTACCAAAGAACTATGGTAACTCTATTCCATTAAACATAAAGAAATAGGAGTTTATGTAGATGACATGATTGTTAAGTCATAAACAGAAGAAAAACATGTGATTGATCTAAAGAAACTTTTTGAATGATTCTGAAAGTTCAAGCTAAAACTTAACCCCTTCAAATTCCCTTTAGGTGTACGGTCAAATATATTGTTAGAATTTGTGGCTAGTCAGAAAAGAATAGAGGTCGACCTAGACAAAGTTCTATCCATTTTGGAAATGCCTCCACAAAGTACAGAGAGAGAGGTTCGCGAATTTCTTGGGAGACTAAACTATATTTCAAGATTAATATCACAACTAACTATAAGGGATTATGACCTCTATTTAGTGAAAATTGTAATGTTACAAGATTGTTACAAAGTTAACAGTAACAGTTTACCGAATTTATTCAGGATCAAGATTTACAAATACATGTATTATCAATATAAGAATACAGATCCAATGCTTATTCAAAATCTTAATCAAGATAGAAATTCACATACAAACAATCAAGAATAAGCATACATTCAACATCAAAAATAAAGAGAAGGGATAAGAAAATTGTGCACAGGGGTTTATACTGGTTCGGTTATCAACGAGATAACCTACGTCCAGTCCTAAAATCTAAGCTAGATTTCAGCCTTTCCAATAGAATGATTTGAGTACTTGTTTCTACAGATTGTCCAGCCCAAACATAGCCTATCTATCCAACTCACTTACTTCTATTTCTACACCACCTTATCCCTAGAGTTTTTCCCAAAACTCTTACGAGATCAAAATATGTTAGACATATGCTCTTTTTTGATATTATTGACAAACATACATCATTAAATAAATCTGACATTGTAAACTGAGAAAAATTTCAGGAACAACAACTCAACCCTAGCAACTTGAGACAATTACTTAGAACTTAAGAAATCAACAAAAGCCTGAAGATTCACAATCAAATCGATTCTGTAACAGGGTTGGATGAAATTATGCAGTCTGGGATTAAGCAATCGATTGGCAACATCGATTTGCACATTCTCTGAAAAGTCAAGTAAGATATCAATCGATTAGACACATCGATTGGTACATTTATTAGAAATTGAATTGTGCAAGTCAGAGAGCCAGTTAGCCTTAAATCGATTAGGCAAATCAATTGGTTAATTCACCAGGACTAAACTGATTGCTTACATCGATTAGACAAATCGATTGGTACATTTACTGAAATTAAAATGTGCAAGTCAGTAGCCTGCCTTGCAATCTAATCGATTTGGCAAATCGATTGAGCCAATCACATATGTATTTTTAATTGTCTATATCGATTGGCATAATCGATTTCGAATGTCACAGAGCCAAACCAATAATGAGTAAATCGATTTACCCAAATTAACTTCAAAATGAATTTGGTCTGGGACATACGCAATCGATTAGCCCAATCCACTAACATACTTCTGTTGAAATAAGTTTGGTATCAATCGACTTGGTAAATCGATTGAATGAACCAAACAATGTAATGTGCTTCAGACTTAAATCCATAGTCGATTAGACACATCGATTATGTAGTTTTAAATCAACTCTATAACTTGTCAAATCGATTGGGCAAATCGATTGATGAAAATCACTGTGTCTCTAGAACCAGTGAAATCAATTGGTACAAAAGTTTTTAGAAACAGAGATGGATTAAGGACAATGTACACGTTTGAATCGATTGAGTACATCGATTGTTTTGATCTCGTTGTTGGAACAAAACACCACAAATCGATTATGCACATCGATTCAAATATGAACATCCATCCAAGTCTGAAGAACTCAGGTAAACTAATCGATTAGTATATGCAGTTTCAAGATTCAAGAAAAACCAGATTCGCGAAATTGATTGAACTAAACGATTAGTGTGCTTTATAACTTTAAGGAATCGATTGGCCAAATCGATTCATATGTTGTTTTTCCTGAAACTATATAAACTCCATTCACTCTATTCTTCTCATAACTTGTGAATAACATTTTTGATAATACACCTTCACAACATACACAATATACTACTAATCCTTTCTCAACTGATATTACTTTGAATATCTTTTTCAGCCTTGAACAATTTACACTGGTGATCAAAAAGGATTGAAAAAGACAAAATTGAGAAAGATAGCTTTGAGAAGAATGAAGATCAAGAACTTTGTATATTTGATCTATTTCAATTTCTGTAATTCAAATTCTATAACCAAATTACTTTGAGAAAATCCAGTTACAACTGGTGGTGATCTTCAAGGTTGAGGGTTGTCAACAAGAAGACACTTGATTGTATTCTTGGTAGAGTTTATGGGATTTAAACTCGGGAATTCAGGGAAGGAAAGATAGAACAGGGAGAATAGTTTAAGATTGAGGCAAGACGCTGTGTAAAATCTGTAAACTGATTCTAAGAAGTTCTATTGGAAAGGCTAAGATCGGGTTTGATCTTAGGACTGGATGTAAGCCGTCAAAAGTCTGCTGAACTAGTATAAATATCGGCGTACACTTTTCTTTCCCTTATCTCGTTTAAATTTCTGCAATTATTGTGTTCTTGATATTGATTGAATGCATGATAAAGATTCTGTGATAAATATATTTGCACGACTAATTGTCTTGACATGGTTGTATGAAAATCAATATCTTAAATACTAATTATTTTTGATGCATTTCTCCATATAATCAATAACTGATATTGTTTGACATTCATTAGAATTGATTATTAGGGGCCTTCCGTAATCTTGTGTTTTGTAAATTTATAATTTATGAAACTGTTGCGCATATTGTTAGAATAGAAATATTTTTGCATACATTTCCGTAAATTTGAGGTCATAATTAGTATCAAGATAAACTTCTTCTTGATGATCAACCACACCAATGAAGATAGTTACCAGCATACACCGCTGGATTTCCAGAACTTTCTTTATAATAGTTTTTACAGAAAAGATAATAGAGGACTAATGAAGACTCAATCACAATATGAATTTCACACAAAAGCAATTTGCCAAAATGAGTATTTTGTGTGTCGTTACAATTATTTCTCTCAAAGTGTTTTTCCTAAGTTCAGTGTTACAAAACGTGTAATGAATAATTGTTCAAGTTATTGTGATTGATTCAGTTTATATATGTTCAAAAAAACAACAGGTAAATCGATTTTATAATAGTTTAAAACTAGCTTAATCGATAGCTCAATCGATTATCGCGTATCTTGTTTTTCTTGAATCTTGAAGATATAGAAATGAATCAATTTGCCAATCGATTCTTTTAATACATAAATCAGAAACTGGAGTGAATTTCACATCAGAATCGATTGCCTAATCGATTATAGGTGTTTTGTTCAAACAACGAGATCAAAACAATACTCAATCGACTCATATTCATTCACATGATCGATTTGGCAATGGGCTGTAACTTAAAAAATTACTCCAATCGATTGGACTGATCACAGTGACTCCAGTATTTTGCTCCAATCGATTCGTCAATCGATTTGCCTGGTCACAATGATTCAGCTGTTTAATTCCAATCGATTTATCAATCGATTCGAATTGTTACAGTGGCTTAGCTATTTAGAAAACATCGATGTGCCAATCGACTAGGAACATGTTTCTGATATATGATTAAACATTTCATTCTTTCAATTGATTCCCAAATCCATTGTGACAATACTTGAAGTTTAAGAAACTCAATTCAATTGATTGTCCAATCGATTGGATTGATCACATAACTCATCCCTGAAGAAAAAAATTTTCACAATCGATATACCAATCGATTGATTCAGTAAGTGGTTCGTTCTGTGTACCACAAAATCGATTACTCAATTGATGTCCCAATTGATTGTCTAATGGATTGATTTAAAACCAGAACTCAGGTTTTTTGAAACAAACTTTAATCAATCGATTTCCCAATCGATGTACTTAGTAAAACCTTTTGTTTTGAGTCAGACAATCGATTGCCCAATTGATTGCTCAATTGACTTATCAGTTGATTGATTTATTTCCTGATATTATGATTCCATTTTTACTTTGGCAAATTACTTAAGTATGAAACCATAGTGATAAGTCTACTTATTAAACACTATGATACTATTAATACTAGGCAAATTTGCATCTTTCTCAAGCACATCCTCCAATTTTGCTTGATTCCTTGTGTTCCAAGCTTTTGTCCAAGTGTATAGTGTTTGCTTGTTTTTCCTGAAATGTTGCTCAGTTCAAACTGTTAGTTTTATCAAATGATGCATGAACATTGTATGTTTGTTAATTATGTCAAAATCATGATCAAGAGGGATTTTGTCTAACACTAACTGCCACTTGTGAAACAATCTTTAAACTTTTACGGAAAAAATCAAACAGACATCTGGAACGAAGATTGTAACATAAAAACATAACATAAGATAAAAAGAAGTTATTCAGAAAATGGTTGTAACATAAAAAGGTTGACATGAGATGTTGTTGTTTGAACTACACGGGTATCGCACCACAATATGCACTTCAACTAGGGCAACCCCTTTTTCCATAGTATATGGGATGGAGGTTGTGCTTCCTATTGAAGTAGAAATCTCCTTGCTAAAAGTATTAATGGAAGCCAAACTAGAGGAGTCGAAATGGGTACAAACCCATTTCGATCAAATGAATTTAATTGAGGAAAAAAGGTTGGCGACCTTATGCCATGGACAATTATATCATAAAAGACTGAAAAGAGCGTACGAGAAAAAAATACGTCCTCGAGAATTTCAAGAAGGAGACTTGGTGCTAAAAAATATCTTGCCCATTCAAAAGGATTATCGTGGGAAATGGACCACTAACTTTGAAGGCCCATACATCGTAGGACTTTGGTCCTAACGAATAGGGATAGAAAAGATTTAGTCCGCCCTGTATACTCAGATGCCGTAAAAAAGTATCATACTTAAATAATGAGTACCCGCTAAGTTGAAAACCTAAAAGGGACAACCTAAGAAAAAATAAGGTACAAAAATAATAATGAATACCCGCTAGGTTAAAAACCTAAAAAGTCGACCTAGGAAAAAATTAGGGTATAAAAGAAATAGACATAAAAAACACCCGCTAGGTTGAAAACTTGAAAGGGCGACGTTGACAAAAGGTAGGGTACAAACAATATAATAAATATATGTTAAATTGAAAACCTGAAAGGGCAACCTTGGTGAAGAAGAAAAACAACAACAAAAACAAAGAATATATACTCAAAAGGACATGATGGTATATGGACCAAACTATAGCACGAGAATAAAGGTTGTTTACAATACAAGGCAAACAATAACATGAGATCCAACTTAAGATCACAATAGTAATTCTTCAAAAAAAAAAAAAAGAGGACAAAAGAGAGATCAAAGATATCAAGTTCAAGAAAAAATGTATAAGTGCTCATCTCATTCATTATTTGAATGATTGTGTCCAACAAAAATAGTAATAAAAACCAAAAAATTCATTCATTTATTCATCAATTCATGACATTTTATAAATTTAAAGCCGAGAAAACGACCAACATGTTGAAACTAGGAAAACGACTCGAACCTGATGCCGAGAAAATGACCCGCATATTTAAGCCGGGAAAAAGACTCGCACCCAAAGCTGAGAAAACGACCTGCATGTTGAAGCCAGGAAAATGTCTCGCACCTGAAGTCGAGAAAACTACCCAGATATTGAAGCCGGGAAAACGACTCGCACCTGAAGCGGATAAAACGACCGGCATATGGAAGTTGAAATAACGACTCGCACCCGAAGGCGAGAAAATGACTCGCATGTTGAAACCGGGAAAACGACTCGCATCCGAAGCCGAGAAAACAACCTGTGTGTTGAAGCCAGGAACATGACTTGCACTCAGTCTGCAAAACGATGCACGTGTTGAAGCCGGGAAAACAACTCGCATTGAAGCCGAGAAAACGATTCACACCCAATGTTGACAAAACGATTAGTACCTTGAACTTGGGTAAAAGACCTATCAAAATCATATTTAGACAAAATTAGAGTTGTCATCTTTACTTATCACTTACTTTGATTCTCAAAGTAAATTCTAAGTAAATAGGGACAACTGTTGACACCTAATTTTGTCTGCTACTTTTAGTTTTTTAATAGAACAATAATAATGATAAAAATAATCATAAAAATAAATAGTTAGACTTTTAAATTTTAGAGAATCAGGGATGTGTTTGATTTTTGTTTGCCTCCGATTCCTATATAAAAATTTACACTATTTTCTACAATAAAATAATAAAAAAACAAACGTATTTAATTTAATAAATGAATTGGTGGTAATAAAAATCATTATAATGGTCATCATTTGAAGGAAAAGAAACCGAAAAGAAATGAATCAATGATAATAAAAATCAGTATAATGGTGATCAATTGAATAGAAAAGAAAAAAAAAATCAATGGTAATAAGAATCAGTATAATTGTGCTCAATTAAATGAAAAGAAACCTAAATGAAACAGATTAATGGTAATCAATTGATAATTATTCTCTTGACTTTTGTAATCTACACCCAAAAAATCTGTAAATAATCGATAGCAAGAGTAGCAAAGGGGGAGGATAGAGAAAAAAAGAGAGAGGTTGCTAGGCAAAAAAGGAGAAGAGAATCTGATTTTGAAAAAATCGGTCTAGCAAAAAAACAATTAAGCAGAAAGGTATCAATTTCTTATTGTTTTCTCTAATTTTCTACTTATTAGTCTTTGTATTCCATCCTTTTAAAATATATGATTTTTTTTATCCTTTCTATTTTTTTCTGTTTTTAAAAAAAATAAAACTCATGTTATAAGGTTTTATATTTTTTTGAAAGTTGTTTATTCCTAAAATTTTTTTCTTTGAAACACAAAATAATGAAAATATAACTAATTGATGTTTATATACCAAGAAAACAAATTTCACCCTATTGTAATATAATAGAAAATTCATATTACGTCTTTATTAAATAATTAAAAAAATTATAACAATAGATAAATGGTTTTTCCCTTAGGATTTGAATTATGGTTGGTGGCCTTTGTGTCAAGACATATCCGACAACATATGAGCAAATCTTTTAATAGTTTGATTCACTGCCGTGTCTATCTGTCTCATTCACATACCACCATGTTCCTTTTTTTAAAACAAAATCCAATTTTTTTTCTTTACTTTAAAACTAAAATAGAAGATATAATACGTGCACAAATAATATTATTATTAACATTATTATTATTATTATTATTATTATTATTATTATTATTACATTTTTATTTATTTATTTTTTGATACGTAAATAAATAAAAAATAATAACAAAATCGGCCAAAACAAAAATATTTTCTACTCAAGAACTACGTGTGTTTTGATTTCCCTATTGATAAAAAAAAATTAATAAAAAAAAAATATAGGAGCAAGGTTTTCCTTTGTCAAACCAAATTAATAAAAAAAAAAATTTCCTGCTTTTATTAATATAAATAATTCTCTTTTTTTTATTATTATTCTTTTTAGGGTAGAAATAAATAAGTAAATAGTTTCTATATAATTAATTATAGGGCAACCGTTTGAACATATGTTGTAGGATAATAATAATTTTCCTCCTCATAATTGACTCATGAATCCAAATTTTTGGT
Source organism: Cicer judaicum (assembly GCA_037974835.1). Taxonomy (NCBI): domain Eukaryota; kingdom Viridiplantae; phylum Streptophyta; class Magnoliopsida; order Fabales; family Fabaceae; genus Cicer; species Cicer judaicum. The sequence goes on from JBBPBS010000330.1 coordinate 1,636,076, forward strand.
TCAAAGAACTTTACTTTAGGTTTTATCTAATTTTCCCTTTTAAAAAATAAAATTCGTTGCGACTTTTTATTTCGCGGAAAAACCGAATGCGACAATTAAGAACAAAAATGACCTAGATTAACCTAGTGAAAACCAAAATGATCTAATATAATAATCCATTGAGACTTTTGCAGGTATTGGACAAACTACATTGATTAAGAACCAAAATGGAATAGAAGGAACCTAGCAAAGACCAAAATGATAAAAAAAATATTAATCCGTTGAGAATTTTGCACTTATTTAACGGAGTACGTTGATTTTGAATCTAAATGGACTAGAATAGACCTAGTTAAGACCAAAGTGACCTAAAATATTAATCTATTCAGGCTATTGCATTTATTAGATGACCTACATTGATTAAGAACCAAAATACAATAGAATAAACCTAGTAAAGACCAAAGTGATCAAAAATAAAATATTAATCCATTGAGAGTTTTGTAGGTATTTGAAGAACTACATTGATAAACAACCATAATAGGTTACAGGAAACCTAGTAACAACCAAAATGATAAAAAACATTAAACCATTGAGAATTTTTCACTTATTGGACGTAGTACATTCATTATGAACCAAAATGAGGTAGAATATGCCTTGTAAAGACAAAAATGACTTAAAATGTTAATCCATAAAGAATTTTGCACTTATTGGAATAACTACATTAATTAAGAACAAAATGACCTAGAATAAACCTAGTAAATACTAAAATTACATTTATGTAGATCCAAAATGGGAAAACTACATTGATGTAGATCCAAAATGGGCTAGAAAAAATCTAGTAAAGACCAAAATGACATAAAAAAATATTAATCTATTGAGAGTTTTGTACATATTGGACGAAGAACATTGATTAATAATAAAAATGACCTAGAATAAACCTTGTGAATGCCAAAATGACCTAGAATACTAATCCATTGAGACATTTGGAGTTACCGGATGAGTTAAATTGATTTAGAACCAAAATGGACTAGAATAAACATTTTAAACACCAAAATGAGCTAATATATTATTCCATTGAGATTTTTTCACGAACTACATTGATGTAGAACCAAAATAAATTAAAACAAACCTAATAAAGACCAAAATGAGCAAAATACTAGTCAATTTAGAGTATTGAACTTATTTGAATAACTACATTGTTGAAGAACCAAAATGGACTAAAATAAACCTAGTAAACAAAAAAATGAACTTAAATAAGAAACCATTGCGACTTCTGCAGGTATTGGACGAACTACATTGACAAGGAACCAAAACAACCTGGAAGAGACCTATTAAAGACTAAAATGGCCTAAAATATTAATGAATTGAGAATCTTGCATTTATCGAACGGAGAACATTCATTATCATCCAAAAAGGAATACAATTAACCTTATAAAGACAAAAATGACTTAAAATATTAATCCATTGAGAATTCTACACTTATTGGATGTCGTGCATTGATTTAGAAAAAAAAAGATGTAGAATAAACCTACTAAAAACCAAAATCACCGAAAATTCAAACAATTCATAGTTTTGCACTTAATGAACTAACTACGTTGATTAAGAAACAAAATTAACAAGAATAAATCTAGTAAAGATCAAATTGACCTAAAACAACAATCCGTTGAGACTTTCGGAGGTAATTGACGAACTACAGTGATATATATCCAAAATGTGCTAGAAGAAACCTAGTAAATACCAAAATGACAAAAATAGTAATCCATTGAGAATTTTGCACTTATTGGACGCAATACATTGATTATGAACAAAAATAGGCAAGAATAAACCTTGAAAATACAACATGAGCTATAATAAACCTTGTCCGCTGAGACTTTTGCACTTATAGGACAAACTTCGTTAATTAAGTACAAAAATTGCCTAGACTAAATCTAATAAAGGCCAAAATGAGCAAAAATATTAATCCTTTAGAATTTTGCACTAATTAGACATACAACATTGACCTAGAACTAAAATGGACTAGAATAAATCTAGTAAAGACCAAAACGACCTAAAATATTAATCCATTGAGAATTTTCCACTTTTTGGAGGCATTACATTGATTATGAACAAAATTATGCTAGAATAAACCTTGTAAAGACAAAAATAAATTAAAATATTAATCCATTAAGAATTTTGCACTTATTGGAAGAACTACATTGATTAGGAACAAAAATATCCGAGAATAAACCTAGTGAATACCAAAATAACCTAGAATATTAGTTTAATGAGACTTTTGAAGTTATTAGACTAACTACATTGATTTAGAATCAAAATAGACTTGGATAAACCTGTTAAACACCAAAATTAGAAAATATTCTAATCCATTTAGTAGAATATATTAAACACTTATTGGATGAACTACATTGATGTAGAACCAAAATGGACTACAATAATCCTAATAAGGACCAAAATGACCTAATCTAGTAATCCATTGACACTTTTGCAGGTATTGGACGAACTAATTGATTAAGAAGCAAAATGGGCTAGACGAAACCTAGTAAAGACCAAAATGGCAACAAAAAAATAATCTATTGAGAATTTTGCAGTTATTGGACTTAGTACATTGATTTTGAACCAAAATGGACTAGACTAAACGTTGTAAAGACAAAAATTACTTCAAATATTATTCCAATAAGAATTTTTCACTTATTGGAAGAACTACATTGATTAAGAACAAAATTGACCTAGAATAAACATAGTGAATACCAAAATGACATAAAATATTAATCCATTGAAACTTTTACACTTATTGGACGAACTACATTGATTTAGTATCAAAATGGAATTGGATAAACCGATTAAACACAAAAATTACCAAATATATTAATCCGTTGAGAATTTTTGCACTTATCGAACAAACTACCTTAATTAAGTACAAACATGGCCTAGAATAAACCTAATAGAGACCAAAATGAAATACAATATTAATCAATGGGGAGTTAAGCACTTATTGGACGCAATATATTAATTCATTGAGACTTTGGCATTTATTGGACAAACTACAATGATTTAGAAAAAAAATTGACTAGAATAAACCTAGTAAAGACCAAAATAAGCAAATAAATTAATCTATTGAGACTTTTGCACTTATTAGACGAACTACATTGATTTAGAACCAAAACGAACTAAAATAAATCTATTAAAGACAAAAATGACTTAAACTTTTAATCCATTGAAACTTTTGCACTAATTGGACTAACTACATTGATTAAGAGCCAAGATGGAATGGACTAGAATAAACTTAGTAAAGACCAAAATGAACTAAAATATTCATCTATTCATGAATTTGCACTTAATGGACGCAGTACATTGATTATGAACAAAAATGGGAGAGAATAAACCTGGAAAAGACAAAAATGACTTCTAATATTAGTCCATTATGAGTTTTGCACTTATTGGAAGAACTTCATTGATTAAGAACAAAAACGACCTAGAATAAACCTAGTGAATAAATGACCTAGAATATTGACCCATTGGAACTTTTGCACTTATTAGATGAACTACATTGAGTTAATACCAAAATGGACTAGAATAAACCTATTAAGCACCAAAAGTAGCAAATATATTAATCCATTGAGTCTTTTGCACTTATCGTACAAACTACCTTAATTAAGTACAAACATGGCCTAGAATAAACCTAATAGAGACCAAAATGACATACAATATTAATCAATGGGGAGTTTAGCACTTATAGGATGCAAGTAAATACAAAACGACCTAAAATATTAATCCATTAAGACTTTTGCATTTATTGGACGAGTTACATTGATTCAGAAAAAAATGGACTAGAATAATAATTCATTGAGACTTTTGCAGGTATTGGATTAACTACTTTGATTAAGAACCAAAATCGGTTAGTAGAAACCTATTAAAGACCAAAATGACAAAAATAATTAATCCATTGAGAATGTTGCACTTATTGGATGTAGTACGTTAATTATGAACCGAAATGGATTACAATAGACCTCATAATGAACCAAATGTTCTGAAGTTATAATCCATTTAAACTATTGCACTTATTCGATGAACTATATTGATTTAGAACCAAAATGGACAAGAATAACATATTACACAATAAAATGACCAAAAGTTTAAATCTACTAAGACTTTTACACTTATTTGACTAACTATATTGATTAAGAACCAAAATGGAATAGAATAAACCTAGTAAAGACCAAAATGACCTAAAATAATAATCCATTGAGACTTTTGCAGGTATTGGACCAACTACATTGATAAAGAACCAAAATGGGCTAGAAGAAACATAGTAAAGACCAAAATGACTTAAAATGCTAATACATTGAAATTTTATCCCTTATTGGACGCAATACATTGATTATAAACAAAAATGGGCTAGAATAAACATTGTAAAGACGAAAATGACTAAAAATATTAATCCATTGAGAATTTTGCACTTATTGGATGAACTACATTGCTCAAGAACAAAAATGACCTAGAATTAACCTAGAAAATACAAAAATGACCTAAAATTTTAATCCATTGATACTTTTGCATTTACTGGATGAACTACATTGATTTAGAATGAATATGGACTAGCAAAAACATAATAAAGACATAAATGACCTAAAATATTAATCTATTGAGACTACTGCACTTATTAGATGAACTACAATGATTAAAAACCAAAATGGAATAGAATGAACCTAGTCAAGAAAAAAAAATGACCTAAAATAATAATCCAATTAGACTTTTGCAAGTATTCGACGAACTACATTGATAAAGAACATAATTGGGGTTGAACACTTTTGCACTTTTTGGAGGCAGTACATTGATTATGAACCAAAATGGGCTAAAATAAACCTTGTACAGACAAAACGGCGTAAAATATTAATCGATTGAAATTTTTTAACTTATTGGAAGCAATACATTGATTATTGGACGAACTACGTTGATTTAGAAAAAAAAATGGACAAGATTAAATCTTGTAAAGACCAAAATGACCTAAAATAATAATACATTGAGTCTTTTGCAGGTATTGGCCCAACTACATTGGTAAAGAACCAAAATGATCAAGAAGAAACCAAGTAAAGACCAAAATGACAAAAAATATTAATCCATTGAGATTTTGCACTTATTGGACGTAGTACATTGATTATGAACCAAAATGGGCAAGAATAAACCTTGAAAAGACAAAAATGACTTCAAATATTAATCCATTTAGTATTTTGCACTTATTGGAGACAGTACATTGATAATGAACCAAGATGGGCTAGAATAAACATTGTAATGAGAAAAATCATATAAAATATTAATCTATTAGGAATATTACACTTATATGATGCAATACATTGATTATGAACCAAAATAGCCTAGAATATACCTTGTCAAGATAAAAATGACTTAAAATAGTAATCTGTTGAAAAACGAACTACATTGATTAAGAACAAAAGTCACTTATAATAAACCTAGTAAATACCAAAATGACGTAGAATATTAATCCATTTAGAGTTTTTCATTTATTGGATGTACAACATTGATTTATAAGAAAAATGGACTAGAATAAACCAAGTAAAGAGACAAATGATCTCAAATATTAATTCGTTGGATGTTAGCACTTATTGGACGAACTACATTGATTTAGAAAAAAATGATCTAGGTTAAACTTAGTAAAGACCAATATGAGCTAAAATAATAATATACTCTGTCTTTTGTAGGTATTGGACGAACAACATTAAAACAGAACCAAAATAGGCTAGAAGAAACTTTGTAAAGACCAAAATGACAAAAAAAATATTAAACCATTGAGAATTTTGCACTTATTAGATGTAATACATTGATTATGAACCAAAAGGGGCTAGAATAAACCATGAACATACCAAAATGACTTAAAATTATGCATTGAGTATTTCCCACTAATTGGATAAACAACTTTGATTAAGGACAAAAATGACATAGAATAAACCAAACAGATACAAAAATGACTTAGAATAAACCAAATAGATACATTAATATAAAATCAAAATGGACTATAATAAAACTTCTAAAGACCAACATGACCTAAATTTTTATTCCATCGAGACTTTTGCATTTATTGGACTAACTACATTGATTTAGATGGACTAGGATAAACCTAGTAAAAACCAAAATGACCTAAAATAATAATACATTGAGATATTTGGAGGTATTGGACGAACTACATTAATGTGAACCAAAATGGGCTAGAAGAAACCTAGTAATGACCAAAATGACCAAAAATATTAATCCAAAAGGAATATTGCTCTTATGGGATGCAATACATTGAATATGAAGTAAAATAAGATATCATAACCCTTGTAACAAAAACAAATGACTTAAAATCATATTCCGTTGAGAATTTGGCACTTATTGGACGAACTACATTGATTAAACAAAATTAACCTATAATAAACCTAGTCAACACCAAAATAACCTAGCATATTAATCAATTGAGGCTTTTGAACTTATTCGAAGAACTACATTGATTTAGAACCAAAATAGACTAGAATAAACCTATTAAGCACCAAAATTAACAAAGTTTATTAATCGATTGAGACTTTGTCACTTATTGGAAGAACTATATTGATGTAGAACTAAAAGCGCCTAGAAAAAATCTAATAAAGACCAAAATGACCTAAAATATTAATCCATTGAGACTATTGCAGGTATTGGACGAACTACATTGATAAAGATCCAAAATAGGCTAGAAGAAACCTAGTAAAAATCAAAATCACCAAAAATATTAATCCATTGGGAATTTTGCACTTATTGGAAGCAATACCTTGATTACGAACCAAAATGACCTAAAATATTAATCCATTGAGAATTTTGCTCTTATTGGACAAACTACATTGATTAAGAAGAAAAATAACCTAAAATAAATCTTGTAATTACCAAAATGACCTAAAATATTAATCCATCGAGACATTTAGACTTATTGGCAAACTACATTAATTTAGAACCAAAATGGACTAGAATAAACCTAGGACAAAAATGACCTAAATGTTAATCCATTGACACAAATGAACTTATTGGATGCACATGTACGGTTAAAAACCCTAATGAACTAGAATAACGCTAGAGAGGAAAAAAATGACCTAAATGTTAATCTTTTGAAAAAAATGACCTAAATGTTAATCTTATGACAAAAACGAACTTATTGGATGCACAAGATTGCTTAAAAACCCTAAGTGCACCAGAATAAGTTGAAGGATGAAGGAATTGACCAAAATGTTAATCCAATAACACAAACACATTTATTGGATGCACAAGATTTGTGAAAAACCCTAAATGGAAAAGAATAAGCCTAGAGACGACGAAAATGACATAAATGTTAATTCAATTACACAAACACACCTTTGGGATGCTGAAGATAAGTTAAACACCCTAAATGAACTAGAATAACCCTAGCGAGGACCAAAATGACCTAAATGTTAATCCAATGACACAAACAAACTTATTAGATGCACAAGATTGGTCAAAAACCCTAAATGGACAAGAATAACTTTAAGGATGAAGAAATGACCTAAATGTTAATAGAATGAAAGAAACACACTTATTGGATACACAAGATTGGTTGAAAATCCTATATGGATGAGAATAAGCCTAGCGAGGACGAATATGACCTAAATGTCAATACGATGACACAAAAGCACCTATTTGATGCTAAAGATTAGTTAAACACCCTAAATCGACTAGAATAACCCTAGGGAGGAGGAAAATAAACTAAATGTTAATCTAATGATACTTACTAAGGATCGTGGAAATGACCTAAATGTTAATCCAATGACACAAACACACTTATTGGATGCAAAAGATTGGTAAAAACCCTAAATTGATACGAATAAGATTAGTTAAAACCCTTAAATTTACCAGAATAAGCCAAGGGAGGATGAATATGACCTAAATCTTAATCCAACGACACAATTGCGCTTATAGGATGCACAAGTTTGGATAAAAAACTTAAATGGACTAGAATACTTCTAGATAGGAAAAAATGACCTAGATGTTAATCTAATCACACAAATACTCTTATTGGTTGACAAGATTGGTTTAGAACCCTAGTTGGACTAGAATACGCATAGGGAGAACGAAAATAACCTAAATGTTAGTCCAATGACAATATCATAATTATTGGATACACAAGATTCGATAAAAACCCTAAATGGACATGAATATGCCAAAGGATTAGGAAAATTGTCGAAATATTAATTTAATGACACATACACAAAATATGTATGCAACAGATTTGATACTAACCGTAAATGAAGTAGCATAAGTAGGAGGATGATGAAAATGACCTAAATGTTATTCCAATGACATGAACACACTTATTTGATGCAGAAGATTGGTTAAAAACACAAAATAGACTAGAATAAGCATAGAGAGAATGAAAACAACCTAAATGTTAATCCAATGTCACAAACGCACCGATTGGATGTTAATCCAATCACACAAATGTACTAGAATAAGCCTAAGGAGGACAACAATGACCAAAATGTTAATCCGACGATAAAACCGCACTTATTAGATGCACAAGATTGGATAAAAGCCTTAAATGGACTAGAATATCCCTACGGAGGACGAAAATGACCTAAATGTTAATCTAATTGTAGAAACACACGTATTGGATGTTGAAAATTAGTTAAACATCCTAAATGGACTAGAATAACCCTAGGGCGGACAAAAATGACCTAAATGTTTATCCAATGACACAAAAGCACTTATTGGATGCACAAGATTGCTTAAAAACCCTAAATGCTTTATAATAAACATAGAGAGGACGAAAATGATATAAATGTGAAACCTTTGACACAAAAGCCCCTATTGGATGCTGAAGATTAGTTAAAAACCCTAATTGGACTAGAATAAGCCTAGGGAGGACATGAATGACCTAAATGTTAAACCATTGACACAAACGCACTTATTGGATGCACAATATTTTGTAAAAACCTTAAATGGCCTAGTATGAGCATAGGGCAGATGAGAATGACTAAAATGCTAATCCAATGACACAATTGCACTTTTTGGATGCACAAGTTTGGTATAAAAAATCCCTTAATGGATTAGAATAAGCCTAGGGAGGAAAAAAATTGACCTAAATTTTAATACAGTGATACTAACGCAATGCTTGGATGCGCAAGATTGGTAAAAAAGCAAAAAGGACTAGAATAAAACTTGGGAGGATGAAAATGACGTAAATGTTAATCGAATGACACAAACGGACTTATTGAATGCACAAAATTAGTTTAAAACTCTAAATGGATTAGAATTATCCTAAGGAGGAGGAAAATGACCTAAATGTTAATCCAATGACACACACACACACTAAATGGATACGAATTATCCTAAGGAGGAGGAAAATGACTTAAATGTTAATCCAATAACACAAACGCACTTATTGGATGCACACGATTGCTTAAAAACCCTAAATGCTTTATAATAAACTTAGGGAGGATAAAAATGCCCTAAATGTTACTCCAATGACACAAACACAATTATTGGATGCACAAGTTTGTTAAAAACCCTTAATTAACCAAAATAACCCTAGGCAGAACAAAAATAACTTAAATGTAAAACCGATGACACAAAAGCTCCTAGTGGATGCTGAAGATTGGTTAAACACCCTAAATGGACTAGAATAACCAAAGGGAGGACAAAAACGACCTAAATGTTAATCTAATGACACAAATGCACATATTTGATGCGCAAGATTGGTTAAAACCCCAAAATCGACTAGAATAAGCCTAAGGAGGACGAAAATGACCTAAATGTTAATCCTACAACACAATAGCACTTATAGGATGCACAAGAATGGGTAATAAACGTAAATGGATTAGAATAATTGTAGATAGGAGAAAATGACCTAAATGTTACTACAATATCACACTTATTGGATACACAAGACTTGTTAAAAACCCTAAATGCACATGAATATACCGTAGGATGAAGAAAATTGTCGAAATATAAATTTAATGGCAGATACGGAAATATTGCATCCAAAAGATTGGTTAAAAACCCTAAATGAAGTAGCTTAAGTAGAAGGATGACAAAGATGACCTAAATGTTATTCCAATGACATGAACGCACTTGTTGTATGTAGAAGATTGGTTAAAAACACAAAATAGACAAGAAAAAGCTTAAATGTTAATCCAATGTCACAAATGCACCGATTGGCTGCTCAAGATTAGTTAAAAACCCTAAATGTACTAGAATAAGCCTAAGGAGGACAACAATGACCAAAATGTTAATCCGACGATAAAACCGCACTTATTAGATGCACAAGATTGGTTAAAAACCCTAAATGGTTTAGAATAACTCTAAATAGGACAATAATATCCAAAATGTTAATCCAATCACACAAATGTACTTATTGGATGCACAAGATTGGTTAAAAACATTAAATGGACTGGAATATCCCAAGGGAGGACCAAAATGACCTAAATGTTAACCCAATTGCAGAAACACACGTATTGGATGTTGAAAATTAGTTAAACATCCTAAATGGACTAGCATAACCCTAGGGTGGACAAACATGACCTAAATGTTTATCTAATGACACAAATGCACTTATTGGATGCGCATTATTGATTAAAAACCCTTAATGGATTAGAATTATCCTAAGGAGTTGGAAAATGACGTAAATGTTTATCCAATGACACAAAAGTACAAATTGGATGTTGAAGATTAGTTAAATACCCTAATTGGACTAGAATAATCCTAGGGAGGACATAAATCACCTAAATGTTAATCCAATGACACAAATGTACTTATTGGATGCACAATATTGGTTAAAAGCTTTAAATGGACTAGAATGAGCATAGGGGGGAAAAAAATTACCAAAATGTTAATCCAATGACACAATTCCCCTTTTTGGATGCACAAGTTTGGGAAAAAATCCCTAAATGGATTAGAATAAGCCTAGGGAGGAAAAAAGTGACCTAAATGTTAATCTTGTGATACAAACAAACTGCTTCGATGCGCAAGATTTGTAATAAAGTTAAAAGGATTAGAATAAGACTCAAGACAATGATAATGACGTAAATATTAATCGAATGACACAAACGCACTTATTGGATGCACACGATTGCTGAAAAACACTAAATGCTTTATAATAAACTTAGGGAGGATAAAAATGCCCTAAATGTTACTCCAATGACACAAACACAATTATTGGATGCACAAGTTTGGTTAAAAACCTTAAATTGACCAAAATAACCCTAGGCAGGACAAAAACAACCAAAATGTAAAACCTATGACACAAAAGCTCCCAGTGGATTCTGAAGATTAGTTAAACACCATAAATGGACTAGCATAACCCTAGGGTGGACAAAAATGACCTATATGTTAATCTAATGACACAAATGCACTTATTGGATAAGCATTATTGATTAAAAATCCTTAATGGATTAGAATTATCCTAAGGAGTGGAAAATGACGTAAATGTGTATCCAATGACATAAAAGCACTCATTGGATGCACAAGATTGCTTAAAAACCCTAAATGCTTTATAATAAACCTAGAGAGGACGAAAATGACCTAAATGTCAAACCTATGACACCTAAATGTTAATCCAATGACACAAATGCACTTATTGGATGCACAATATTGGTTATAAACCTTAAATGGACTAGAATGAGCATAGGGACGACGAAAATGACCAAAATGTTAATCCAATGACACAATTGCCCTTTTTGGATGCACCAGTTTGGGAAAAAAAATCCCCAAATGGATTAGAATAAGTGTAGGGATGAAAAAAAATGACCTAAATGTTAAGCTTGTGATACAAACTAACTGTTTGGATGCGGAAGATTGGTAAAAATGCATAAAGGACTAGAATAACACTCATGAGGATGAAAATGACGTAAATGTTAATCGAATGACACAAACACACTTTATGGATGCACAAGTTCTGTTAAAACCGTAAATGGACTACAATATGCCAAAGGATGACGAAAAATGACATAAATATCAATCATATGACACAAAGCATTTATTGGATGCACAAGATTGGTTAAAAACCCTAAATGGACTAGAATAACCCTAAAGGGAGGATGAAAATGATAAAATTGTTAGTTGAATGACACAAACGCACTTATTGGATGCACAAGATTAGTTTAAAACTCTTAATGGATTATAATTATCCTAAGGAGGTTTAAAATGACTTAAATGTTAATCCAATAACACAAACGCACTTAATGGATGTACACGATTGCTTAAAAACCCTAAATGGTTTATAATAAACCTAGGGAGGACAAATATGCCCTAAATTATAGTCCAATGACACAAACACAATTATTGGATGCACAAGTTTGGTTAAAACCCTAAATTGACCAAGATAACCCAAGGCAGGACAAAAATAACCTAAATTTAAAACCTATGAGTCCAAAGCCCCTAGTGGAAGCTAAAGATTAGTTAAACAACCTAAATGGACTAGAATAACTATAGGGAGGACAAAAACGGCCTAAATGTTAATCTAATGACACAAATGCACTTATTGGATGCGAAAGATTGGTTAAAACCCCAAAATTGACTAGAATATGGGAAAGGATGACGAAAATGAACTAAATGTTAATCCTACGACACAATTGCGCTTATAGGATGCACAAGATTGGTTAATAAACGTAATTGGATTAGAATAACTGTAGTTAGGAGAAAATGGCCTAAATGTTAATCCAATCACACAAATGCACTTATTGGATGACAAGATTTGTTAAGAACGCTAATTGGACTAGATTAAGCATAGGGAGGACGAAAATGACCTAAATGTTAATCCAACTACAATATCACACTTATGGGATACACAAGACTCATTAAAACCCCGAAATGCACAAGAATATACCGTAGGATGAAGAAAATTGTCGAAATCTAATTTTAATGGCACATACGAAAATATTGGATGCAAAAGATTGGTTAAAAACCCTAAATGAAGTAGCATAAGTAGAAGGATGAAGAAGATGACCTAAATGTTATTCCAATGACATGAACACACTTGTTGTATGCAGAAGATTGGTTAAAAAGCCAAAAATGGACAAGAACAAGCCTAAATGTTAATCCAATGTCACAAATACACCGAGTGGCTGCTTAAGAGTAGTTAAAAACCCTAAAAGTACTAGAATAAGCCTAAGGAGGACAACAATGACCAAAATGTTAATCCGACGATAAAAACACACTTATTAGATGCACAACATTGGTTAATAACCCTAAATGGATTAGAATAACTCTAGATAGGACAATAATGTCCAAAATGTTAATCGAATCACACAAATGTACTTATTGGATGTACAAGATTGGTTAAAAACCTTAAATGGACTAGAATATCCCAAGGGAGGATGAAAATGACCTAAATGTTAATCCAATTGCACAAACAAACGTATTGGATGTTGAAAATTAGTTAAACATCCTTAATGGACTAGCATAACCCACCCTAGGGTGGACAAAAATGACCTAAATGTTAATCTAATGAGGTGGAAAATGACGTAAATGTGTATCCAATGACACAAAAGCACTCAACGGATCCACAAGATTGCTTAAAAACCCTAAATCTTTTATAATAAACCTAGAGAGGACGAAAATGACCTAAATGTGAAACCTCTGACACAAAAGCACCAATTGGATGATGAAGATTAGATAAACATCCTAATTGGATTAAAATAAGCCTAGGGAGAACATAAATGACCTAAATGTTAATCCAATGACACAAATGCACTTATTAGATGCACAATATTGGTTAAAAACCTTAAATGGACTAGTATGAGCACAGGGACGAAGAAAATGACCAAAATGTTAATCCAATGACACAATTGCCCTTTTTGGATGCAGAAGTTTGGGAAAAAATCCCTAAATGGATTAGAATAAGTTTAGCAAGGAAAAAAAATGACCTAAGTGTTAATCTAGTGATACAAACGAATAGCTTGGATGCGCAAGATTGGTGAAAAAGAAAAAAGGACTAGAATAAGACTCAGGAGGATGAAAATAACTTTATTGTTAATCGAATGACACAAACGCACTTTGTGGAAGCACAAGTTCTGTTAAAACCGTAAATGGACTACAATATGCAAAACATGACGAAAATTGACATAAATGTCAATCATATGACACAAAAGACTTATTGGATGCACAATATTGGTTAAAAACCCTAAATGGACTAGAATAACCCACAAGGGAGGACGAAAAAGAATAAACTGTTAGTTGAATGACACAAACGCACTTATTGGATGCACAAGAATAGATTAAAACTCTTAATGGATTAGAATTATCCTAAGGAGAAGGAAAATGACCTAAATGTTAATCCAATGACACAAACACACTAAATGCATTAGAATTATCCTAAGGAGGTGTAAGTTACTTAAATGTTAATCCAATAACAAAAATGCACTTATTGGATGCACACGATTGCTTAAAAACCCTAAATGTTTTATAATAAACCTAGGGTGGATAAAAATGCCCTAAATTTTAGTCCAATGTCAAAAACACCTAAATTGACCAAAATAACCCTAGGCATGACAAATATAACCAAAATCTAAAACCTATGACACAAAATCTCCTAGTGGATGCTGAAGATTAGTTAAACACGCAAAATGGACTAGAATAACCATAGCGAGGATAAAAATGACCTAAATGTTAATCTAATGACACAAATGCACTTATTGGATGCGCAAGATTGGTTAAAACCCCAAAATTGACTAGAATAAGCCTAAGGAGGACGAAAATTACCTAAATGTTAATCCTACGACAAAATGGCGCATATAGGATGCACAAGATTGGTTAATAAACGTAAATGGATTCGAATAACTGTACATAGGAGAAAATGACCTAAATGTTAATCCAATCACACAAATGCACTTATTGGATGACAAGATTTGTTAAGAACGCTAATTGGACTAGATTAAGCATAGGGGGACGAAAATGACCTAAATGTTAATCCAACTACAATATCACACTTATTGGATACACAAGACTCGTTAAAAACCCTAAATGCACAAGAATATACAGTAGGATGAAGAAAACTGTCGAAATATAAATTTAATGGCATATACGAAAATATTGGATGCAAAAGATTGGTTAAAAAACCTAAATGAAGTAGCATAAGTAGACGGATGATGAAGATGACCTAAATGTTATTCCAATGACATGAACGCACTTCTTGTATGCAGAAGATTAGTTAAAAACCCAAAATGGACTAGAATAAGCCTAAATGTTAATCCAATGTCACAAATGCACCGATTGGTTGCTCCAGAGTAGTTAAAAACCCTAAATATACTAGAATAAGCCTAAGGAGGACAACAATGACCAAAATGTTAATCCGAAGATAAAACCGCACTTATTAGATGCACAAGATTGATTAATAACCCTAAATGGATTGTAATACCTCTAGATAGGACAATAATGTCCAAAATGTTAATCCAATCACACAAATGTACTTATTGGATGCACAACATTGGTTAAAAACCTTAAATGGACTAGAATATCCCAAGGGAGGACGAAAATTACCTAAATGTTAATCCAATTGCACAAACAAACGTATTGGATGTTGAAAATTAGTTAAACATCCTAAATGGACTAGCATAATCCTTGGGTGGACAAAAATGACCTATATGTTAATTTATTGACACAAATGCACTTATTAGATGCGCATTATTGATTAAAAACAATTAATGGATTAGAATTATCCTAAGGAGGTGGAAAATGATGTAAACGTGTATCCAATGACACAAAAGCACTCATTGGATGCACAAGATTGCTTCAAAACCCTAAATGCTTTATAATAAACATAGAGAGAAAGAAAATGATCTAAATGTGAAACATATGACACAAAAGCACCAATTGGATGTTGAAGATTAGTTAAACCCCCTAATTGGACTAGAATAAGCCTAGGGAAAACATAAATCACCTAAATGTTAATCCAATGTCACAAATGCACTTATTGGATGCACAATATTGGTTAAAAACCTTATATGGACTAGAATGAGCATAGGGACGACGAAAATGGCCAAAATGTTAATCCAATGACACAATTGCCCTTCTTGGATGCACAAGTTTGGGAAAACAAATCCGTAAATAGATTACAATAAGTTTTGGGAGGAAAACAAAATGACCTTAATGTTAATCTTGTGATACAAACTAACTGTTTGGATGCGTAAGATTGGTAAAAAAGCAAAAAGGACTAGAATAAGACTCAGGAGGATGAAAATGACGTAAATGTTAGTCGAATGACACAAACGCACTTTATGGATACACAAGTTCTGTATAAACCGTAAATAAACTACAATATGCCAAAGGATGACGAAAAAGGACATAAATGTCAATCATATGACACAAAACACTTATTGGATGCACAAGATTGGTTAAAAACCCTAAATGGACTAGAATAACCCAAGGAGGTTTAAAATGACTTAAATTTTAATCCAATAACGCAAACACACTTATTGGATTTATACGATTTCTTAAAAACCCTAAATGGTTTATAATAAACCTAGGGAGGATAAAAATGCCCTAAATTATAGTCCAATGACACAAACACAATTATTGGATCCACAAGTTTGGTTAAAACCCTAAATTGACCAAAATAACCCTAGGCAGGACAAAAATAACCTAAATGTAAAACCTATGACACAAAAGCACCTAGTGGATGCTGAAGATTAGTTAAACGCCCTAAATGGACTAGAATAACCCTAGGGAGGACAAAAACTACCTAAATGTTAATCTAATGACACAAATGCACTTATTGGATGCGCAAGATTGGTTAAAACCCCAAAATTGACTAGAATAAGCCAAAGGAGGATGAAAATGACCTAAATGTTAATCCTACAATACAATTGCACTTATAGGATGCACAGGATTGGTTAATAAACGTAATTGGATTAGAATAACTGTAGATATGAGAAAATGACCTAAATGTTAATCCAATCACACAAATGCACTTATTGGATGACAAGATTTGTTATGAACGATAATTGGACTAGATTAAGCATAGGGAGGACGAAAATGACCTAAATGTTAATCCAACTAAAATATCACACTTATTGGATACACAAGACTCATTAAAAACCCTAAATGCACAAGAATATACCGTAGGATGAAGAAAATTGTAGAAATATAAATTTAATGGCACACACGAAAATATTGGATGCGAAAGATTGGTTAAAAACTCTAAATAAAGTAGCATAAGTAGAAGGATTATGAAGATGACCTAAATGTTATTCAAATGACATGAACGCACTTGTTGTATGTAGAAGATTGGTTAAGAATCCAGATTGGACTAGAATAAGCCTAAATGTTAATCCAATGTCACAAATGCACCGATTGCCTGCTCAAGATTAGTTAAAAACCTTAAAAGTACTAGAATAAGCCTAAGGAGGACAACAATGACCAAAATGTCAATCCGACGATAAAACCACACTTATTAGATGCACAAGATTGGTTAGAAACCCTAGATGGATTAGAATAACTCTAGATACGACAATAATGTCCAAAATGTTAATCCAATCACACTAATGTACTTATTGGATGCACAAGATTGGTTAAAAATCTTAAATGGACTAAAATATCCCTAGGGAGTACGAAAATGACCTAAATGGACTAGGATGAGCATAGGGAGGAAGAAAATGACTAAAATGTTAATGCAATGACACAATTGCACTTTTTGGATGCACATGTTTGGTAAAAAAATCCCTAAATGGTTTAGAATAAGCCTTGGAAGGCAAAAAATGGCCTATATTTTAATCTAGTGATACAAACGCACTGCTTGGATGCGCAAGATTGGTAAAAAAGCAAAAAGGATTAGAATAAGACTTGGGAGGATGAAAATGACGTAAATGTTAATTGAATGACACAAACACACTTTATGGATGCACAAGTTCTGTGAAGACCGTAAATGGACTACAATATGCCAACGGATGACGAAAAACGACATAAATACCAATCATATGACACAAAAACACTTATTGGATGCACAAGATTTGTTAAAAACCCTAAATGGTTTAGAATAACCCTAAAGGGAGGACAAAAATGAATAAAATGTTAATTGAATAACACAAACGCACTTATAGGATGCACAAGATTAGTTTAAAACTCTAAATGGATTAGAATTATCCAAAGGAGGAGGAAAATGACCTAAATGTTAATCCAATGACACAAACACACTAAATGGATTAGAATTGTCCTAAGGAGGAGTAAAATAACTTAAATGTTATTCCAATAACACAAACGCACTTATTGGATGCACACGATTGCTTTAAAACCCTAAATGCTTTATAATAAACCTAGGGAGGATAAAAATGCCCTCAATGTTAGTCCAATGACACAAACAAAATTATTGGATGCACAAGTTTGGTTAAAAACCCTATATTGACCAAAATTACCCTAGGCAGGACAAAAATAACCTAAATGTAAAACCTATGACACAAAAGCACCTAATGGATGCTAAAGATTAGTTAAACACCCAAATTTGACTACAATAAGCACAAGATTGGTTAATATACGTAAATAGATTAGAATAACTGTAGATAGGAGAAAATGACCTAAATGTTAATCCAATCACACAAATGCACTTATTGGATGTCAAGATTTGTTAAGAACGCTAAATGGACAAGATTTAGCATAGGGAGGACGAAAATGACCTAAATGTTAATCCAACTACAATATCACACTTATTGGATACACAAGACTCGTTAAAAACCCTAAATGCACATGAGTATAACGTAGGATGAAGAAAATTGTCGAAATATAAACTTAATGGCACATACAAAAATATTGGATGCAAAAGATTGTTTAAAAACCCTAAATGAAGTAGCATAAGTAGAAGGATGACGAAGATGACCTAAATGTTATTCCAACGACATGAACGCACTTGTTGTATGTAGAAGATTGGTTAAAAACCAAAAATGGACTAGAATAAGCCTAAATGTTAATCCCATGTGATAAATGCACCGATTGGCTGCTAAAGATTAGTTAAAAACCCTAATTTACTAGAATAAGCCTAAGGAGGACAACAATGACCAAAATGTTAATCCGACAATAAAACCACACTAATTAGATGCACAAGATTGGTTAGAAACCCTAAATGGATTAGAATAACTCTAGATAGGACAATAATGTCCAAAATGTTAATCCAATCACACAAATGTACTTATTGGATGCACAAGATTAGTTAAAAACCTTATATGGACTAGAATATCCCTAGGGAGGACGAAAATGACCTACATGTTGATCCCATTGCAAAAACACATGTATTGGATGTTTAAAATTAGTTAAACATCCTAAATGGACTAGCATAACCCTAGGGTGGACAAAAATGACCTAATTGTTAATCTAATGACACAAATGCACTTATTGGATGCGCATTATTGATTAAAAACCCTTATTGGATTAGAATTATCCTAAGGAGGTGGAAAAGGACCTAAATGTTTATCCAATGACACAAAAGCACTTATTGGATGCACAAGATTGGTTAAACCTAGAGAGGACAAAAATGACCTAAATGTGAAACCTATGACACAAAAGAACCTATTGGATGCTGAAGATTAGTTAAACACCGTAATTGGACTAGAATAAGCCTAGGGAGGACATAAATGCCCTAAATTTTAACCCAATGAAACAAATGCACTTATTGGATGGACAATATTGGTTAAAAACCTTAAATGGACTACAATGAGGATAGGGAGGAAGAAAATGACTAAAATGTTAATGCAATGACACAATTGCACTTTTTGGATGCACATGTTTGGTAAAAAAGACCTAAATAGTTTAGAATAAGCCCAGGAAGGAAAAAAAAAGACCTAAATGTTAATCAAGTTATACAAACGAACTACTTGGATGCGCAAGATTGGTAAAAATGCCCTCAATGTTAGTTCAATGACACAAACACAATTATTGGATGCACAAGTTTGGTTAAAAACTCTAAATTGACCAAAATAACCCTAGACATGATAAAAATAACCTAAATGTTTATGACACAAGAGTACCTAGTGGATGCTGAAGATTAGTTAAACACCCTAAATGGACTAGAATAACTCTAGGGAGGACAAAAACTACCTAAATGTTAATCTAATGACACAAATGCACTTATTGGATGCACAAAATTGGTTAAAACCCTAAAATTGACTAGAATAAGCCTAAGGAGGACAAAAATGACCTAAATGTTAATCCTATGACACAATTGCGCTTATAGGATGCACAAGATTGGTTAATAAACATAAATGGGATAAAATAACTGTAGATAGGAGAATATGACCTAAATGTTAATCCAATCACAATAATGTACTTATTGGATTAGAATAACTCTTGATAGGACATTAATGTCCAAAATGTTAATCCGATCCCAATAATGTACTTTATTAGATGCATAAGATTGGTTAAAAACCCTAAATGGACTAGAATATCCCTAAGGAGGACGAAAATGACCTAATTCTTAATCCAATTGCACAAACACAAGTATTGGATGTTGATAATTAGTTAAACATCCTAAATGGATTAGCATAACCCTAGGGAGTACAAAAAGGACCAAAATGTTAATCTAATGACAGAAATGCACTTATTGGATTTGCAAGATTGGTTAAAAACCCTAAATGGATTAGAATTGTCTTATGGAGGAGCAAAATCACCTAAATGTTTATCTGATAACACAAAAGCATTTATTGGATGCATAAGATTGCTTGAAAACCCTAAATGCACTATAATAAACCTAGGGAGGACAATAATGACCTAAATGTTAAATCTATGACACAAAACGACCTATTGGAAGCTGAAGGATAGTTAAACACCTTAAATGGACTAGAATAACGTTAGGGAGGACGAAAATGACCTAAATGTTAATCTAAGTACACATAGGCACTTATTGGATATGCAACATTGGTTAAACACACCTAATATGATTAGAAGAAGCCTAGGGAGGACGAAAATGACCGAAATGTTAATCCAATGAGACAAACGCACCTATTTCATAGTCATGATTGGTTAAACACCCTAAATGGACTTCTATAAGACTAGGGAGGACATAAATGACCTAAATATTAATCCAATGACAAAATACACTTATTAGATGCACAAGATTGGTTATAAACCCTAAATGGATAAGATTAAGCCAAGGGATGACGAAAATATCCTAAATGTTAATTCAATGATATAAAAGCACTTATTCGATGCACATGATTGGTTAAAATCACTAAAATGACTTGAATAACACTAGGGAAGACAAAAATGACTTAAATGTTAATTCCATGACACAAACGCACTTATTGGATGCACAAGATTTTTTAAAAACCTTAAAATTGGTAAGAATAAGCCTAGGGAGGAGAGTAATGGCCTAAATGCTAATCAAGTGACACAAATGCACTTATTGATTGCAGAAGACTAGTTAAAAACCTTAAATGGAATAGAATAAACCAAGGGAGGATGAAAGTGACCTGAATGTTAATCCAATGACAAAAAAGAACTTACTGGATGCACAAGATTGGATAAAAAACCTAACTGGACTAGAATAGTCCTAGGGAAGACAATGACTTAAATGTTAATCCATTGACACAAACACACTTACTGGATACACCAATTTGGTAAAAAAAATACCCTAAATGAGTTAGAATAAGCTCTAGGAGCACAAGATTGGTAAATAAAGCTAAACGGACTAGAATAACGCTTGGGAGGTCGAAAATGACCTTAAAGTTAATCCAATTAAACAAACCCACTTATTGGTTACACAAGATTGGTTAAACCCGCCAAATGGATTAGAATAATCCTAAGGAGGAGGAAAATGACATAAATGTTAATCAAATTACACAAAACACATATTGAATGAATAAGATTGGTTCAAAACCATAAATGGACTAGAATAAACCTAGGGAGGACGAAAATGACCTAAATGTTAATCCAATGACACAAACACACATATTGGATGCACAAGTTTAGTAAAAACCCCTAAACGGACTAGAATAACCCAAGCGAGGACGAAAATGACCTAAATGTTATTCAAATCACATAAAAGCACTTATTGAATAAACAAGATCTGTTCAAAACCTTAAATGGACTAGAATAATCCTAGGGAGTACGAAAATGACCTAAATGTTAATCCAATGACACTAATGAACTTATTGGTACCCAAGATTGCTATAAAACCCTAATTGGACAAGAATAAGATTAGAGAGGATGAAAATGACATAAATGTTCATCCAATGACACAAAGACACCTATTTGATGCCCACGATTAGTTAAAAACCCTAATTGGACAAGAATAAGCCAAGGGAGGACGAAAATGACCTAAATCTTCATCCAATGACACAAACACACCTATTGGATGCACAAGATTGATTAAAAACCCTAATTGGACAAGAATAACCCTAGGGAGGACGAAAGTGGTCTAAATGTTAATCTTCTTACATCAAAGCACATATTGGTTGCTGAAGAGTAATTAAACATTCTAAATGGACTAGAATTACCCTAGGGAGGATGAAAATGACCTAAATGTTAATCTAATGACACAAACACACTTATTGGATGCACAAGAATCACTAAAAATACTAAATGGACTAGAATGAGCAAAGGAAGGACGAAAATCACCAAAATGTTAATTGAATGACACAATTAGACTTGTTGGCTGCACAAGTTTTGTTAAAAATCCTAAATGGATTAGAATAAGACTAGATAGGACAAAAATGACCTCAATGTTAATCCAATCACACAAATGAACTTATTGGATGCACAAGATTGGTTAACAACCCTAATTGTACTAGAATAAGCAAACACGGGACGAAAATGACCAAAATATTAGTCCAATGATGCAATTGCACTTATTGGATTGAAAAGATTGGTTAAAAACCCTAAGTGGACTAGATTATGCTGAAGGAAGACGAAGATGACCTAAATGTTAATCTAATGACAAGATTGGTTGAAAACCATAAATGAAGTAGAATAAATCGAAGGATGATGAAAATGACCTAAATATTATTCCAATAAAATAAACGCACTTATTGCATGCATAAGATTGGTTAAAAATCCAAAATGGACTAGAATAAGCCTAGGGAGGACAAAAATGACCTAAATGTTAATTCAATGACACAAGTGCACTTATTGGATGCTCAAGTTTGGTAAAGAAGCCTAATTGGACTAGAATAAGCTTGGCGAGGAAAAAAATGACCTAAATGTTAACCCAATGACACAATCGCACTTGTTGGATACACAAGATTTGTTAAAACCCCTAAATGGACTAGAATAAGCATAAGGAATATGAAAATGACCAAAATGTTAATCTAATGACACATACGAACATATTAGATGCACATGATTGATTAAATACCATAAATATAGAGAATAAGTCAAAGGATGGCAAAAATAACCTAAATGATATTCCAATAACCTAAACACACTTATTGGATTCCGAAGATTGGTTAAGTACCCAAAATGGACTAGAATAAGCCTAGGGAGGAAGAAAATTACTTAAATGTTAATCCAATGACACAACTTCACTTATTGGATGCACAAGTTTGGTTATATATCCTAAATGGATTACACTAAGTCTAAATAGGACAAAAATGACCTAAATGCTAATTCAATCACACAGATGCACTTATTGGATGGACAAGATTGATTAAGAATCTTAATTGGACTAGAATTTACATAGGAAGGACGAAGGTGACCTAAACGTTATTCCAATTATAGAATCGCACTTATTGGATATATAAGATTGGTTAAAAACCTTAAATGGACTAGAATATGTCGACGCATGATAAAAATGACATAAATGTTATTCTAAAGACACATACGAATATACTGCATGCACAAGATGGACAAAAACGCCCTTATTGGATTGACAAGATTGGTTAAAATCCCTAAATGGACTAGAATAAGCCTAGGTAGGACGAAAATGACCTAAATGTTTATCCAATGACACGAGTGCACTTATTGGATGCACAAGTTTGGCTAAAAATATTGAATTGATTAGACTAAGTCTAGATAGGACAAAAATGACCTAAATGTTAATCCAATCACACAAATGCACTTATTGGATGCACAAGATTGGTTAAGAATCCTAATTGGACTAGAATAAGCATTTGGAGGATAAAAATGACCTAAACGTTATTCAAATTACACAGTCGTACTTATTGGATATACAAATGTTAAATGTCAATCTAATGACACATACGAACATATTCGACGCATTGGATTGGTTAAAAAACCCAAATGAAGTAGAATAATTCGAAGGATGACAAAAATGACCTAAATGGTATGCTAATGATATAAACCCACTTTGTTGATGCACAAGATTGTTTAGAAAACCAAAATAGAAAAGAATAAGCCAACCGAAGAAGAAAATAACCTAAAAGTTAATCCAATGACACAACTGCACCTAGGGAGGACAAAAATGACAAAAATGATAATCCAATGACACAAACACATTGTTTAGATGTAAATGATTGGTTAAAAACCCTAAATGGATAAGAATAAGTCTAGATAGGACAAAAATGACTTAAATGTTAGTCCAATAACATATATGCACTTATTGGATGCACAAGATTGGTTAAATCCCCTAAATGGACTAGAATAAGCTAGCGAGGACAAACATGAGCTAAATGTTAATCCAGTGAAACAAACATACCTATTGCATGCTGAAAATTAGTTAAACCTCCTAAATGGACTATAATAACCGTAGGGAGTACGAAAATGACCTAAATGTTAATCCAATGACACATACGCACTTATTGGATGCACAAGATTGGTTAACAACTGTAATTGGACTAAAATGAGCACAGGGAGGAAAAAAATGACAAATGTTAATCCATTGACACAAATGTACCTATTTGATGCTCACGATTAGTTAAACACCCTAAATCGACAAAAATAAGCTTAGGGAGGACTAGTGTAACCTAAATCTTAATCCAATGACACAAATCTCACTTTAAAGATGCACAAGATTGCTAACAACCCTAAATGGATTAGAATAAGCCCAGGGAGGACGAAAATGACATAAATGTTGATCCAATGACACAAATGCACGTATTGGATGCACAAGATTGGTTAAAGACCCTATATGTGGAATAGAATAAGCCTAGGGAGGAAAAAATATTACCTACATATTAATCCAATGATACAAACGCACTTGTTGGATGCAAAAGATTGGTAAAAAGGCATACATTTTTAATTCAAGGACACAAACCCACTCATTGGATGCACAAGTTCGGTGAAAAAACCTATATGGACTAGAATATGCGAAGGATGATGAAAATGATCTAAATATCAATCATATGACACAAAAATACTTATTGGATGCTTAAGATTGGTTAAAACCCGTAAATGGACTAGAATAACCCAATGGAGGATGAAAATGACCTAAATGTTAATTAAATGACAGAAACTGACCTATTGGATGTAGAAAATTAGTTAAACACCCTAAATAGACTAGAATAACCCTAGGGAGGACGAAAATGACCTAAATCTTAATCTAATGAAACAAACACACTTAATGCACAAGAATGGTTAAAAACCTTGAATGGACTATGGTAAGTCGAAGGATGACGAAGATGACCTAAATCATAATCCTATGACACAAACGCACTGATTGGTTAAAAACCCTGAGGGACAAGAATAAACCTATGGAGGACAAAAATGACCTAAATGTTAATCCAATGACACAGACGCACTTATTGGATGCACAAGATTGGAAAAAACCCTAAATGGACTAGAATAAGCTACGGAGGACAAAAATGACATAAATGTTAATCCAATGACACAATTGTGCTTATTGGATCACAAGTTTGGTTAAAAATCCTATATGGATTAGAATAAGTCTAGATAGGACAAGAATGACCTAAATGTTAATCCAATCACTCAAATGTACTTATTGGAAACCCAAGATTGGTTAAAAACCCAAAATGGACTAGAATATACCAAATGATGAGAAAAATGACCTAAATGTTAATCTAATGACACATACGAACATATTGGATGCACAGGATTGGTTAAAAACCCTAAATGCAGTACAATAAGTTGAAGGATGACGGAAATGACCTAATGTCATTCCAATGACATAAACGCACTTATTGGATTCACATGATTGTTTGAAAACCCTAAATGGATAAGAATAAGCCTAGGGAGGATAAAAATGACCTAAATGTTTATCCAATCATGCAAATGCAATTATTGTATGCACAAGATTGGTTAATAACCTTAATTGGTCTATAATAAAAGGGTGGACAAAAAAGAACTAAAAGGTAATCCAATCACATAATTGCACTTATTGGATGATGAAAATGAACTAAAAGATTGGTTAAAAACCCTAAATGAAATAGAAGATGCCGAAGGATGATGAAAATAATCTAAATGTTAATCTAATGACACATACGAACATATTGGCTGCACAAGACTAGTTAAAAACCCTAAAAGAAGTAAAATAATTCGAAGGATGACGAAAATTACCTAAATGTTATTCCAATTACATAAACGCACTTATTGGATGCACAAGATTGGTTAAAAACCTTAAATGGACTACAAGAAGCCTAGGGAGGACGAAATGGACCTAAATGTTAATCCAATGAAACAATTGCACTTATTGGATGCACAAGTTTGGTTAAAAATCCTAAATGGATTCGAATAAGTCTAGATAGGAAAAAAATAACCTAAATGTTAATCTTGTGACACAAGATTGGTTAAAAATCATAAATGGACACGAATAACCCTACAGATGATGAAGATGACCTAAATGTTCATCCAATGACACAAACACTCCTCTTGGATACTGAAGATTAGTTAAACACCCTAAATGGACTAGAATAACCCTATGGAGGTCCAAAATGACCCAAATGTTAGTCTAATGACACAGAAACACTTATTGGATGCACAAGATTGGCTAAAAATATTAAAAGGACAATGGTAAGTTGAAGGATGAAGAAGGTGACTTAAATGTTAATCCTATGACAGAAACGCACATATTGGATGCACAACATTTATTAGAAATCCTAATGGACTGGAATAAAAATATGGAGGACGAAAAAGACCTTAATGTTAATCCAATGACACAAGTGCACCTATTCACAACATTGGTTAAAAGCCATAAATGGAATAGAATAAGCCAAGGGAGGATGAAAATGGCATGAACGTTAATCCAATGACCAAAAAGCACTTATTGGATGCCCAAAATATGATAAAAACCCTAAATGGACTAGAATAAATCTAGGCAAGACGAAAATGACCTAAATGTTAATCGAATGACACAAACACTCTTATTCGATGTTGAAGATTAGTTAAACAACCTTGATGTCTATAATAACCCTACAAAGATCGAAAATTACCTAAATATTAATCTAATAACACAAATGCACTTGTTGGATGCAAAACATTAGTTAAAAACCTTAAATGGACTATGGTAAGTCGAAGGATGACCAAAATGATCTAAATGTAGTCCTATGACATTAACGCAATTATTGGATGAATAAGATTGGTTAAAAAAATAATAGACTGGAATAAACCTATGGAAGATGAAAATGACCTAAATGTTAATCCAATGACTCAAACACACCTTTGGATGCTAAAGGTAAGTTAAAAACCCTAAATGGACTAGACTAACCCTAGGGAGGATGAAAATTACCTAAATTTTAATCTAAAGATAAAAACGCACTTATTGGATGCACAAGATTGGTTAAAAACAATAATGGACTAGAATAAGCGTAAGGAGGATGAAAATGACCTAAACGTTGATCCAACGACACTACGGAAGCACAAGATTGGTTAATAAACCCAAATGTACTAGAATAACCCTAGGGTGGACAAAAATGAACTAAATGATAATCCAATGACACAATCGCACTTATTGGATTAGAAGACCCTAGGGTGGACACAAGATTAATTTAATACCCTAAATGGATTAGAAGATGCAGAAGGATGATGAAAAAGACCTAAATGTTAATCTAATGACACATACAACCATATTAGAAGCACAAGATTGGTTAAAAACCCTAAATGAAGTAGACTAATTCAAAGGATGACAAAAGCATCCTAAATGTTATTCCAATGACATAAACCCACTTATTGGATGCAATAAATTGCTTAAAAACCCTAAAAGGACTAGAATAACTCTAGGGAGGACTAAGATTACCTAAATGTTAATCCAATGACACAAACACATATTGGATGCTGAAGATTAGTTAAACACTCTAAGGAGGTTCAAAATGAACTAAATGTTAATCTAATGACAAAAACGCACTTATTGGATGCATAAGATAGGTTAC
The DNA here is from genome assembly GCA_037974835.1 of Cicer judaicum. Taxonomy (NCBI): domain Eukaryota; kingdom Viridiplantae; phylum Streptophyta; class Magnoliopsida; order Fabales; family Fabaceae; genus Cicer; species Cicer judaicum. The sequence continues at coordinate 1,664,278 of JBBPBS010000330.1, forward strand.
ATACAATAAATAGTCTATGGTTAGTCGAAGGATCACGAAAATGACCTAAATGTTAATCATATGACACAAACACACTTATTGGATGCACAAGATTGGTTAAAAACCCTAATGGACTAGAATAAACCTATGGAAGAAGAAAAAGACTTAAATGTTAATCCAATGACACAAACACACCAATTGAATGCTCAAGATTGTTTAAACATCATAAATGGACTAGAATAACCCTAGGGAGGATGAAAATGACCTAAATATTTATTTAATGACACAAATGCACTTATTGGATGCACAAGATTGGTTAGAAACCCTAATGGACTAGAATAAACCTATGGAAGAAGAAAAAGACCTAAATGTTAATCCAATGATACAAATACACCAATTGAATGCTCAATATTATTTAAACATCATAAATAGACTAGAATAACCCTAGGGAGGATGAAAATGACCTAAATGTTTATTTAATGACACAAATGCATTTATTGGATGCACAAGATTGGTTAAAAACCCTAAATGGACTAAAGTAAGTCGAAGGATGTCAGAAATGACCCTAAGGAAGACCGAATAAAGCTTATATGTTAATCCAATGACACAAACGTGCCAATTTGATGCTTAAGATTTGTTAAATAGCCTAATGGACTCGAATAAGCCTAGGGAGAACAAAAATCACCTAACTGTTAATCCAATGACACAAAAACACTAATTAGATGCAAGAGATTGGTTAAAAACCATAAATGGATTAGAATAAGCCCAAGGAGGACGAAAATGACCTAAATGTTAATCAAATGACACAAAAGCACTTATTGGATGCATAAGATTGGTTATACAAACTAAAAGGAGTAGAATAACCCTATGGAAGATGAAAATGACCTAAATGTTAATCCAATCACACAAAAGAACTTATTGGATGCATAAGATTGGTTAGACACCCTAAATTGACTAGAATAATCCTATGGAGCAGGAAAATGGCCTAAATGTTAATCCAATGACACAAACGCACTTATTGCATGCACAAGATTGGATAAAAACTCTAAATGGATAAGAAAAAATCTAGGGAGGACGAAAATTACATAAATGCTAATCCAATGACACAAACGCAACTAGTCAATGATCAAGATTAGCTAAAAAAATCTAAATTTACTAGAATCAGCCTAGCGAAGACCAAAATGACCTATATGTTAATCCAATGACACAAATGCACTTATTAGATTCACATCATTGGTTAAAAACGCTAAATGGATTAGAATAAGATAAGGGAGGATGAAAATGGCCTAAATGTGAATCCAATAACACAAAAGACTTATTGGATGACCAAATTTTGTTAAAATCCCTAAATGGACTACAATAACTCTAAGGAAGACAAAAATGACCTAAATTTTAATCCAATGACACAAACGCACTTATTGAATGCAAAAGATTGGTTAAAAACCGTAAATTGACTTGAATAACCCTAGGGAGGACGAAGATGACCTAAATGTTAATCCAATGACACAAACACTCTTATTGGATGCATAACATTGGTTCAAAACCTTAAATGGAGTATGGTAAGTCATAGGATGACGAAAATGACCTAAATATAATCCTAAGACTTAAACGTACTTATTGGATGCACAAGATTGATTAAAAATCCTAATGGACTGGAATAAACCTATAAAGGACAAAAATGACCTAAAGGTTAATCGAATGACACAAACACACCTTTTGGATGTTGAAGATAAGTTAAACACCATAAATGGATTAGAGTAACCCTAGGGAGGACGATCATGACATAAATTTTAATCTGAAGACACAAATGGACTTATTGTATGCAACAAATTAGTTAAAAACCCAAAATGTTAATTCAATGACACAAACGCGCCTATTGGATGGTTAAGAATTGTTAAACACCTAAAATGGACCATAATTACCCTAGGGAGAACGTGACCAAAATGTTACTCCAATGACACAACCACACCAATTTGATGCTCAAGATTGTTTAAACACCATAAATGGACTACAAAAACCCTAGGGAGGACGAAAATGACCGAAATGTTTATCTAATGACACAAATGCACTTATGGTATGCACAAGATTGGCTAAAAAACCATAATGGACTAAAGTAAGTCGAAGGATGTCAAAAACAACCTAAATAATACTCCAATGACATAAAAGCGCTTTTGGACTCCCAATATTTGTTTAAAGCCCTAAATGGACAAGAATAAGCCTAGGGAGGACGTAAAGTAACCTAAATGTTAATCCAATGACACAAACACGCCTATTCGATGCTTAAGAATTTTTAAACAAATTAAATGAACTTGAATAAGTCTAGGGAGAACAAAAATTACCTAAATGTTAATCCAATGTTACAAACACACTTATTAGATGCAAAAGATTGGTTCAAAACCGTAAATTGATTAGAATAAGCCTAGGAAGGACGAAAATGACCTAAATGTAAATCAAATGACACACAAAAGCACTTATTGGATGCATAATATTGGTTATACACCCTAAATGAGTAGAATAATCCTATGGAGGAAGAAAATGACCTAAATGTTAATCAAAATTAATATCACGAATTCAGAATTAATTTAGTTCCATTAATTCCATTTATGGCAAATTCAATTTATTACTCGGACTATTAATAGATATTATTAGGCTATTATATCGCTGTAAGACCCTTAATTTTAAATCCTAAATTATACAATTGAAGTGTATTATGTGTTGAATTTCTTATGCTTTTAGCCCAGTTTTTGGTATTTAGTGAATTAAATGCCAAAAATATATTTTTGAAAATTGGATTAAAATTATTTGTTGGAAAATAATTTATTTACATTGGATAGAATTTAATATCGGACAATTTTGTTAAAAATATCACTCATTGATGAAAATTCATCTGTCAATTGAGTTGCAACGAGGGTATATATTTTTATCAAAATAGTTTGTGATGTGAGTGAAGTGATGTGTGTAAGAGTTGTTAGATATTTGTTTGGGGGATTTTTAAGTATAATATAAATATATATATATATATAGGTATATGTATATATATTATTATATATGTTAGAAAGAAGAAAAGAAAAGGAATAAAAGGAAACAGAGGAAGAAAACTAAACGGTTCCCCTACCTCGCGAAGCTTTCTTTCTTCTCTTTCCTCTTTTGCTTTCTTTTGCTTCAAGAAAAGAAACCCAAGACTTAGTGGGTGAGGAAGAACACATTTCCAAGCTCCTTTCTTCTTTTTTATTCGAAAACAAAGAAAAACGGTGTTAGGGGTTTTCAAAACCGTCAAACACAAACCCCTACTTTTCTTTGACAATTGTCAATCTCCCCGCTACAGCGCTAGTGAGCCAACTTTAAAAGCGACGTCGTGAGCGGAAATTTTACCGGAAATAATCATGGTGCCGTAATCGGCTGCTAAAGCTACCGTTAAGGTAAGAGCTCTTTCCAAACTTTTAGTTTGCATTTAGGGACTTATTTGTGGTTGTGTGGAAAATAAATTTGTTGGGTTTGAAGTGTAGATTTGGGGAAAATGAATTTAATGCTTTTATGGGTGAAAGTTTGGAGTTGGGTTTTTGGTGAAATTAATGAGTGTTTTCTTGGAAAAGGAATTTGATTCATCTATGTGTGTTGTTGAGGTAAAGAAATTTGATGTGTTTTGAGTTGTGGTTTGTGAAAATTAGTTTGGCATGTGTTATGTTTGAGTTTTGTGGAAATTTGTGGTGAATGATGAATGAACTTGGTGTGGAATTTGTGGTTTTTGAATTGATCAAATTTAATGTAAATTGTGGATTAAATTTGATGTGTGTGGTGGAAAATAAATGTTTGAGTATGCTCTGTGTGGAATTTGAGAATTGTTAGAGTTAAATGAGTATTAAAAATGGGGAATATTTTAATATCTGCATTTACTTAATGATAAAATAAATTTTAGTTTTTATACGCATACTAATTTACATGATACACTCTACACATATCAATCTACATGATGCACCCTACACATACCTATCTAATGCATACCATTTTGTTATGTTAATTCATATAACAAAAAAAAATCTACTTGTAAAATACATCAATTATAGAATTCAAAATGTAGATAATTTTTCAAAAAGAATTTCACTATTGAGAAGATTTTTTTTCAAAACATTGTTTTTTTTTCTTCTTCTTTTTCCTTCTCTTTCTCAATTAGTAGACATTTTGTCATTAGTACTATTGTAAATTACTAGAGAGTTCTTAAGCTCTAAAACTCTAACATGGAGTCAAACTCTAATGAATTCATAATATCATAATTAGAAAATCAATCATTTCAAACAAATATCGCAACACCCTCACTATTTAATATTCACACCAGTCCCCTAAACAACAACTCTTTTCAATTTTTTTAAAAACAAGACAAAGTAAAACATAATGTAAGTTTTAAGGTGTTTTAAACATTAAATAAAATCAGTAGCATAGAATTATTGTTATTTCATAAATCAACAAAAATTCAATTTAACTCAATTTCATTTCTTTAAAATAATCAAGATTAATCCAAACAAAAGTTATTTTAATCATACAAAATAAGTAAACTTTCACTCCTTCAAAATGTCATTTTAAAAAGGTTCTAAGTTCTACCAACCTATAATATTCAAGAATTATTATTGCTAATAATATGAATTTCATACGATCTAAATCATGATAAACATTCTAAATTGTTTTCAAAACCAATATTAAAACTCTACTCATCTAGATACAACCATCAACACTTTCAAGTGATTTAAAGTTAACATTAACGATTTAAAATAGATTTTTTTAACACAAGCCAACATAAAAATAAAATAAGAAATTTTTAGTCAAAATTAAAACTTTAAACGTAAGAGACATATTTACTATCTAACTCAAAGTTTAGAACGAAACGTCTTTTTTTTTTTTGTAACTTGAGTTTGAACATAATAATAATAATAATAATAATAATAATAATTTGTACCTAGTAAAAGTCAATACTTGAAGTTTTAAACATATAACCCATACGGAAATCAATATTTCAATCAATTAATCATATAACACTTAACACAATAATGTAACGGGAATACAATCATAGTGAAAATAATTACTACACAATTGACACGAGTGACATTCGACTAACACTGAATCGCCATTCGACCCACTCGGCCTGATTGGACAGATCTGCTCTGATACCACTAATGTGACACCCTAAATCCCAAAATAATATATATAATAATTTATATCATATTCCTATAAAATTTGCAGCGGATAAATAAAAAATATATATTTCCAAGAAAAAAAATTATATTTAATTAAGGATATCACGTTTCTCAAAAATAAAAATAAAAACACTTTACATTTTTTTTATCCATTAAAATAGTGCAATCTCAATAAGCTTGATTTAAGTATAACTACTTGATTTAATTCTAAAAACATACTAGTACTTCTAAGGTTTTCATACAAAATTTATATTTGAGTTAAATAAGTAAAATACAAATCAAAACCCTTATTCCCGGTATCACCTATCAGAGCAGGGTTCCTCCCAAACTTAAACTTCAAGACTCATTAACCTGTAATAAGTGCGATTTCGCAAACGCAGGGCCCAGCCAGTCAAACACAAAGAACGAAGGAGGTGAGTTTCAAAATCATGATGACAGTATAATACAAGAAAGAAAAACACGCAAATAATCATAATAGAACCGTATCATAATCACTTTATGATATATCAAAATATTTAATTAAATAGTATCATATAATAACATCCAAGTCACTCAAGTAAAATAATCATCTCATTATAATATGCATCAATCATCTAATTATTATTAACTTTGAAACACATCAATCACAAGGAAATGCAATGCTATGCATGAGCTTAGACTCTACTTCACAATGTGGTACCATTCTAACTCTGAAGTACTTGGTTAGGAGGCCATGATACTATGCCACCATCCCGGTGGACGGACAATTCAAATTGGCCCTGTCCTCATAGATCCCCTCAACTCAACCCGAGACACATATACGTGACAGTCGAGGTAAACGTGTGTTGCAAGGTAGCTCCCAACATTTGGAGTGCTACCTCCAAGTCACCTAGGAATTCCCCACCGGAATACCTCCAAGGTCTAACAATCTTGCCTTAAGGCTCGACAGCAGACCGCCACGATGAGGCTCATTCAGCTGTACTTCCCCAGAATCACTAGGCTTGTCAGACCCTACCTATATGATGACAAAATAATCTCCACTTCACAAATTCACAATATTTATTTTCTCCCCCTGTTAGCTTAGACTACTCCATTAATAGAACCATATTTAAGAATCATCACTATCTCATCAAGTATGGGGTACTTCAATATTTTCATCACAATTTCATAATATCATTAATAATAAATAATCATGATCATCGTACAAACTCATCACATTTTATAACATCACTATCATCAATCAAAAATCATCATTATCATCACGTAAGCATATATCAAACCATGCATCCATATTTTATTATCACATCACATAATTTCATCTAATCAAACATGTACACATAATTTCATTCAACATCCAACATCACAATGATAACAAATACCAACTACCACACAAGTATCGAAAATTAAATCAATCAACACCTTATAAAAATTTCTATTTCACATTTTAATCTCACAATTCTCATATTTCAAATTAATCAATTTATGTCTCAAAGGGCTACTGCGTACGTAGCAAGCCCCGGATGAATCGTTGGGAAATACGATTTTCCCGTTCATCTCGCAATATATTATACTCATGAATTCAAACGCTCTCTCACCCCTTACCTTATTTTGACACTTTCACACACGAATACAATTCCACGAGCAACCAACATTTGTTCATTGACTCTTTGTCCTTCAATCGATCTAACTCGACAGTTTATGGGTAAACGTTAAAAATAAATTATGAGAAGATACTCTAAAAACTAAATTCGAAATTTGGTCAAGGAAAATTACCATAAATCAGAAACCCAATAAGTGGATAATATAGCCACTTTTCATACGGTCATTTTGGCATTGGTTTCACTCAAATCGGACTTACGGTGAAGGAGAACAATGCAAAATAACGAATTCCACAAAATGAGAAGTCGGGTATTTTAGAGAGAAATTGAGGTTGTAAAAAAATCTGGAAAATTATGTTTAATTGACGAGTTAAATGAATGAAATAACATACTCAAATTTGGACGAAAGTGGAGAAAGTTTTATGGAACAGTTATCGATCATCGATGTCAAACGATAGGGTTATTGTTGTGTTTTCTCTTTGGTTTTACGGCTGCCTTTCCAACTCCCTTCCCTTTTTTGTTTGTTTTATTTTATTAACAATTAGGATTCATATATGAATCAAACCCATTGGTCTCCTTTTAGGTTTTACTAATTTTATTTTATTTTATTTATTTTTTTAAAACACAATTTCATTAATAAAGTATTATTACTCTTTCAAAACTAATAATTTATAAATAAAAATAATTAATCTTTTAAAATACATTAATAATAAAAATCTCATTTAAAATAATCCCTATAATAATATTTTTTTTTTCAAATACTCAAATTAAAATATTACCATCATTAGAGAATAGTCGAAATTATTAAATAAATAAATATAACATCACACTTTATATTAATTACTAAATCTTACTAAATATATATAAAATCACAATGTCATAGCAAGTATATAAAAATAAAGTAAATCAAACACAATATCACTACGATATCAACATAATTATTTATAGAATAAATAATTAAAATAAGATATGTTTAGAAATAATTAAAATAAAATATACTTAAAAATAATTAAAATATAAATATGTACACACTTAACATTAGTCAAACATATAAGAAAATATCATATTAATTACCAACTCACATATACACTTAAAATCATATAAAATCTTGTTCTTTAAAGTATTACACTAAAATATTATTATTTTTAGATAAATATATAGAATAATAAAATAAATATTTATTATTAATATTGCTCATTAAATATAACATCTATCAAACCAACACATCATAGAAAGCATCCTTACAACAAAAATTACTCATGAAATTTATCAACATATATTCTAAAATAATTTTAATATCAAATTAATTATTTAAAATCCTATTTAATTAATAAAATAGTTTATTATCAAATTTAGGGTGTTACAATTCTCCCCTTGTTAAAGAATTTCGTCCTCGAAATTTGTGGTGAGTGAAGTAATATCTAACTTACCACCCTCAAGATTCAAACTTAGTCTATAAATATATTTAAGACATTCAATCGCCAATTAAGTACAACATGTAGAAAATCAACTAACATAGCATGATAGACTAACGACATGACACTATAAACCAATTAAACACACAACATTTATCATTCAATTATGATATAAAATACCATACAGTTACTCACTGTAATTTACATATAAAACATAACATATAGATTTTGTCAATAATAACGTAGTTAATTTAGTTTTGTTAAATAAAACACATTCCAAGTACCTTGTCAATTTCAACTAGTTCTTTCAAACCAAATATTAGTAGTTTTACTCCTTACAATAAAATCTAATATCACCAAACATTCAACAAATTTAATTTAGGCCTGACAAAGAGAGCAATTTTTAAAAAAAAATATTAAACACATCTAACAACTTAATAATATTATAATAATTTAAAATCCGTTACTCTATAAAAACATACTCTGTATATAATCAAGGGAAAAAAAACTAATGATATAGATACTATTTCCTAATACCATATATTTAATAATTAAATTAATTCAATTGGTATAAGCAATGAATGTGTTTTTTAACTACTTAAAAAAATAAAATTAAAAGGTACTTCTAACAAAATAATGAGTTATCGTTGTCTCTTTTATTGATGATGAGTCATCGGGGTAGCTAATCCCTTCTACTCATGTAGTCAACTACTTAAGGAACTATAACTGCAATCATTCAAATTCAAATATAGATAATTAAAAGTATCTTTAACGTGGTTCAAGAGTGCGAAGGCGGCGCCACAACTTCTACTCCTTACTTTAAGTTAAAAATTCAATTAATTACACCTTCACTGTAATTTATTTGTAATTTACTACTAGTTACAACAACCGAAGAAAGGCCACTAACATCAATATATAACCAATAATTTGATTGAAGAAATATAAAATTATTTCACATTTAGATGCTCTCGACTACTCTTACTCCATACACCAATACCCAACAATTTGAACGCTTGAAACACGAACAATTTAATATTTACATAATCATATACACACTCAAATAATTAATTCAAAAATTAGCACCAAGATATTATGTTCATCTCATAACTCAAACGATGATTCTAAAAATGAAACATATTCTCATAGAGGTCTAACTGTTCCAAATTGATCACGATTAAATTTTCTTTTCAATTAATCATCACTTAAAAGTTACAACAAATGGAAGCATATATAGATCTTTCAAGTAGAAGATAACATAAATAATTATTTACTAGAAGATACAACACATTACCAAACTACTTTCCAGGTTACACATCATTCTAAAAATTGATTTCTTGACTTAAATTATTATTAAAAAAAATATCACTAACCATTTAGCACACAAAAACAAATATCAATGAGAATTCCAATTTTTCCTTTAAATTATTTTTCAATAATTCAAGTCTAAATAAAACAACTAAAATAAATCACGTTTCTAAATACAATACAAATAAAATAAATCACATATATTCTTAAAATCTATTAGATTTCTAAAAATTTATTCGTACTTTCATCATCAAAAACACATTTCTAAATAGTTAATCACTGTAAAAAAATTTATTTTCAACTCATTTTGAAATAAAACTTAAACTATATATATTGATAGATAGGAAATTTTATAATTAATTAACACTTCTAAAATAGTTCCGATTTATTTTCTTATTTTATCAAACTTAAAAAAATTTGTATATTTATATACATTAAAGTAGTGCACCACACAAAACATAAGACATATGATAATGAAAATAAATTACACTAATTCATAAATCTACAAAATAGTAGCCTCTTATCACACTAACTACTCAACATGCTTAAAGATACATCTCTAAGTTTCAATCATGCCGCAAAATTGGTCCAAAACATAACACATCATCAATTTTAAAGATTTTGGAGTTTTGTTCTAATCTTAAAAATTGAGTCTCAAATAATAATTGCAATTTTATAATTAATAAAAAAAATTGATAAAATAAATTTTAGTTTTTATACGCATACTAATTTACATGATACACTCTAATTGTGTTGTGCATTATAAGTTACTACCTAAGTGATTAACTATAATAAAAATTATTTGTTAAAATTTGAGTTAATTTGAATTGTTGACATGACTGAGTTAATTATCTTTTAATTTGACTTGTGTTTATAACTTTGATTAATTGCTCATTTGTTATAATGGATAGTTAAAAATAATTTTTTCTTTTGATTGGCTAACTATATATTTCAATTATGAATTTAATCGAGATGATACTAATTATCAATTGATAGATATTGTCTTTAGGGTCATAACATGATTATTAAAGTTTTGGTCTTGATGATGAAGTCAATTTAGAAAGTTAGCAGTAATTTTGAAATATTAGGAAATTCATGTTATTAATAATAACAACAATAATAATTCTTGAATATTAGAGGTGGTAGAAATTAGAAGTTAAAAAAAAAAGACACGTTGAAGGAGTTAAAGTTGACTTATTTTGTAAAATGAAAAATAAATTTTGTTTGATTTACTCTTGATTATTTTAAAGAAATTAAATTAAGTTGAATTTTTATTGATTTATAAAATAACAATAATTATATACTACTGATTTTATTTAATACTTAAAATAGCAAAACATTTACACTATATTTTGCTATGTGTTGTTTTTAAGAAGAAGAAAAGAAAGATTTGTTATTATGTTGGTTTAGAGGGGCTGATGTGAATATTGAATAATGAGCGTGTTGGGATATTTCTATGGAATGATTGATTTACTGATTTTGATTTTAAGAATTCGTAGTGATTTATAATAGTACAAAAAAAAAATAGAGGCAGCGAAACTCTTTTTGAAAAGTTTTCTAAATTTTGAATTATATAATCGATGTATTTTATGAGTAAAATATTTTTTTATGTACAATTGTAGTTGTTGTGCCATCATTGTTGAAATGTATATTTGAGTTAATATGAGAAGGTGACATGTTTGTACATGTTTTCTTGCTATATGAATTAATCTAACAAAATGATATGCATCATATAGATTGATATGTGTAGAGTGCATCATTTAGATTAGTATGAGTACAGAGATTGAAATTTATTTTACCAATTTTTTAATTATAAAATTTCATTTTTTTACCCAATTTTTAAGGTTAGAACATGTCTCTACAATCTTTAAAATTATTGGTGTGTTATGCTTTAAACCAACTTTGTGGCTTGATAGAAACTGAGGATGTATATGTAACCCTATTGAGTAGTTGGTGTGAGACGAAGTTGTTATTTTGTAGATTTATGAATTAGTGTAATTCATTATCATAACTGGTATGCCTTATGTTTTGTCTCGTGTGCACTACTTTAATGTATATAGATATATGGTTTTGGTTTTTTTGTAAGTTTTGAAGGAAAAAAAATAAGAAAAAAATTGAGACTATTTTGGAAGTGTTAATTTATTGAAAAATTGCTTATCTATCTATATATATAGTTTAAATTTTCTTACAAAATATAAGTTGAAAATAATGATTTTCATAGTGATTAATTATTTAGAAATGTATTTTTGATGATTAAAGTACGAGTGAAATTTTACAAATCTTAATAGTTTTTAAAAATACATGTGATTTATTTCATTTCTTATTGTATTTAAAAATGTGATTTATTTTAATTGTTTTTATTTAGACATGATTTATTGAAAAGTAAATTATTAATTTTTAATAATTTAAGTCTAGAAATCACTTTTTATAATGTTATGTAACCTTAAAAATGGTTTATGCACTTGATTCAATTTGATTTGATAACGTATTGTATTTTTAAGTAAGTAGTTATTTATCTTATCTGCTACTTGGAAAATCTCTATGTTAGTTTGTTGTAACTTTTAAGTGATGAAGATCAATTCAAAAGAAGATTTAATCATGATCAATTTTGAGCAGTTAGACTTCTATGAGAATATATTACACGTGTTATAATCATCGTTTGAGTTATTACATGAACGAAAATTTTGGTGCTAATTTTTAGATTAATTATGTGAATGTGTATATGATTATGTAAATATTAAATTGTTTGTGTTTCAAGTGTTCTAATTGTTAAGAATTAGTTAATAGAGTTAGAGTAGTCGAGAACATCTAAAAGTGAAATAGTATATTGCTTCAAACGAATTATTGATTATATATTGACATAAGTGTCGTTGTTACTACTGGTATGTTACAAATAAATTATTGTGAATGTAAAATTAAGTGAATTTTTAACTTGAAGTAAGGAGTAGGAGTTGTGGCGCCGCCTTCGCACTCGAACCACGTTAAAGATACTTTTAATTATCCATATTTGAATTTGAACGAATGTAATTATAGTTACCTTAAATAGTTGACTACATGAGTAGAAGGGACTAGCTACCCCGATGACTCGTCGTCAATAAAAGAGACAATAATAATCCATCAAATACTAATAATTTTTACAAAAATAATTAGATTAAATAAATAAATACAATATTAACAACTAAATTAAATATCTATAAAAATATCACACTATAGCAAATACACATGTAAAAAAAATTAATCATAATTATATATCAACACATATTTTAAACACATGCATTACTAAATTAATTGTTTAAAATCATATTAGAAAAATAAAATAATTTATTATAAAATTTGGGGTGTTATATATTTCATATCTGCTACACACGTTATAAATTAATACGAGAATCGTCCAGCGACCCACAATGTGGAGTAGAATTTTTGAGAAATCAATCTGTTTTAGTTAATGCAATAGAATATGAAATTGCTTAAAGAATGGTGTTTACCACAATTTACCATATTTGTGGCGATGAATTTGGTAAATCGGCAATTGAATGGAAATAGGAAATTATTTAGTGCATGCTAATAATCAAAGGCCTTGCGAGAATATATCTCATCTATTTTAAAATCGAGAGATTATTATGTATTAAAAAGTCAAATCAAAATTTAAGAATAAAGATGAAGCTTTATTATAATTCAAATTCAAATCAGACATCAAACTGAAAAAGATTGTAAAAAAAATCCAAACATTAAAACTAGAGAACATTTTCACATATATTTTATACATCTATGCCTATATCTTAGTAGTTATCTAGATTTATTATTTAATGATTTATTCTATGTAATGATGTATTAAAAGAAAATATGCTAAGTGTGCTAAAAGTATCTAGAAAATATTACTTTTGAATAATTATATTAAAAGTAATATTCCATCATTATTGAAATTGATAATTAGATGTTTTATAATTAAATTCATTTATTGATAAGGTATGTGTATGTTATGTTTTTAATTAGCAAACGTTAGCTAATTTAAATGTTATAATGTATTTGGTTCTTTTAGAATTATTGTTTTAGAATAATATTTTATTCAAACAATTTTAAATAAATTTTATAGGATAAATATTTGGAAGCTATTTTGACTATTTCAAATATATTTCAACTCATTAGTTCCAAATTCTTCTCTTATTTATTGTAAATTAAATTTTTTATCTTTTTTTCATTAATTACTCACCGTAAACTGTTTTTCACTCCCACTTCTTATTTTATTATTTTTATTACTATTCAAAACACAAAGAATTCATTATTTTAATAATGATTTTTAATTTGCCATTTACTATTCTCGTTATTCAATGCTTTAGTTTTTTTATAGAAACTCCTTATTTTTTTATCAAGAGTCGGTGTCATGTCTATTAAAAACAAAAAAACAAAGGATTTCATGCATTCATCGTTTTCTTCTTGGTTAGTCATTTCCCTATTATAAATCTTCTATTTGGGTTTTCCCTTCAACCTTTAACGTCAATCATAAATTTTGACTAAAACTACAAATTAAATTTAATAATAATAATATATATTTTGTTTAAATATTTACTATGTCTATGTGTATAATGCATATTTTGATTGGATAAATAATATATAACACCCTAAATTTTATAATAAATTATTTTAATAATTGAATAGAATTTTAAATAATTAATTTGATGTTACAATTATTTTAGAATATATTTTGATAAATTTTGTGACTAATTTTCATTATATGGATGATTTCTATGATTTGCAAGTTTGATACATATTATATTAAATGAGCGATATAAATAATAAATATTTTATTTTATGTATTTTATGTATTTTTCTAAAATTAATAATATTTTAAAGTAATATTTTAAATATTAAGATTTTATACGATTTTAAGTGTATATGTGAGTTAATAATTAATGTGATATTTTCTTATATGTTTGACTAATGTTAAGTGTGAACATATTTATATTTTAATTATTTCTAAGTATCTCTTATTTTAATTAGTTACTTTATAAATAGTTATCTTGGGATATTAGTAATGTTGTGTTTGAGTTCCTTTATTTTTAAATATTTGTTATTGTATTATGATTTTGTATCTATTTATTATGACTTAGTAATTAATATAAAATGTTGATGTTATAATTATTTATTTTATAATTTTGACTATTCTCTAATATGATGGTATTATTATTGTGAGAGTTTCAGTTATCAGTAAAAAAAAATTATATTTTAATTATCTTAATAACTCTAATTTATAGTAAAAGTAAAACATAAAATAAATCAAGAGACTAATAGGTTTTGCCCATGTGTTTGAAAGGTTAACAAAATAAAATAAATAAGAAAAAGAGATATGCTACAGCCACTTGGGAGTGGATGAAATCAGCAAACACAACAAACTAGGCTATCGTTTCACATTGGTAATCAATAAATGTCCCATAAAACCTTTTTCGTTTTCATTCAAATTTCAGTATGTTGTTTCATACATTTAGTTAGTCAATTAAACAAGTTTTCCCATATTTTTAACCTTTTCAATTTCTCTATAAAATAACCAACTTCTCGTTTATAAAATTCCTTATTTTGCACCGTTCTTCTTCATCGTAAGTTCGATTTGAATTAAATCAATGCTAAAACGATTGTGCGAAAAGTGGCTATATTATCTGCTAATTGGTTTTCCAATTTATTGTAAGTTTCCTTGGCCGAATTTAGAAATTTAGTTTTTAGGGTGTCTTCTCAAAATTTATTTTTGACGTTTACCCATAAACTATTGACTTAGATTGATTGAAGGAAAAAGAGTTAAAGAATAAAGGTTGTTTGCTTGTGGAATCATCATTGTGTGTAAAAGCGTCGAAATAAGGTAAGGGGTGAAAGAACGTTTGAATTCATGAGTATAATATATTGTTAGATTAACGGGAAAACCTTATTTCCCAACAATTCATTCAGGGTTGCTACGTACAACCGTAGCCCATTGAAGGATAAATTAATTAATTTGAAAATATGGAAATTGTAAGATTAAAATATAGAATAGAAATATTTGCAAGGTGTTGATTGATTTAATTTCTTTAAATGGGTGGTATTGGATGTTGTTAAGATATTGAGTGTCAAATTAATTTTATGTATATGTTTTATTAGATGATGTTATGCAATGTGATGATAAAAGATGGATGTGTTGTGATAATTTTATGTGATGATGATGTATGATTAATAATTTTCATTTTATAAATTTGTGATAAGTTTATGTGATGAGGTATGGTTGATGATAGTGATGCTATAAATTTGTGATGCGTTTATGTAATGATGATGATGTGTGATTTATGATAGTGGTTGTATAAATTTGGGATGAAAATAGGGAAGTAACCAATTAATTGATGAAATAATGGTGATTCTAATTTGTGTTTGAGATGATGGTCTTAATGGAGTATCATAGGCCAACAAGGGGAGAAAATATATGTTAAGAATTTGTGAAGTGGAGATTACTTTGTCATCATATAGGTAGGGTCTGACAAACCTAGTGATTCTGGGGAAGTACAACTGAATGAGCCTGATCGTGACGGTCTGCTGTTGAGCCTTAAGACAAGATTGTTAGACCTTGGAGGTATTTCGATGGGGAACTCCAAAGTGTCTTAGAAGTAGCACTCCAAATGTAGGGAGCTACTATGCAACACATGTTTACCTTGACTGTCGCGTATATGTGTCTCGGGTTGAGTTGAGAGGATCTATAAGGACATGGCCAATTTGATTTGTCTGTCCACCGGGATGGTGGCATAGTATCAAGTCTCGTAAACAAGTACTTTAGAGTTAGAATGGTACCACATTGTGAACTAGAGTTTAAACTCATGCGTAGCATTGCATTTTCTTGTGATTGTTTTGATGTGAATAATAGGTATCGTGTGCAATAATAATTTCTCTTAGATGATTTGATGTTGTAGTTAAATATATTGATTTTTCTGAGTGGTTTTAACTTTATAATGTGATGTTTATCTTTGATACAATTTATTTATGATTAACTATGTGTTCTTCTTACTTATAGTATGCTATTAACATGATTTCAAAATTCACCTCCTTCGTTGTTTGTGTCTGACTAGCTTGACCCTGCGTTTGCGAAATTACAGTTATTACAACTTAATGAGTCTTGAAGTTCAAGTTGGGCGCAACCCCACTCTGATAGGTTATATCGGAAATAAGAGTTGTAAATTGTATTTTACTTTTACTTTTGTTTATTAGAAATGACTTTTTGTGTGAAAATCTTATAAGTACTAGTAAATTTTTGAAATTAAATTAAGATATTAAATTAAGAAAGTTTAGTTCACTTAGAATAGATAACTTTATATTCCATTTTAACTATATAAACAACAATTACGTAAAATAAATAGAGGTATTATATAGTATATGATATTTAACATATTTGTTTTTGTTTTAAGTTGGATTTATTAATAATCGCTTAGTTGAAAATATATGATTTGTGCATATTATAATTTTTTTTTGTCATAGTCAAAAGTTTAAAATATATAATCCAATTGACATGGACATCATTATTTGTATATAATAATTGTATATTATATGGTACCTTATTTTAAGATTTTACTATGAAGGATAAATAATTTATTTTATTTGGGCTGTTAGTTGAGTCTGCTAATTATTAGTTGTGATGATCAACAATATGAGATGTGGAATTGATAAGATATTCATGCTCAATGTCATTGCAGAGTTCCTTATGCCTTGTCACGTTGTGCATAATTTCAAATCAAGGTATAGGGTGAGAGTGAGTTCGAATCTATGAGTGTAAATTAAGTGAGATGATCGGAAAAATCGTATCTCCCACAATTCATTTGGGGTTTGCTACGTACAACTCAATCCCTTTGCGTAATAATGGACTAATGAGCAAACTTGAATTTTGTGAGGTTAAAATATGAATTAGAAACTTTTATAGGATGTTGTTTGATTTGATTTTGAAGATCGTGTGGTAGTTGAATTATTGTAGAATTGTGTATTTGAAGTATTATGTACTTTGTTTATATCCATCATTGATATTGTTATATGAAATAAAATATGATGAATTGTAATTGTTTGAATTGCAATTGACGTGGTGTGTGTGAATAATCTAGTATTATTATCTATGAGTGAAAACTCAATATTGTTGGAGTTTGTGTATTATGATGATAAATTTTGAATAATCATATGACTATGGAAATATGCAACGACGGTGTGTACTTGTTGACTTGTGATGTTACCACCTTGATGAATATCATGAAATGTATATTGTGCTAATTGAATACTGACGAATTTGACATGTGCCTATGATGGTTATCTTAATAGATTGAGTAGCCTAGGTCAATGAGGGGAGAAAATAGATGTTATTTCTTTGAAGTGGAGATTATTTTGTTATCATATAGGTAGGGCCTAATAAGCCTAGTGATGTCAGGGAAATACAACATAATGAGCCTAATCGTGGCGCTCTACTATTAAGCCTTAAGGCAAGATTGTTAGTCCTTAGAAGTATTCAGGTGGGGAATTTGTAGATGACTTGGAGGTAGCCCTCAAAATATCAGGAGCTACCATGCAACACATCTTTACATCGATTGTTGCGTATATGTGTCTCTGGTTGAGTTAAGAGGATCCATGAGGATATGACCAATTTGAATTGTCCATCCACATGCGTCATGGCATAATATCAAGTCTGCTAAACAAGTAATTCAGAGTTAGAACGGTACCAAAGAAAGAGGAGGAGTTTAGAGTATAAGAGCATGCATAACATTACTTGACTTGTGTGTTGACTTACCTGATGTTGTGGATTGTATCAATCTTTAACCTTGATTATTATTGTTAATTATGGTTTGATATGATACGGTGTTTAATTAATGTTTTACGTGTTCTTCTCATTATTTTACACTATTACATGTTTTCGAAGCTCACCCCTCATTGCTTGTGTTTGGCACTTGCGAGAGTGTAGTTATTTCAGGTTATCGGTTAGTGATCCATGCTCTAATAGGTGATACTGGGTGGGAGTATTTCATTATGTTTTGAACACGTTTTTATGTCAGAAATATATGTTTAATAAAATTAGCTATATTCGATTCTCTTTTAAAACTAGTGCATTTTACTTTTTATTTCAATTTGAGTTTAGGGTGTCACAGAGTCTATCAAACTTACTCAACAAAATGTTAGTCCTTCTCAATCTTGATAGTTTTAAATAATTTGAATGAAGTTGGATCAGTGTTGTGTCTACTGTCAAATGGACAATTCCTCTTCAACAGTGTCATATCGGCATATTTTGGTATCAAATCTACTGATTCTTTTTCTTCAACAACTCCAATAGGAGGATTATATTCAATATATGAAAAATTGTTCAACAAATCCTACACAAATGAAATGTTAATTAAAATTATTTGATATTGATTAGTTTAAACAATCCCACACAATGTAAGCCAACAATTTAAATTCATGAGATGAATAATTTATTTACTTGAGAAATTTCCAAATCTCTGCCACTTTCATTGGAGACAATAACATCCCTTTCAACAGATCCACCCACCACTATGTTTGACTGTGATAAAACAATTGGATTATTGGTGTATTGGTCAACAAAAATAGTAGATTAGTATTTCCCGGAAAAAAAATATATTCTTATTGAAATTTGAATTGGAAATTATGAATTAAACCTGAATGACTTTAAAATTTGCCATTAAATATGGGTTATTTTTTAGTTTCTTGACTCTGTATGAAATTTCAAATCGAGATTCACGACTCACATTTGAATAACCTTTGAAAAGAAAGGTAGAATCCACTAGATTAGAAATTTCTTTGGGGATGATTCCAAAAGAAACATCATGTAACCATTAGTCATATAAAGTTGAGGTTACCTAATTATGTACAAACACATTAAATGTTATTATGTTTGATATATAGTGATATAGTGTTTGTGATACAAAACGGACAAACATACATACCCCAGATGTTTCTGTGACATCCTAAATTGCAAATAACATATATAACAATAACTTATACTAGATTCTTTTGAGCAAAATCCGCAGCGGATAAAGAAAATCGATTTTAAGAAAATAAAAACTTATATAACTAATTTAGGATATCACGTTTCTCAAAAATCAAAAGAAACACTTTAAACTTCTTTGCTTCTATAAAACAGGCAATCTCTATTAACTTGATTTAACTAGAATTTCTTAATTTAATTCCAAAAACATACTAGTACTTATAAGATTTTGAAACAAAATGTATTTTCTAATTATATATGTAAAAGTAAAATAACATTTACTACTCTTATTCCGTGTATCACCTATCAGAGCGTGGTTTCTTCCAAACTTGAACTTCAAGACTCGTTAACCTGTAATAACAGCGATTTTACAAACACATAACACAAACAACGAAGGAGGTGAATTTTGAAATCATGTTAATAGTATATTATAAAGAGAACCACTACGATATAGCAAAATATTAAAGCAAATAGTACCATATTATAACATCAAAGTCACTCAATTAAATAATTATCTCGTTGTAATGTGCATTCATCTAAGAGTAGTTATTATTACTTTGGAAACACATCAATCACAATAAAACCATCACAAGCAAACGCAATGCTATCCATAAGTTTAGACTCTACTTCACAATATGGTACCATTCTAACTCTAAAGTACTTGGTTAGGAGGCTTGATATTATTCCACCATCTCGGTTGACGAACAATTAAAATTGACCATGTCCTCATAGATCCCCTAAACTCAACCCGAGACACATATACGCGATAGTCGAGGTAAACATGTGTTGCATGGTAGTTCCCGACATTTGGAGTGGTACCTCCAAGTCACCTAGGAATTCCCTACCCGAATACCTCCAAGGTCTAACAATCTTGTCTTAAGGCTCAACAACAGACCGCCATGATCAAGCTCATTCAATTGTACTTCCTCGGAATCGTTAGGCTTGTCAGGCCCTACATATATGATGACAAAATAATCTCCATTTCACAAACTCTCAAAATTTATTTTCTCCCCTCGTTTGGCTATGAAATTCCATTAAGATCCTCATCTCAAACAGAAAATGGAATCACTATTATTTCATGAACTACGGAGTTATTTCAATATTCTCATGACAAATTTTATAGTATCATTATCACTAAGCACACATCATCATCATCACATAAACTCATCACAAAATTATAGCACCACTCTCATCAATTATACCTCATCACATAAACTTATCACAAATTCATAACATCATAATTATTAATCATACATCATCATCCTCATATAAAGTTATCACAATGCATCCATATTTTATGATCGCGTTACATAAACTCATATGTTCCAACATATACTTAAAATTCATTCAACACCCACTATCACAATAATATCCAATAATGTGACACCCTAAACCCCAAAATAATGTATATTAATTTATACAACAATTTTAATTTAATTCGCAGCGGAAAAAGAAAATTTGTTTTCAAGGAAATAAAATTTTATAACAAATTTATGACATCAAAATTCGCAAAATTCAAAGGGAATACTTAAAAAAAATTCCTCTAATAAAACAGTAAGGTCTTCATAAAAAAAGTTGTTTCTAATTGAATCAATAAAAAAGAACTTATGACTCTCATTCCCGGTATCACCTGTGACACCCTAAACCCAAATTAAAATAGAAAGTGAAATGTGTTAGTTTTGAAAGAGATTCGCAGCGGTTCCAAAATAAATTATACGAAAATTATTTTAATTTATAAGGTTCAAGAATGTCACACTCACACTTACACAAAATGCTTGCATAAAAATTTTCAATAAAAATTCGTTTTATATCGAATATAGTTGAGGTTTATTAAATAAAACTTTTGACATAAAACATGTTTTAAACTTAGAGACAATTAATTTCTAAATTTGAATAAAAGATAAAAATAACAAAATTGATCGATTGAATTAACAAAAATCTAAATTAGTTCATAACTCAATAAAATGCGACAAATTACTCCCACCCAGTATCACCTATCAGAGCATGGATCACCAACCGATAACCTGAAATGACTGCGCTCTCGCAAGCGCCAAACACAAGCAACGAGGGGTGAGCTTCGAAAACATGTAATAGTATAAAATAATTGAGAAGAACACGTAAAATATATTAAACATCGTATCATATCAAATCAAAACCAACAAGAATAATCAAGGTAAAACATTGATACAATCCACAACATCAAGTAAGTAGATACACAAATTAAGTAATATTATGCATGCTCTTATACTCTAGACTCCTCCTCTTTCTTTGGTACCATTCTAACTCTGAAGTACTTGGTTAGGAAGCCATGATACTATGCCACCATCTCGGTGGACGGACAATTTAAATTGGCCCTATCCTCATAGATCCCCTCAACTCAACCCGAGACACATATACGCGACAGTCTAGGTAAACGTGTGTTGCATGGTAGCTCCCGACATTTGGAGTGCTACCTCTAAGTCACTTAGGAATTCCCCACCCGAATACCTCCAAGGTCTAACAATCTTGCTCTAAGGCTCAACAGCAGACTGCCACGATCAGGCTCATTCAGTTGTACTTCCCCATAATCACTAGGCTTGTCAGGCCCTACCTATATGATGACCAAATAATCTCCACTTCAAAAATTATCAACAATTACTTTCTCCCCTCGTTGGCCTAGGTTACTTACTCCATTAAGAGAACCATCATTGGCACGGGTCAAATTTGTCACTATTCAATTAAACACAATATGCATTTCATGATATCATCATTGCAGATTTCCATAGTCATACATTACATTCATAATTTATCGTCATAATACGTCAACTCAAACAATAAAGGGTCTTCACTCACATATAATAGTAATAATAGTAATAATAATAATAATAATAATAATAATAATAATAATAATAATAATAATAATAATAATAATAATAATAGATCATTCACACACACCACATCAATTGCAAGGCAAATAATTATAATTCATCACATTTTATATCATATACAATATCAAGGATAGATATAAGCAAAGCACATAATGCATCAAATACACCATTCTACAATAATTCAACTATCACACGATCTTCAAAAATCAAATCAAACAACATCCTATAAAAGTTTCTAATTCATATTTTAACCTCACAAAATTCAAGTTTGCTCATTAGTCAATTATTACTCAAAAGGCTTCTGCCATTCGTAGCGAGCCTCGAATGAATTGTGGGAAATACGGTATTTCCGTTCATCTCACTTAATTTATACTCACGCATTCGAACTCACTCTCACCCCATACCTTAATTGAAGCTTTCACTAGGCATAACAATCTTTACGACTACCACGAATTCAAACAGGTTAACAGGTTCACATCTTCTTTGTCAATGCAGTGACCAATCACCAATTAAAGTAAATAAATATAACAAACCCATATAAATTAATCATTAACTATTTATAATATATAATTTAAAACATATTTTATAATATATATCTATATATATATATATTATACACCTATATAAATCGAATTATATGATTGAAATCAATAATAGTTATAACATTTTAGTTTTAAAAACAATAATAATAATAATAATAATAATAATAATAATAATAATAATAATAATAATATAGCCTAAATAGAGTTAGAACTTTAAAACACAATTTTATGTTTTCATATTTAAAATTAGAGAACTAAAATATTAAATAATTAGAATTGTATAAATTAAACATAAATAAGTGTATTATGATTAAGATAGAATTAACCTTATCAAACAAATAAAACCTATAATCAGGCATAGTTTATTTATATATATAAAACTAAATTTTAAATTTAATTGGAAAACATTCTTACTTTTATTTTGAACAGAATTTGATTACTTAATAAATAGTATAAAATCATATTTATTTATCTAAAGTAGAGATATAGTTATGTAGAACAATTGTATTAATTAAATAAGATGAATTTCTTTATTAATCAGACTAAAACTTTTGAGATAAAATAAAATTTTCTAAATCAGCAAGAGAGAAAATGGTAGTTTTCGGGAAGAACGACACTGCGATTGGTTGAGTTGAGGCCATAATCGTATCCCACGGTTGGTTATGTGTGAGTAGCCACGATTTTGTGCTCTTTAGTGGATTTTTGAGAAAGAAATCAAAAAGAAAAGGAGATAGAAACACTCAATTGTTGTTCCAATATTAAGAGGTAAGAAAAAATCACGGAAAGAGGAGGACAATTCTCGACGACAATATAATTTTTAATATGTATAAGAAGATGATAATAATAGCTTTCATGGTTTGGGAATATGTATATTGAAATTTAAAGAGCTGTATATGTGTGGCTGCGCTGCTAGCATAGGAAGATAATAAAATAAAGGGTTAGGTTATTACTTAGTCTATTATTAGATAACAATATAGTAAGAGATTCTATTTGTTTTAGGAGTAATCCAAAATGCTTTCAGAGCGGATACCGTGCTTTTCCAATACTCCGATTGACCGTCCCAATTAAATGGGTTAATTAACACGTCATGAATTCAATTTATTACTAAGCCTATTAACATATATTAGTAGGCTATTAACGGTATATTATTAGACTACTATACCACAAATTTAGTATCGCACGGGATCATCATTATTATACTTTATATATAATTAATATAGTTATTTTATATTTATATTTCATAAAAGTAAATTTAAATAATAAAGATCTAGAAAACGGCCTATTAAAATATGAGGCTTAAGATAATAGCAATTCAAATATATTATTATTAATATTATTTTCTTAAACTAGAAACACATGTATAAATAAAATGTCACTAATTTATAATAATAATAAATTAAGGTATAACAATAAATTAGGGTGTTACAAATATAACATCAAATTATTTATCTATAATCATATTTAATTAAGAAATTAATTTATTATAAATTTTGGGGTGTTACATCACCTATCAGAGCGGAGTTTCTCCCAAACTTGAACTTCGAGACTCATTAACCTGCAACAACTGCGATTTTGCAAATGCAGGGCCAAGCTAGTAAAAAAACAACAAAGGAGGTGAGTTTTGAAATCATGTTGATAGTATAATATAAGTATGAAGAATACACAAACAATCATAATATATTGTATCAGAATCATATTACAATGTATAAAAATATTTAAGTAAATAGTACCATATTATAACATCAAAGTCACTCAATTAAAATAATCATCTCATTATAATATGCATCAAATCATCTAAGGATAATTATTATTACTTTTGAAACACATCAATCACAATAAAGCAATCACAAGGAAATGCAATGCTATGCATGAGCTTAGACTCTATTTCACAATGTGGTACCATTCTAACTCTGAAGTACTTGGTTAGGAGGCTTAATACTATGTCACCATCCCGGTGGACGAACAATACAAATTGACCATGTCATCATAGGTCCCCTCAACTCAACCTGAGACACATATACATGATAATTGAGGTAAATGTGTGTTGCATGGTAGCTCCCGACGTTTGGAGTGCTACCTTCAAGTCACCTAGGAATTCCCCATCCGAATACCTCCATGGTCTAAGAATCTTGTCGTAAGGCTCAACATCAGACTCCAACGATCAGGCTCATTCAATTGTACTTTCTCAAAATCACTATGCTTGTGAAGCCCCACCTATTTGATGACAAAATAATCTCCATATCACAAATTCTCAACATTACTATAATCACGTAAACTTATCAAAATGAATTCACCTTTTATTATCACATCACATAAACTCATATAATCAAACATATGCACCAAATTTATTTGACATTCCATATCACAATAATATCAAATACTATACATTTAATGAAATTAAATCAAATGTCACAATAATATGAAAGGTCACACAATAAACGAAATAAATCAAATATCACAATAATATAAAATACCACATATTTAATGAATCAATCATCATCTTCCATATTTTAATCTCACAATTTCCATTTTTCACATTAATTAATTTATCACTCAAAGGGCTACTGCCGTACGTAGCGAGCCTTGAATGAATCATTGGGAAATACGGTTTTCACATCCATCTCACATTATATTATACTCATGAATTCAAACGCTTTCACACCCCTTACCTTATTTCGATGCTTTCACACACGAGTACGATTCCACGAGCAAACAATGTTTGTTCTTTGATTTTTAGGCCTTCAATATATCTAACTCGACAATTTATGGGTAAACGTCAAAATAAATTATAAGAAGATACTAAAAAACCTAAATTCGAAATTCGGTCAAGGAAATTACGATAAATTAGAAAACCAATCAGTGGATTATATAGTCACTTTTCACACGGTCGTTTTGGCGTTGGTTTCACTCAAATTGGACTTACGGTGAAGGAGAACGATGCAAAATAACAAATTCTACAATCAGAGAAGTCGGGTATTTTAGAGAGAACATGGGGTTGTTAAAAATATGGAAAATTGTGTTTAATCGACTAACTAAATGAGTAAAACAATATACTGAAATTTCGGTGAAAACGGATAATTAGTTTTAGAACAGTTATCGATCACCGATGTCAAACGATATAGGTTGTTGTTGTGTTTCATCTTTTGTTCTACGGCTGCCCGTCCTCCCATCCTTTTTTTGTTTGTTTTATTTTGTTAAGAATTAGGTTTCACACATGGGTCAAACCCATTGGTCCCTTTATTTATGTTTTTGTTTTACTATTATTATTATTATTTTTATTTTGCTATATCAAAATTAATAATTATTTAATCTCCTTTTTAATATTCCTCGAAACACCATTTAGTTTTCCAAAATTGTTACTATTTTATAAATTATAGTAATTAAAATAATCAATATATATATATATATATATATATATATATATATATATAATATTAGTAATGACTGAAACTTCTACATTCAAAATAATCTCTATAGTTATACTTATTTCTCAAAATATTTATATTATAATAATACTATCATATTATAAAATAGTCAAAATTATAAAATAAATAAATTTAGCATCAATATTTTATATTAATTATTAAATCATAATAAATAGATATAAAATCACAATACCATGACAAGTATTTAAAAATAAAGGAACTCAAACACAACATTACTAATATCTAAAGATAATTATTTATAAAGTAAATCATTAAAAATAAGAGATACTTAGAAATAATTAAAATATAAATATGTGCACACTTTACAATAATCAAACATACAAGAAAATATCACATTAATTAACAACTCACATATACACTTAAAATCGTATAAAATCTTAATCTTTAAAATATTACACTAAAATACTATTATTTTTAAAAAAATATATAAAATAATAAAATAAGACATTTATTATTTTTATCGCTCATTTAATACAATATGTATCAAACTAAAACATCATAGAAAACATCTATCTAACAAAAATTAGACACAAAATTTATCAACATATATTCTAAAATAATTTTAATCATCAAATTAATTATTTAAAATATTATTCAATTAATAAAATAGTTTATTATAAAATTTCAGGTGTTACAAATACGACATATTTAAAGACACTAATTCAATAAACACATTATAAATATTTCTATTCTATATTTTAATATCACAATTTCCATATTTGCATATTAATTAATTAATTCCTCAAAGGGCTACTGTCGTACGTAGTTCCCCATATGAATCGTTGGGAAATACAATTTTTCCGTTCATATCAGAATAAATTATACTCACGAATATTTAGGCCCCTTACCTTATTTCGACGCTTTTATATATGAATACGATTCAACAAGAAAACAACCTTTGTTCTTAGGCTTTTTATCCTTCAACCGATCTAACTCGACAATTTATGGGTAAACGTCAAAAAATAAATTATGGGAAGACACTCTAAAAACTAATTTCAAATTTCAGTCAAGAATACTTACCATAAACCATAAAACCAATTAGTGGATAATATAGCCACTTTTCGCAAAATCGTTTTGCCGTTGGTTTCACTCAAATGGACTTACGATGAATAAGAACGATGCTAAATAACGAATTCCACAAAAAAGAAGTCGAGTAGTACTTTAGATAGAAATTAGGTTGGTAAAAAATATGGGAAAGTGTGTTTAATTGATTATCTAAATGAATGAAACAAAATACTGAAATTTGGACGTAAACGGATAAACTATTCTGTAATAGTTATCGACCATTGGTGTCAAACGATTGTCCACTACAAGAAAAGTTATCATTACCTACTACAAATTTTGACTTTACCCACGAACATTTCGTAGGTAACGTAAAATTATCCATGGATTACCTACGGACACGAGTTCGTAGATAATTGGCTCGTAGGAATATTTTTACCGACATAAAAGCCTTGAATAATGTATACTTACTACATTTCTGTAGATAAACTTGATCACGGCTTCTCCATGGATAACTTTACCGATGATAGTTCTGTAGGTAATGTCAAGTCTGAAAGAAAACAATTATCCACGAAAATGACATGAATAAACCTTATTTTCCGTGGGTAACATCAAAATAGAAAAATAAACATTTTAAATAAAACTAAACCACATCATAACTCAAACAAATTAACTCTTTCATGCATTATTCCTCTACCTTTATTCAAAGTGTATCTTTCATTTTTCCCTCATTGTTCTACTTCTCAAATCATTCATATAGAGCTCATATTCAATATAGAGTTATACATTCATATATACATCTTTTCATTATTAGTTTTAATATGCATTTTTAGAGTTCATATTCAATAAGCCAAATAAGTTACGTCCTAAACTTATCAAAAGAAAAGAGCTACGAAAGACTATACAATACGATGCTTGCAAGTATCAAATAAGAGTTCAGTGGCAATTTTTTGGTTCATTTCTTACAGCAATCCTTTTAAACTAAACAACAATTCTGTGGTATTGATACATTGACAGTTTAACATGTATATAATTTGTGAATGTTCAACTAAAGACTGACTCGTATAGAGTTAATTGATCAAAAAATGTATGTGCATGTGTGAAACGTTTCAAGCATACTCTAATTAAAAAACCAATAACTGTAATTTCATCAAATCAATGTAATTTCCCCTAAAAAGTTCACAATGAAAATCAGACTGAAAACCAAAAATCATATTGAGGAAACTAACTACATATAACAAGCCTTTTATGGGAAAGTGTGTTTAATTGATTATCTAAATGAATGAAACAAAATACTGAAATTTGGACGTAAATAGATAAACTATTCTGTAATAGTAATTGACCATTGGTGTCAAACGATGTCCCAATTTATGTTTCCTCTTCTTTAAGCGGTTGTTACTACTCCTCCAGCATCGTTCCTTATATCTTTTTTTACTTATTTATTATTATTATTATTATTATGATTTAGTTTAGTTAGGTTTTACTTGCATATGGGATTAATTCATGAAACACATTTTACTCATTTTTTTTATTTATAAAAAAAAAATTACCAAAGTTGTTATTTCAAATTTAATATTTTATAAAATAAAGTAATTAATCTTTTAAAATACATTAATAACCAAAACTCTTATATTGAAAATGATCACTATAAAAATACTTATTTTTGAAAATACTCAAATTAAAATATTATCATCATCAAAGGATGGTCGAAACTATAAAATAAATCACGCTTTATATTAATTATTTTACCATAATAAATATATATAATATCACAATGTCATAATACGTATATAAAAATAAGAAAATCAAACACAACATTACTAATATTCCAAAATAATCATTTATAAAGTAAATAATTAAAATAAGAAACACTTAAAAATAATTAAAATATAAATATGCACACTTAACATTAGTCAAACATACAATAAAATATCACATTAATTACCAACTCACATATACACGTAAAATTGCCTAAAATATTATCATTTAAAATGTTCAAACTAAAATACTATTATTTTTAGAAAAATATATAAAATTATAAAATATATTATTTATTATTTACATCACTTTATTTACATCACTTTATTATGTTTTATTTATTATTCAAAATTCTATTTTATTAATAAAATAATTTATTTTCAAATTTAGGGTGTTACAGTTTCTATTAATTATGCTGCTGATTTTTTAAACAACATTGAAGCATCCCAATCAAATATAACAAAGATGGTTGAATCAATTGTGTCAATCACATGAAGTTTAATTCTATAGCCAGGGGAAATATTCATAACATGTTTGTTACATTTTCCACAATAATACATGTACTCATCATAGATTACTTTCTTATTGCACACGCATGTTGTGTACCTCCAGTCAACTGTGTCAATGACATATTTCATGGTGCCTATGACGATAAAAGATTACTCCTAACAATTAATACAAATTACAAATATATCAAATCAATTGAAAATAACAAAAAAAAAAATTATTTTGATCATAATTACGAGTTCTAAAGAAATAATTATGTGTCCTATATAAATAAATAATAAATTAATAATTAATCATAAAAACATGCCTCTATGTACTTATTTCATACTTAATGTAAGAATAGAAGACAGTGATTATATATCTATTAATATAACTAAAAATGCAATAAATTAGTTTTTAATAGTTTTTGGAAATATAAATTATTTTGAATTAAATATTAATCACTTGGTTTGATATGTTCAATTCTATTTCGATTGATATCATTTATTTGATTTAATTTGTTACAATTATAAATATGAATTAACTAGTTTATAGATAGTAAAATTATTCACCACGTCACACTCTTTTAGCATCAATTGTTTTATTCAGAGTAACGTTGTGGAACTCTTCTTTTTTACTATCCATTGATGGATCTTGTATAAAAAGAGAAATATATATACAGAGAAATACTCTCAACCTTAGATTTATATGATCACAAATTAATTTTTTATTAAATATAAAAAATAAATTGAATGTTATTAAATGTTTTTTTTATCAATATCTCAAGTCAAAACTACAATATTTATAAAATTAATTACATTAAATGTCATAAATCAATATTATGTTTTCCATAAGTTGACTATTCTATATTAAATCAAAATAAAATGTTCTATTTAATACAACCTTGACTATATTTGAATTTCCTTTGTTGAATATTTAAGAAACGATTAATCATTTAACAACCAGTTATTAATTATTTATACTCATAAAATATTACCTTAAATATCTATCTTTTTTTTAATGTATTTGCATTCTTTCAAAAAATAGCTCTATAAATATATGATTTTTTTCAATCCATTATTGTAACTTTCATATATTAAAGATTATTCACTTTCAAAGAAAATATTAATTAAAGGTGCAATGTCTTTATTTTTCCAAAAATTATTTTTGATATGTGTGTTGACATTGTTGTTCATGCAAATTGTTCTTGGAACGCGTGTGACTATTACTAATGGAATGAATACCGGCTTAACTGTTCATTGCAAATCTGCTGATGATGATCTTGGATTTCATGTTCTTCAGTTGAATCAAAATTTTGGTTTTTCTTTTCAAGATGCCTTTATTGGCACAACACTATTCTTTTGTTCCTTTAAGTGGGATAATGAATTTAAAAGGTTTGACATATACATAGCAGGTAGAGATTGGTGCGAGCATTGCAATTGGATTATATATGCATCTGGACCTTGTAAGCTTAATAAATGGCATAATTGCTTTCAGTGGAATAAGTAAGTGATAATCTGTTACACAATTGTTTATTTACATAAATAATGTACTTGAGGGAATGCAGTGTAACACCCCTAAATTTTATAATAAAATTATTTTTAAATGAAATAATATTTTAAATAATTAATTTAATGTTTATATTATTTTAAAATATATGTTGATTAAGTTTATGATTAATTTTCTTCGTACGTGCGTTTTATATAATATGTTAATTTTATACATATTTGACCAGATGATTAATATAAATGACAAATATTATATTTTTTTATTTTATATATTTTTCTAAAAAGAATAATATTTTAGTATAATATTTTAAAAAATAAGATTTTAGAAAATTTTTCATCTACGTGTGCGTTCGTAATTATTGTGATATTTTCGTATGCGTTTAAATAATATTAAAAGTGCACTTAATAATATTTAATTATTTCTAAATATCTTGCTCTTGATTTCCTTTATTTTTATATATTTTCTATGGCATGGTGATTTTATGCATATTTATTGTGAATTAGTAATTAATATCAACTGGATGATGTTATATTTATTTATTTTATCATTTTGACTATTCTATAAAGATAATAACATTTTTATCTATTAATTTTTTAAAATAGTATAATAAAAATTATAGTTATTATTTTGAATATGACAGTTTTAATTATTAGTGTATTTTAAAAAATTAATTACTTTATTTTATAAAATAATAGTTTCTAAATATTAGCAATATTTTAGTAATGAACTTGTATTAGAAAAAAGTATTAAATAAATTATTTTTGTTAATTATTGATTTTTATTTTATTTCAATAAAATAAAATAAAAGAAAGGTATAGAATGTGTTTAATGGATTAAGCAATATACAAGAGTAAACGGTAATTAAATAATAATAATAATAATAATAAAAATAATAATAAAAATAATAATAATAATAATAATAATAATAATGAGCAATAAAAAAAGGAAAAAAGGGAAGACCGATTCCCATCTTCTTCTTCTTCTTCTTCTTCTTCTTCTTCTTCTTCTTCTTCTTCTTCTTCTTCTTCTTCTTCTTCTTCTTCGTATAAACTACCTCATCCAGAATCTATTTCCCTTCCATCTTCTCTCTTCGACCATGAATATGATAGTGGGTGTCATGCAAAACCAAGGCCGCATTTCTGATCGTTTTGATCTCCTCTTTCATTCCCAACTTGAATCGCTAGTTGAAATGCCTTATTCATCTTTGTAAAAAATCACATCTCCATCTTTTGATCAAGATTCTGGCCACCACGACTATCATTAACGAAAACCAAAAGCATATTTGGACTCCACGAAACACCCTCTTCCATTACATATGTTTGACATCACCTACTATTACAATTTAACAAATAGGTTTCCACTAGTGTCGCAATTGTTTTCTTGAATTTCGGCAAACACGTTCATCGTCTTGAAAAACTGATATCATTTTAGGATTCCTCTAATCGAAACCTTCAAGAAGCACTATTCATTTGCATGTTCTGGTGTAGTAGAAGTTAGACCTAGTCGACGCTCCAATGTATCGATGAGGCATTTCCTAATAACTTGTTTCACTTTGTTTGGATGGTGTTTCTTCTCCTAACATTTTTATTATTTATGTATCATTGAATTTTATGCTCTGCATTAATTATCAGCCATATTTCATTGACTTTGCCAATTCGTCGATGCTTTTGGACTTGTTCGCTGCGCGCTGTCGACATGTCATGGGTGCTGAAAATTGTTCTAATTCTTATATCATACAAAAACATCAAACTGAGGTATGGGGTGAGAGTGAATTTGAATTCATGAGTGTAAATTAAGTGACATGAATAGGAAAACTGTATTTCCCATAATTCACTGGGGGCTCGCTACATACAGGTGAAGCCCTTTGAGTAATAATTGAATAATGAGAAAACTAGAATATGGTGAGTTAAAATATGAGTTATAAACTTTTATTGTCTGGTGTTTGATTTGATTTCGAAGATGCTGAGATAGTTGAATTATTGTAGAATTGTGTAATTGACGTATTATGTCCTTTGATTATATCCACCCTTGATATTGTTATATGATATAAAATATGATGATTTATAATTATTTGCATTGCAATTGATGTGATGTGTGTGAATGATCTAGTATTATTAATATGTGAGTGAAAATCTTGTATTATTGGAGCTTGTGTATTATGATAATAAATTTTGAATGTAATATATGACTATGGAAATATGCAATGATTATGTGTACTTGTTGAATTATGATGTTATCACCTCGATGAATATCATGAAATGCATATTGTAACGCCTAGTTACATGGGTATAAAAAATTGAGATAATAACAAAAAAAATTCATAAATTATATAAGAGAATAAGGTACTAAAATAAATAATGAATTATTAGAAAGAAGTAATGTTATGAAATCTCAAAATAAATCCTTACAATTGGAAAATCTTTAATAATTAAAATATTCAAAATTGGGCAAATAGTATCTTATCCCGACATAAAGTACGATGTAGACATTATGTCTACTTATACTTGATCTACTAACCTAATCGAAGAAAATCACTCTTCTCAAGGGTGGTAGGACTCCTCATCTCTCGACGTTTCCAACGGTCTCAATATTTGAAAACAATACTTTAATGAGATACAAAATCCTAGTGAGTAATACACACAATTTTAAAACAAGTATTATTCTCAGCCAGAGCGTTAACTGGAAAGTCAATCATGGCACCCGCCTTCATCCAAAAATATTCTTTAGAACTATTCATGATATTACTAAGTTTTCTCTATAATAACCAACTACTTCCAATAATTAATAAAAACTCATCAATTAAATTAACGATAATCCACATTTGTCATAATCAAATAATTCCAATATACACATTTATTCTACATAAAATAATCAATCAATGCGATGATGGAGATATACTCCTTCTGCAAAGTGAGTATGATCTAATCATGTGGAGCACTAGCTCATCCAGTGTAGGGTACAAGACCAATCTGTAACACTCCGATTTTTAATAACGTGAGTGTATTTTTTTTTTCGAAACAAATTCTTTAAAACAAAGAAATAAAGAAGGAAATACTTTTGGATAAACATTAAATTCGTAACATAACAACAAAGTCAACAAATATTTACAAGCAGCGAAATATTTTTTTGAAATCAAAATCCAAAGTATTCATACATCAAAATACACCGTGGCTATGAGGCCTATCAGGCATAGCTCATACCCCTGGGGTATTTTCGGCAGACACCTGTACAAAAGCACTGCCCCAAGAATTTTAACTTCCCACATCACATCAAAAAGTGGTACATGGATCCCATCAAAATAAAATGTCAAGTTGACAATATTGGTATAGGTACAGTCTTCCAAATTAAAATAAACACAACCCAAAAAGAAAGACATCAAGTCCCTATACGTCAACCTAATTTGATCATTCTACAAAAAATTATACATCCCAGATGTTCTTCATGCCCCCCGCAAGATCCTCCTCACACAGCTCCTGTCAGGTGTGTCTAACTACATTCCCATCCACAGGTTACTAACTGGTGGGAAGATCCTAGTTCTCATTTGAGGGCAAAGCCCATATTTCCACAATAGTTGTAACGGGTCACCAATCGAAATTAACAATTAACACATCACATTTACTATTTAAATGCACAAAATAACCTTTCAACTTAGCATGCACCTTGAAAGGGTTTCCATATGCTAGACATGCATAAACAAAGTTGAAAAATGAAGTTTTTAACAAAACTGCACTGTTGTATTTGAATACAGCATCTTTGTATTCGAATACAAGAATGTTTCATAAGTCAGCAGCAAAAACAGCATGTCTGATTCGAATACAACCTTCTGTTTTCGACTACACATAAGTCAACAGCAAGAAATGGATATCTATATTCGAATACAACCTTCTGTATTCGAATACACATCAGAAAATAGCAAAAAAAACAGCAAAATTCAGCTTTTAAATGGGTTTCGAAATTAATCAACACTTACACACAAATCAAAACAATCACACTTAGCAATTATAGCGCAATCACCATGACAACTTGAGTATCGAAAAGGATTTACAATCAATCACACTTACACACAAATCCAAAACATTAACACTTAGCAATTATAGCATAACCACAACAACCATTTGAGTTCAAACACTCAATCATAATCTTGAATCAAACGTGACTCGCATGCCAACCACCCTAATGCATTGTGTATATGCCAAAATGCATGGATTCAGAATTCCAAACCAAAACCCTCCTCGAAGGGCCGTAAATCATAATTGTACCGCCTATCACAGGCCAAAGTACTAAATTACTGAGGTGTTACCTATCACGGGTCAACACGATTTACTAAAACATAAACCGTAAATCTATTGCCTATCACAGGCCAAAGTACTATTTACCGAGGTGCCACCTATCACAGGTCAGCATGATTTATCAAAAATGTGCAGTCTATCGCAGAACTTACACGATGCAACAATCCCTACAAGGATAAGATGAACCAACAAATCACATGGAATCATCTCGTGGCCCATCAGGTCACCACTATCACCATGGCCCATCCGGTCGCCATGTATTATGAAATGCATGAGCATACTCTGACTCTATCCACGACAATCATTAAGTAAATGCAGATATTAAAAGATTCCCCATTTTTAATACTCATTTAACTTTAATGATTTTCACGACAATCATTAAGTAAACGCAGATATTAAAAGATTCCTCTTTTTTAATACTCATTTAACTCTAATGATTTTCAAATTCCACACAGAACATACTCAGATATAATCTCAAATTCAATCCACATTTCACACCAAATCACATCAATTCATTTTTCCACAATTCATTTATAATATTAATTATGAACACGTCAAACACGACAAACACAAATCTTCACAACCCACCACTCAAACACCTCAAATTTCATTTCCTCACAACCACACATAAATGAGTTAAATTCATTTTCAACAAAACACTCATCAATATAACCAAAAACTCAACTCCAAAATTTCATCCATAAAGCATTAAATTCATTTTCCCCAAATCTACACTTCAACCCTAACACATTTCTTTTCTACCCAAACACATGTAAGTCCCTAAATGCAAACTAAAAGTTTGGAAGGAGCCCTTACCTTAACGTTAGCTTTAATGAGCGATTATGGTACTCTATTCCGAAAAAATCTCTGCTCGCGACGTCGCTTCCAAAGTTAGTTCACTAGCACCGTAGTGTGAAGGTGAGCACCTTTCCCTTCTATCTCTTCACGAAACAAAACTTAGATCTAAAAGAGAAATGGAGTTTTGTGTTTGACGATTTTGAAATCACTAACATCGTTTTCGAATCCGAGAAGAAGAATGAAGCTGAGAAATCCTTGCTTTTTTACCCACCGAGCCTTGGGTTTCTCTTCTTGAAGCAAAAGAAAGCAAATAAAGCAAAGAAAAGGAGGGGACGAAAATGGGTTCGCGAAGGCAGGAAGGAGGAAGAAGATTCAGTTTTCCACCATTTTCTGTTTTCTTTCAATTTTCCTTTCTTTCTTTTTCCTTCCTTTCCTTTTCTTTATATATATATATATATATATATATATATATATATGTATGTATAAATTAATTATAACTTAACAAAAATCTAAATATCTAGATATTTATCAAAATTACCATTTCACCCAAAACCTCTCAAACCATTTTGATAAAAATATCTTCTCTCGTCGCAACTCAATTGAACAGATACAATTTTCAGCAACACGAGATATTTTTAACAAAACTGCCCAGAATTAAATTCTTCGTAACCTAAATAAATTATTCTTCAACAATAGATTCACCATACTTAATCTAATTTATTTATCAACAACTAATTTTACTAGGGGGATCAAAAGATATTTTTGGGCATTAAACTCACAAAATATCAATAACTTGGCTATAAAGACTCAGAGTTCAATACCAAAATATACTAAATACATAAATTAGAATTTACAATTATGGGTCTTAGACCATCTGTGTGGAGTTTAAACTTCATCCCATTGTGGAGTTTAAAACTCATCTATATGCGGGGTACAAGACCTATTTTTGTGGAGTTTAAACCTCACCTCTTTATAAAGTTTAATACTCATCCATTCGTGTGGAGTTTAAACCTCATCTCTTTGTGAAGTTTGATAATCATCTATATGTGGGGTACAAGACCCATCCGTGTGGAGTTTAAACCTCATCTTTTTGTGAAGTTTAATACTCATCCATGTGAAGTTTAAACCTCATCTCTTTGTGAATTTTAATACTCATCTATATGTGGATTAGAAGACCCATCCGTGTGGAGTTTAAACCTCATCTCTTTGTGAAGTTTAATACTCATCCATGTGGAGTTTAAACCTCATCTCTTTGTGAAGTTTAATACTCATCCATATATGGGGTACAAGACCCGTCCGTGTGGAGTTTAAACATCATCTCTTTGTGAAGTTTAACACTCATCCATGTGGAGTTTCAACCTCATCTCTTTGTGAAGTTTAATACTTATCCATATATAGGGTACAATAACCGTTTGTGCGGAGATTAAACCTCATCTCTTTGTGATGTTTAATACCCATCCATGTGGAGTTTAAACCTCATCTCTTTGTGAAGTTTAATACTCATTTATATGGAGCGTAAGCTCATCTCCAACAAACAAAATCAAAATCATTCATATTTTTAACAATCATATTCATAAAATCATATTTATAATATAATATTTTAGTTGAATATATAATAACAACAATCTTTCAAGATGATATGATAAAACAATCTTTCAAAGAATACATATATCTCAAACACACACAATCCAAATAATTCACGTTTTTAACAACCATATTCATAAAATCATATTTTGAATATAATATTTCATTTGAATATATGATAATAACAATCATTCAAGAAAATATAATAAAACAATCTTTTTAAAGAATATATATTCAACCATAATAAAAATAGTAATTCAACAAACAATAGTAAATAAATCAATTCATAATTTTTTTATTACAATTCATAAAATCCCAAGTTTAATAGAGTTAGGTTTTTGATAAAATATATTTTGATAAGAAAATATCATCCATAATATTTAACTCTTTTTCCGTTCCAAATTTCCAAACTAATTGTACCATGAAAATTAAAAGGTGTGATTACTCACCTCTTGAAACATTCTTTTATAAAAAGTTTCTTATGTGTTAGTCGTTACTAACCACTGCTACTGCAAACGCAATGATACTTTCGTTTCTCTTTATGGTGGCATATATAGTTCTCTATATTGAGGTTTTTATTTTCTTCTTTGTATCTATTTATAATTCAATATTTATAAGATTGTTTGACTAGGTATCTTATATTTTCCCCATTAAACTCTTCGTTGATACAAATAAAACGAATACATATTGAATTCATATATGATTGTTTGTTTGGTTTTGTTTGACTCCTTGATAATCGATGATTAGGTAGCAAAACTTTGTTATAATAGCTTGTTTGTTAATATCTATTTCACATAAATCGTTAATAAACAAAACAAACTTCCTATTACTACAGTCTCAAACAAACAACAACTTACTAATGTTAGCTTATTTCAAGCAAATTAATAGTTGATATATTAATAATAATAATAATTATAATAATAATATAATCATAATAATCTATAAATTAGAATATTTTAAAATTCTGATTATTTTTAATCCTTTAATTTAGGATGTTACATTTTCTCTCCTCCTTAAAGAAATTTCGTCCCTAAAATTAATGTCAAAGTGAATAAAACCAAAGTGACCCAACTTGTTCAAGTATAAAGAATCTGATGTACTTACTTCAGGGAGACTTGGATATTGTCATATGACTTCTTCCTCTGATTTTGAAATAGCCATATCTGGCATATAGATCTAGGATTAAAGATTAAATTATCTTTTAATTAGACTAACTCGGGAGCTATCATGTGCAAATGATCCAACACATATGCTCGGGTTTGAGAAACAAGAAAGACATCATAAAAGTTATATACATGTGGAGGAAGAGCTAATTGATAAGTAGCATACCTACTCTCTTTAGAATTTAAAAATGACCCATGAAACAAAAGTTTTATTTTATTTTTGACTTTGATTGACCTTCTCACCCCAGTCTTAGAAGAGACTCTTAAGAATCCGCGTGTCTCTTCTTGAAATTCCAATAGTTTTCTTCTCTTGTCAACATAACTCTTTTCTCTACTTTGAGTTGTATGCATCCTTTCCCTACTTAGTTGAATTCTACTAGTGGTCTCTTGCACTAAATAAGGTCCTAACAAAGACTTATCCCTAACTTCACACTGATACACTTGTGTGAGATCTACACTTTCTTCCGTAAAGAGCCTCATACAGTGTCATAGCTATACTAGAGTGATAATTGTTGTTATAAAAATAGTATAGTAGAGTGTCCAACTCTCACTTTCATCCCAAACACAAGCTCTTAGCATATCTTAAAGTGTTTGGATAATTCACTTTGATTGATCATCTGAAGAGCTCTCTAAAAAGCTTTCCCAAAATCTAGAAGTAAATCGTGGATCACTATCTAATATTATAGAGGTGGGTATATCGTGTAACTCTACTATCTCCTTAATATAAAGCTCAACTAGTCTATCTAAACTATAGGTTGTTTTAATTCGTAGGAAATGAGCTGATTTGGTCATTTGATTAACTATCAATCAAATGGCATCAAAATCCATAGACATCCTATCCCATTTCCACTCAGGAATTTCTAAAGACTTTAACAATTTTGAAGGCTTTTGGTGCTCAATATTAACCTTCTGACATACCAGACAAAGACACAAAACCCATACATTTTTCTCAAATCCTGATACATTTTAGTTATTCTCGGGTACATCGTGAACATGATGTTATGATCTTCTTCTAAAATCTTATCCTTAAGAATCTCCTCCTTAGGAACAATGATCTTATCCTTAAAAAACACTAAGTCGTCACTAGATAAGGGTATAATTCTCCTTGTCCACAAGAGACTGTGGTACTTTAGCTAATAGGTGTTCATTTTGTATTATCCCTGTCAAGTTATTATTGATTTCTAGCCTATTCCGATTCAAGCTTAAAGCATTATGGGACACATCCAAATTCATATCTTTAAATTACTTTATTAGACTTGTCTCTTGTACCATCATACAAGCTACACATATGGATTTTCTATTTAGAGCATCAGCCACTACATTAGCTTTCCCAAGGTGATATTTCAACTCAAAATCGTAGTCCTTAAGGAACTCCATCCACCTTCTCTGTCTCATATTTAAATCCTTTTGATCAAACAAATACTTAAGGTTTGTATTATCACTAAAAACTTCAAATTTTGCCCTATACAAGTAATGCCTCCAAATTTGAAGAGCAAGGACTACAACTACTATTTCAAGAAAATGGGTTGGATAATTTGCCTCTTGAAAATTAACCTTGCACTCTTAGTCCAACACAAAAATTTTCTCTTATCTTGTCAACTTGGTGAGAGGTAAGACTAGATTAAAAATCCTCTCTATAAATTTCCTATAATAACCCGTCAATCATAGGAAATTTCTTACTTTAATCATTGATTTAGGTTGGGGCCAACTTAATATTGAATCTATCTTACTAGAATCAACTGCTACTCCCTTACTAGAGATAATATGTCCTAAAACCTCACATCATCAAGCCAGAACTCACATTTCTCAAGTTTTGCATACAGTGTGTTATCTCTCAAAACTTTCAATACTATCATCATGCTCACCCAAGCTCCCAAAATGGATTAGAATATCATTGATGAACACCACCACAAACTTATCTAAGAAAGGCCTAAAAATTTGGTTCATGTAATCCATAAAATAGAAAGGGCTTTGGTAACTCCAAAATGCATCACTACATACTCATAGTGATTGTATCTTGTCCTAAATGTTGTATTAGGAATATCTTTACTTTTGACCCTAATTTGATGGTACCCATACCACAAGTCTATCTTTGAAAATATTGAAGCTCCTCTCAATTGATCTAAGAGGTCATCTATCCTAGGCAATGGAATTTTTTTATTCTTGATGGTAACTTGATTCAATTTTCTATAGTCTACAAATAACCTCATAGTCTTACTAGCAGGGGCACATCTTTATTTGTCCTTTGAAATTATGGGTAAAGGGTATAAATTTTTATGAAATTTATATCCTTTATTATAGAATTTATTTCTACTAGAGATAAACTTCTCCTTCAATTTCTCAGCTTTGCAACTCAGACTTAATTCCTTACTCAAATTTGATCGCCTTCCACTCGTTTTGGGGATTGTCCCTAAGATAACAAGAGTAACTTGATGTAGCTTCAATATTTGGCGACATACTCTACAACTGAAATATCCCTATGACGAATATGAATAAACTTAATTTCCTTTTGAATACGAACATTGTGGAGAATATACTTCTCTAAAAATAACTTTTGAAACCTATCCTTAGTAAAATAAACTTGTTTTGTCAGCAGACCTCCTCTAATAGAAATCCACCAATTCTCAACATCAGACTCTGATATATAAAAAACAATCCCATTTGTTAGTGTCAAGACAATGCATGATACTAAAGATCTTCTCTAACTTCAACAACCACACTTGTGCTTTTATTGGATCATAAATGACCTACAAAAGGTAGTGGATTGTTCTTTCAAAATTCAGAAAGCCTAATATATTGAGGATCTTCAACTATTACTGATTTGACATTGGGTACTCTCAAATGAGGGATAATCTTCGTCTATTCTCTATGGTTGTCGCAATCAAGCAGAGAGCGTTAGCAAATGCGTCATTCGTACCTCGCTTGTTACTCGTCATAAATATGCACACCACCAATCAAACACTTGGTTGGCCAGACCTAATATAACAACATACAAAATGTATGACTATAACGACTAATCCTATAATCCCAATTAATGATTTTTTTTTTAAATTAATAATAAAGTAAAGTAAACCCACACCACAGTCCGATCTAGGTTCGAACTGGCTCTAATACCAAAATGTAACGCCTAGTTACGTGGGTATAAAAATTGAGATAATAACGGGAAAAAATTCATAAATTATATAAGAGAATAAGGCACTATAATAAATAATGAATTATTAGAAAGAAGTAATGTTATGAAATCTCAAAATAAATCCTTACAACTGGAAAATATTAATGATTAAAACATTCAAAACTGGGCAAATATTATCTTATCCCGACATAAAGTACGATGTAGACATTATGTCTATTTATACTTGACCTACTAATTGAATCAAAGGAAATCACTCTTCTCAAGGGAGGTAGGACTCCTCATCTCTCGATGTTCCCAACGGTCTTAGTATCTCAAAACAACACTTTAATGAGATAAAAAAATCCCAATGAATAATACGCACAATTTTAAAATAAGTATTATTCTCAACCGGAGCGGTAATTGGAAAGTCGATCATGATACCCGCCTTCATCCAAAAATATTCTTTAGAACTATTCATGATATTACTATGATTTCTCTATAATAACTAACTACTTCCAATAATAAATAAAAACTCATCAATTAAATTAACGATAATCCACATATGTAATAATCAAATAATTCCGATATACACATTTATTTTGCAGAAAATAATCAGTCAATGCGATGATCGACATATACTCCTTCTGCAAAGTGAGTATTATCAAATCATGTGGAGCACTAGCTCATCAAGTGTGGGGTACAAGACCCATCTGTATGGAGTTTAAACTTCATCTCATTGTGGAGTTTAAAACTCATCTATATGTGGGGTACAAGACCCATTTGTGTGGAGTTTAAACCTCACCTCTTTGTGAAGTTTAATACTCATCCATATGTGGGGTACAAGACCCATCTATGTGGAGTTTAAACCTCGTTTCTTTGTGAATTTTAATACTCATCTATATGTTGGGTACAAGACCCATCCGTGTGGAGTTTAAACCTCATCTCATTGGGAAGTTTAACACTCAACGAGGTGAAGTTTAA
Source organism: Cicer judaicum (assembly GCA_037974835.1). NCBI lineage: Eukaryota > Viridiplantae > Streptophyta > Magnoliopsida > Fabales > Fabaceae > Cicer > Cicer judaicum. Next base: position 1,707,256 of record JBBPBS010000330.1, read on the forward strand.
ACCTCATCTCTTTGTGACGTTTTATACTCATCTATATATGGATTACAAGACCCATCCGTGTGGAGTTTAAACCTCATCTCTTTGTGATATTTAATACTCATCCATGTGGAGTCTAAACCTCATCTTTTTGTGAAGTTTAATACTCATCCATATATGGGTTACAAGACCCGTCTGTGTGGAGTTTAAACCTAATCTCTTTGTGAAGTTTAATACTCATCCATGTGGAGTTTAGACCTCATCTCTTTGTGATGTTTAATACTCATCCATATATAGGGTACAAGACCTGTCCGTGTGGAGTTTAAACCTCATCTCTTTGTGAAATTTAATGCTCATCCATGTGGAGTTTAAACCTCATCTCTTTGTGAAGTTTAATACTCATTTATATGGAGCGTAAGCTCATCTCCAACAAACACAATAAAAATCATTTATATTTTTAACAATCATATTTGTAAATCTTGTTTATAATATTATATTTTATTTGAATATATAATAACAACAATCATTCAAGAAGGTATGATACAACAATCTTTGAAAGAATATATGTATCTCAAACACACACTATCCAAATAATTCACGTTTTTAACAACCATATTTGTAAAATCATATTTATAATATAATTTTTCATTTGAATATATATTAAGAAAAATCATTTAAGAAAATATAACAAAACAATCGTTTTAAAGAATATATATTCAGCAATCATACAAACGGTAATTCAACAAACAATAGTAAATAAATCAATTCATAATTTTTTTATTACAATTCATAAAGTCCCAATTTTAATAGAGTTAGGTTTTTGACAAAATATAATTTTATAAGAAAATACCTTCCATAATATTTAACTCTTTTTCCGTTCCAAATTTCCAAAATAAATGTACCATAAAAGTTTAAAGGGTGTGATAACTCACCTTTTGAAGCGTTCTTTTATAAAATATTTCGTATGTGTTAGTCGTTATTAACCACTGCTATTGCAAACGCAATCATACTTTCGTTCCTTTTTATGGTGGCGTATATAATTCTCTCTATTGAGTTTTTTATTTTCTTCTTTGTATCTATTTATAATTAAATATTTATAAGATAGTTTGACTAGGTATCCTATATTTGCCCCACTAAACTCTTGGTTGTTACAAATAAAACGAATACATATTGAATTCATATAGGATTGTTTGTTTGGTTTTGTTTGACTCCTTGATAATAGATAATTAGGTAGCAAAATTTTGTTATAATAGCTTGTTTTTTAATATCTATTTCACATAAACCGTTAACAAATAAAACAAACTTCCTATTATTACAGTCTGAAACAAACAAAAACTTACTAATGTTACCTTATTCTAAGCAAATTAATAGTTCATAATATAATAATAATAATAATAATAATAACAATAATAATAATAATATTAATATAATCATAATAATCTATAAATTAGAATATTTTAAAATTCTAATTATTTTTAATTATTTAATTTACGATGTTACACATATTGTGTTTAATTAAATATTGATGAAGTCAACCTGTGCCAATGATGGTTCTCTTAATGGAGTGAGTAGCCTAAGCGAATGAGGGGAGAATTGCAATGTAAGTTGTTTGAGTTGGGGAGTATTTGTCGTCTTATATGTAGGTGTAACACCCTATGTTAATAGGAAAATGGTACATTACTATTATTATATGAGTGCTGAGTGCTGATATGTGTTATAATTTTCTTCATGTGAGTCTTGTGTGTCTTAGAAACTTAACTTACAAAAGTATAAAAATATATATATACATATATTAATAAAATAATACAAGAAGGGACCATGTGTGTTTTTACACTAGTCTGTTAATTTTAACATTAACAGAGTGAATTTAGAGTATAATAATAATAATAATAATAATGATAATAATAATAATAATAATGATAATGGAACCTTAACTATACCTATATATTTATATATATATAGTTAGGAATAAAAAGAAAAAGGAAACAGATCAACCGCTTTGTTCCAGCCTCTAGTTCTAACAACAACACAACAATATAGCAGTACCTATAGTAGGTATATTTTCTTAATCCCATCGACCGATACGATTAGTCTGAATATAAGAAAGGGGTATATGTTCTTAAATTCATCAATTAGATTTTGATAATGACATATATTTTGATAATAGAATAGAATAATTCATAAAGAAGAAACTGGTATACAAAGAATGACAATTTGCAACTTACCTCTGAACTTGAGTATCAAGATTAAGAATCCGAGTTATCTTCTTTTAGCATTCCGATAAAAAATAAATGAGAATTATTTTAGGTGTTAGATATTTTTACCATTATTATACAAGTGATCTGTAATCAACTCACCATTTGGTGAGTTTTAGGATAGTGAATTTGCAAATTTACTATAAACACACAGACTATTACATAAAAGAAGGAGTACTGTGCTATATAACAGTTGTTATCATACGAATTTCTAGAAGTTTAGTTATCAGATAACCTATTAGCCGTATTAGTATTGAGATGTAGTTTGTTCCTAAAGGGTTTAGTTGTTTTATAAAATTAAGTATAGTCCTAATAAGCAATAATTAATAATAAAATTCAGTGTGATACATATAAAAATCTATTTAAAAATCGAAGTTATATATATAAATATATATATAAATATATATATAAAAATATAATATTTAATTCTTTCTATCGTGTTTAGTTTAAACAAAATCAGATTATAATAATATATGTTTAATAATATTAAATATATTTTTGAGTTATATTATAAATAACAGATAATTTATCTATGCATTATTAATAAATAAATTATTTACCTATTAGAACATGAAACACCCTAATTGTTTATTATTTTATTTTAATGATATAATGATATAATATTATTACCTTATATGTTTGTGTTAGTGATTTATTTAAATTATTAATATTAGTAATATCGAAATTGTTTCAAATATATATATATATATATATTTTTAAATAAATAAATAAATAAGAAATAACCCTATATATTGTTGCAATAATCTATTAACTTTAGCGTTAAAAGAACGAGTTAATAATAATAATAATAATAATAATAATAATAATAATAATAATAATAATAATAGTGAAAGGAAACCTAGCTATATATATAAGCGATAGCCTGAAAGAAAGATAGGAAGAAAAACAAAAGTGGGATTAGCGTGTGATAATAAACCTGATATGACGAGGTAAACTAATACAGAGAAGATATCCTACAATCATTTTAAATCTAAAATGCTTCATTTAGTTTTAGTTATAATTAAAAATTGTCTACGATAATCATCAATTTCGTTACATAGGACATGTTATTTACCTATTATTAACACCCAGACTATAGATATACGCCATAATCATTTAAATACGTTATTATGTTTTATTTTAATTAAAATTAGGAATTTCTTTTTAATTAGTATACTAATACATATGTTTTGATGATATTAAATATATTATTGGATTATATTACAAATAGTAGACAATTTACTTATATACTATTATTGAGTAAATTATTTATTCGTTGGAGTAAATAATTAATTTGTAATTGGTTGTTGCATTGATTTATTTTTGCTCGTGGATTGTTAGAGACAGTGGTTAGCGAAGACATGACACATTAAATCAGCGGATCGACTTCGTTGGAAAAGATCTTCAGCTAATGTAAAGGGTGATATGAGGTTCGATTATATGAGTATAAAATAACGCGAGATGAACGGGAATACTGAAATTCTCAGATATTCATTTGAGGCTTACTACATATGGTTGAGCCCTATTGAACAATAATAATTAATTAATAATATATGAATGGTAATAGTGAGGACTAAAATATAAGTTAGCAACCTATAGAATTATCGTGAATCTATTTATATTAAGATTGTACGCTGTATGAATTTATGAAATCGTATGCTGATAGTTACTGTATGAATGACATGTACTTGAGTGTTCTTATCACTTGATTGAAATTGTGATATTACTTGAATGTGTCACTTATTTGATCCCTTATTATGTGATTGATGAAACTAGATTGTGTATTGTGAGTAGTGTAAATCAAATATTGTGATTTTATTGTGATTGACTGTTATAGATATATAATGATGAATATTGTGAAGTCAAACTGAAACTTATTGAGTTGTGATGATCGAGTAAGTCTGAGATATGTGTAGTAGATTTTGGAGTTAGGATTATTTTGTCATCATATAGGTAAGGTATGACAAACCTAGTGATTCAGGGAAGTACAACTGAATGAGCTTAATCGTGGAGGGCTACAGTTGAACTGTAAGGTAATACTGATAGACCTTGGGTTACCTCTAGTGGGGAATTCCTAAGTGGATTAGTGGGTTAATCCCTAAGGTTGGGAGTTACCGTGCAACACACGAGTACCCCGACCTTCGCATATGTGTTTCGGGTTGAGTTGAGGGGATCTATGAGGAAACATATTGCATAATTGATTGGCACATCGATTTTAACTAAATAGCTGAGTTATTGTAACAAGCCAAATCGATTGGCAAATTGACTAGAGTAAATGTTTGAGTTACAGGGAGAATTTAGACCATTGCCAAATCGATTATGTTAATAAAAGAATCGACTAGGTAATCGATTATTTTGAACTCGTTGTTTGAACAAAGCAAGTATAATCGATTAGTCAATCGATTCTGATATGAACTTAGTATCAGTTTCTGATATATGCATTAAAAGAATCGATTAGGAAATCGATTAGTTCATATAGTTTCAAGATTAAAGAAAAACAAGAAACGCGATAATCGATTAGGCAATCGATTAAGCTGGTATTACACTTTAATAAAATCGATTGGGAAATCGATTTTTCTGAACCTATATAAACTGAATCAATCACAATTTTTCATAAGACAGAAAACTGAAAGTGCTTCATTGGTTTCTAGAAAAATACACATTGAGAGAAAGATTGTTATATCTCACATATACTCATTGGCAAAATACTTAGATTGTGAGATTTCCATTGTGATTGAAACTGTTCTTAGTCTTTTCTTCTTTCTTTAAAGAAACATTGTTGTAAAATAAAGTGTGTAAAAAATCCAGTAGTTACACTGGTGGTTATCTGTTTGGATGCTTGTGTTCAGCCAAAAGAAACCTCAACTTGATCTCGCTGAAGTTTGACGAGTAGCTTCTAGGGATAGGTTGGTGTTGTGGTAGAAGTGGTGTTGAGTTGGATGGATAGGCTGTGAGGGGCTGGAATATTTGTAAAATAAACTTAAAGCAAATTCTAGTGAAAGGCTGAAATCTGAGTTGGATTTCAGAACTGGATGTAGGCTATCAAAACAATAGCCGAACTAGTATAAAATCCTGGTGCACGAATTCTCTCTCTCTCTTCTCTTTATATTGTTGATGCATGTATTCTTGAATGTTTGTTCTTAAATGTATGTTTTGAATTGTGTTTGAATCTCTGTCTTGAATATTCGTCTAAATCAATTACTGTTAAAATTGGAATTTAATATTAACAAGTTGGTGTTAAGATTAAATTCATCACTTAGGAAATATTGGATAATATTGGTATCAATATTGTATAAAACTTCCTAAGGATAGAGGCCATTTAACCAACATGCATAATATTACTTGATTGATTATTATTATTTGTGATCTGATATGATATGATATGATAATGTGTTTAATTAATGTTTTACGTGTTCTTCTAAGCCTTATAATTTAGAAGGAATTTTTTGTATTCTATTTTGGAACGGTGCAAATCTCTTTTAAAACTAGTGCATTTTACTTTTTATTTCAATTTGGATTTAGGATGTTACATTCAAAACTCAATTATTTTACATCTTCATTCAATCTTCTTAATATTATCACTATACATATATACACACATATAGCGTATCTAGTGAGAATGTTCATTTTATGTGAAAATCAGAGAAATACTTCCAAAGTTTTGGATTAAAATTCACAGTTAATATTAAAAACTCAATTTTAAAAATACATGTGTCTCTCTATTATTTTATTTCTTCTATATCATTTACCGCTTCATTTTCTTGAATTTCAATTTACATTGTTTATAAACATATATTAAATATGTATTTAATTTTCTAAAAAAATAGAACAAAAGCAACAAATGCTATCGTGAAAAATCAAAATCTGAGTTAGATAAAATTAGAAACTTTTTAGTGAAAAAAATTCAATGATAGAGCATAAACAATGAACCTAAAAAATCTAAATATTTAGAAAAATGAAAGAAAAAGAGACAACAATTCTTGCATCCAAACAAAAATAGTTTCACACGACAAATGTTTGTTGACAATTAATTAATTAAAATTAATATAATTTTAATGTCTTCTAAGCAAAATGAAAGTAATTATAATTATTATAAAATGGTTCACGAGACAAATAATTGTCACTAACGAATAAGTTAAAATTAGAATTTTTTCAATATCATCATAAAAACTAGAGCGATTATAAATACAATAACTATAGCTATTTTCACACTTTAAAATTTTCACATTGTTTTTTTTTTTTTTAAAGATTAGTTATTACAGATGATTTTGGAACATACAATTCATACACTAAAACATGTTTGTTTTTCATCCAACAGTTAAAATTATTATTTATTTATATCTTCTAAATAAAATTGAAAATAACTATAGTTTACTTATTACAATTTGTTATAAACATTATTTACGGGATGAATATTTTTCAATAAAGAATTATTAAAAATTAGGTTCTTTTAATATTGTCGACGTAAAAATGAAATCAGTTATCATAGATAGGACAAATTTTCACCTATGAGATTAAAAAACATAAATAAGATAGGTTCTGACTGATTAAAATTTGAAAATAATTATCTATCACAGGAAGAGTTGTTTTCGATGAGAATGCACTATCATATATACAAGTTTTTACTCATGAAAATTTCAAAACAATTGTCATCCACAAGACAATTTATCACTTATGAAATTGAACTATCATACAAATGATAAATTCTCACTAATAAAAAATGAAACTCACTATCATACACGAGACTGATTTATCTATGCAATTATAACCATGCTTTATATGTTTCACTTTAGTTTAGATATATAGCACACAAAGAAGAAAGTTGTGCATTCATATTTTACAAATCTTCATCTTCCACTTCTTATAATTTTTTAAACATATTCATAATTGATATAAGTAAATTTATTATTGGTTGTGTCACATGGAGAAATACTCTCAATCTTAGATCTATGTGATCACAAACCGATAGTTTCCTAGTTCAATATATAAAATAAATTAGCTCTTCTTAACTTTTTTTTTCTCTTTCTATTAACGACATATTCAATAAACTTCAATATTTGTAAAATGAATTAAAATAAATGAAATAGTTTCTCGTTAGATTGACTATTTTATTTTGAGTAAAAATACAATATTTTATTTAATTAAACATTGACTCTCTTTGAATTTACTTTGTTGAATTTTCTCAGTCAATAATTTGTTTCATAAATATTTATATCATTAATTGAAAAGTTTATTTAGTCAGTAAATTGTTTGACGAAATATTCAGTCAAAAATTTATCTATTAAAAAATCTTATATATTAATAATATTTCAAATGTATTTAATTATTTAAATTATTATATAAATTAAATTTTATGAATATGAAAATTGTACTTTAATATTGTTTAACAATATAGTTTTTACACTTAAAATTTTTTAATTTTTAGTTTGCAATAAAAATATATTTATTATTTTTATACAATCTTTAGATGAAAAGTCTTTTTAGAAAATAAAATATTTACACCATTCAAATGTTAAAGACAACAGAAAAACAATGAGGGTCCATACTATATTTGATAAAAAAAAATTGTACATAACAAAGTGATAAACAATAATAATACCTAATACTTACAGACACAACAATAAAATTCTTGATTCAAACCCAAGACATGATGTATAACTAAATTATTTCGGTATTTACTAGTTTATATAAGGTAACGATAAGTTTTATATTGGTTAATAGTTATAATTAACATATTTGAATAGCTTAGTTTGATTGACTTGATAGGGAGATTCAGATAGAATGACTTTTACTTACTATTTTTAACAAATGGTTTATTTATTATTTATACTCATAAAATATTATCTTAAATTATTTCTTATTTTATATGTTTGCATTCTTTCGAAAAATAATTCTATAAATATATGATTTTCTTCAAGAAATTATTTTAACTTTTGTGACACTCCGATTTTTAACAGCCCGAGTATATATATATATATATTATTTTTAAAACAAATTTATAAAACAAAGAAATAAAGAAAGAAATACCTTTGGATAAAATATTTAAGTCGTAACACAATGACAAAAGCCAACAATATTTACAAACAACATAGATAGTTTTTGAAACAAAAATTCAAAGTATTTAAATAGAAAAATGCACCGGGGCAATGAGACCTATCAGACATAGCTCACACCCTATGGGGTATTCTCGGCAGACACCTGCATGAAAGCACTGTCCCAAGAATCTCTACTTTTCCCAAGTCACATAAAAAATTGGAACATGGACCCATCAAAATAAAAGACAATATGACAATATGAGGTATAGGGTTTAGCTTCCAAATTGAAATAAATACATCCGCAAAAGAAAGAAAATTAGCCCTATACAACCATCCAATCTAATCATGCTACAAAAAATATACAACCAAAGTGATCTCCACGTGGCCTGCAAGATCCTTCTGACACTGCATCGGTCAGGTATGCCTAACTACCTTTCCATCTCCAGGGTACTAACCAATCGGATGATCTTGATTCTTATTTGAGAAAAAAAACCCAGATTTCCACAATAATTGTAAAGGTCATAACTGAAATTAACAAATATTACATAGCATTTAAATTTCAAATGCACAAAATAACCTTTCAACTTAGCATCATACTCTTTGAAAGGGTTTTCATATGCCAAACATGCATAATCAAAGTTAAAAAATAAAGTTTTTAACAAAACTGCACTATCATATTTGAATATAGTGCTAATTCATAATTCAGTAGTAAAATCAGCCCAACTGTATTCGAAAACGAGACAAGAGAAAAATGCAGAATTCAGTTTTGAAATGGTTTCGCAATCAACACACACTTACACACAAATCCAAACAATCACACTTACCAATTAGGGTATAATCACAACAACAATTGAGCATAAATATACAATCATCACAACATATCAAACATGACTCGCATGCCAAGTACCCTAATGCAATGCGTATATGTCAAAATGCATGAATTCCAAAAATTCAAAACCAAAGCTCTCCTCGAGAGGCGTAAATCGTAATTGTACAGTCTCTCACAGACTTGTACTAATTACCAAGTTGCCACCTATCACATGCCCGCACAATTTATTAAAGTGTAGCCTATCATAGGTCTTACACCTAAATTCCAAACAACAACCCTCCGCGAGAGGCATAAATCCTAAACGTACAGTTCCTCGCGAATGAACACGAGTGCAATCTCTCACGGACAAACACGAGTTCAGTCTCTCATGGACAAACACAATTTTCTAGGGTGTAGTTTGTAACACCCCGATTTTTAACAGCGCAAGTGTATTTGTTTCTTCAAAACAAATTCATAAAAACAAAGAAATAAAGAAGGAAATACTTTTGGATAAATATTTAAGTTGTAACATAACGACAAAGTCAACAAATATTTACATGCAGCGGAATAATTTTTGAAATCAAAATCCAAAGTATTCAAACATCAAAATACACTGGGGCTCTAAGGCCTTTCAGACATAACTCATACTCTTGGGTTATTCTCGGCAGACACCTGCACAAAAGCACTCCCCCAAGAATTTTAACTCCCCACATCACATCAAAAAGTAGTACATGGAACCCCTCAAAATAAAGTGTCAAGCTGACAATATTGGTATAGGTACAGTCTTTCAAATTAAAATAAACACAAGCCGAAAAGAAAGACATCTAGTCCCTATAGGTCATCCTAATCTGATCATTCTACAAAAACTATACATCCTGGTTGATCTTCATGCGCCCTGCAAGATCCTCCTTGCACAACTCCAGTCAGGTGTGTCCAACTACATTCCCATCCACAGGGTACTAACCGGTGGGAAGATCCTGGTTCTCATCTTAGGGAAAAGCCAAGATTTCCACAATAGTTGTAAAGAGTAACCAACCGAAATTAACAAATAACACATAATATTTACGTTTTTAAATGCACAAAATAACCATTCAACTTAGCATGCACCTTGAAAGGGTTTCCGTATGCTAGACATGCATAAACAAAGTTGAAAAATTGAGTTTTTAACAAAACTGCACTGTTGTATTCGAATATAGCATCTATGTATACGAATACAAGGTTGTTTTCATAAGTCAGCAGCAAAAACAGCATGTCTGCATTTGAATAGAGCCTTCTATATTTGACTACACAAAAGTTAACAGCAAAAACAACATGTCTGTATTCAAAAACAACCTTTTGTATTCGACTACACATAAGTCAACAGCAAAAAATGGATGTATGTATTTGAATAGAACCTTCTGTATTCGAATACACATCAAAAAACTGCAGAAAAACAACAAAATTCAGCTTTTAAAAGGGTTTCGAAATCAATCAACACTTACACACAAATCCAAACAATCACACTTAGCAATTATAGCCCAATCACCATGACAACTTGAGTTTTGAATAGGTTTTGCAATCAATCACACTTACACATAAATCCAAAACATTCACACTAAGCACTTATCAATTATAGCACAATCACCATGAGAACTTGAGTTTCGAAAAGGTTTTACGATCATTCAAACTGACAGAAAAATTCAAAACATTCACACTTAGCAATTATAGCACAATCATCATGAGAACTTGAGTTTTGAAAAGGTTTGGCAATCAATCACACTTACACACAAATCCAAAACATTCACACTTAGCAATTATAGCACAATCACCATGAGAACTTGAGTTTCAAAAAGGTTTTGCAATCAATCACACTTACACACAAATCCAAAACATTCACACTTAGCAATTATAGCACAATCACCTTGAGAACTTGAGTTTCGAAAAGGTTTTGCAATCAATCACACTTACACACAAATCCAAAACATTCACACTTAGCAATTATAGCACAACCACAACAACCACTTGAGTTCAAACACTCAATCATAATCTTGAATCAAACGTGACTCGCGTGCCAAGCACACTAATGCAATACATATATGCCAAAATGCATGGACTCGGAATTCAAAACCAAAACCCTCCCCAAAGGGCCGTAAATCATCATTGTAACGCCTATCACAAGCCGAAGTACTAAATTACCTATGTGCTACCTATCATTGGTCAACACGATTTACTAAAAATGTAAATCGTAAATGTACCGCCTATCACAGGCCAAAGTACTATTTACCGAGGTGCCACCTATCACGGGTCAGCATGATTTACCAAAAATGTGCAGTCTATAGCAGACCTTACACGACGCAACAATCCCTGCAAGGATAAGATAAACCAAATCACATGGAATCATCTCGTGGCCCATCTTGTCACCACTATCACCATGGCCCATATGGTCGCCATGTACTATGAAATGCATGAGCATACTCTGAGGCTATCCACGACAATCATTAAGTAAATGCAGATATTAAAAAATTCCCCATTTTTAATACTCATTTAACTCTAACGATTTTTACGACAATCATTAAGTAAACGCAGTTATTAAAATATTTCCTATTTTTAATACTCATTTAACTCTAATCATTTTCAAATTCTACATAGTGCATACTTAGACATATTCTCAAATTCAATCCACAATTCACACCAAATCACATAAATTCATTTTTTCACAAAATCCATACAAACACATCTCAAAATTTATAATATTAATTATGAACACGTCAAACACGACGAACACAAATCCTTACAACCCACCACTCAAACACCTCAAACTTTCGTCTCCTCAAAACCACACATTAATGAGTTAAATTCATTTTCCACAAAATACATACCAATATCACCAAAATCTAAAATTTCACCCATAAAAACATTAAATTCATTTTCCTCAAATCTACACTTCAACCCTAACAAATTTTTTTTCCACCCAACAATAGATAAGTCCCAAAATGTAAACTAAAATTTTGGAAGGAGCCCTTAACTTAACGATAACTCTAAAAAGCGATTACGACACCGCGATTAATTTTGGTAAAATTTCCGCTCGCGACGTCATTTTCAAGTTAGTTCACTAGCACTATAGCGTGGAGGTGAGCAACTTTCCCTTCTACTACTTCTTGAAACGAAGCTCAAATGTCGAAGAAAAGTGGAGGTTTGTGATTCACAATTTTGAAAACCGCTAAAACTTTTTTCTTCGTTTTCGAATCAGAGAAGAAGAAGGAAGCTGGGAATCTTCTCTTTCTCAACTACAAAGCCTTGGGTTTCTTTTCTTGATGCAAAAGAAAGAAAAAGGAAGGAGAAGGAAGAAGGAAGAAAAGGGCGAACTCGCGAGGTAGGGAGAGGAAGCATTTTCCTTTCTTCTGTTTCTTTTGTTTTTTCCTTTCCTTTTTAACTCACAACATACCAAAAACAGGGCTAAAAGCCTTAGAAATTCAACACAAAATATCCTAAAATTGTATAATTTAGGATTTAAAATTAAGGATCTTACATAGGGTGCAGTCTCTCACCAGTCCAGTCTCCCACGGACAATCACGATTTACTAGGGTGCAGTCTATCACGGACAAACACAATTTACTAGGGTGTAGTCTCTCACGGAAAAAAACAGTGCAGTCTCTCACGGACAAACACAATTTACTAGGGTGAAGTCTCTCATAGACAAACAACAGTGGGGTCTCTCATGGACAAACACAATTTACTAGGGTGTAGTCTCTCATGGACAAACACCAATGCATTCTCTCATGGATAAACACAATTTACTAGGGTATAGTCTCTCACGGACAAACACAATTTACTAGGGTGTAGTCTGTCATGGACAAACACCATTGTTAAATCCTTGTCAGGATAAGATGAACCACTCCACTCATGGAACTATCCCATGGCCCATCGCATTCACCACTTAACATCTCAACGCACCTTAAGCATACATATAGCAGTTTTGAACAAATAATCACATAAAAAATTAATCACCATAACATCACACATAATCAAACCACAATCATTGATAATATCAATTATGAACACATAATAACTTCCAAATTAATCTCCACAAATTCACCCATTAACCGCCTCAAATTTAATTCAAAAACTCACCCATTAACCACCTCAAATTTAATTCAACTATTCATCCATCAATTTCAGTTTTCTCAATTCCCACCAAATTTAATCCGTAAATCACCCGTATTACAACTCCACATATTTCAACCATAATTCACCTATTAATTTCCACAATTTCAAACCTAATTTTACACCAAATTAATTTCCACAACCACCTCTCAAACACATCAAAACAATTTCCTCAACCACACCTAAATCACCTTAAATTCATTTTTCACAAATTCACACATAAAACACATCTCCAAATTCAATCCGCACATAAATTGAACTAAATTCATTTTCCACCAATTCACACATAAATTGAATTAAATTCATTTTTCGCAAATATACCTCAAACGCATAAAACATTCATAATATCATTTATGAACACATAATCAAATAAAATTTAATTCTCTCCCAAATCAACTTAAATCACCCATATTCAATCTCCAAAATTTTCAAAAATTAATCACCAAATTTAATCTCCACAAATTTCAACCATAAATCACCATATTCAAAACTCCACATTTTCAAACATAAACTACCAAATTCAATTTCCACAAACACTCATAGATCACATTAAAATTCATCTTCCACAATACACATATAAAGAGTCCTATATGCAAACTAGAAATTTGGAAGGAGCCCTTACATCCGTCGTAGCATTAACAAGCAATCACGGCACCGCGATTATTTCCGGTAAAATTTAAGTTCGTGACGTCGCTTCCAAAGTTGGGTCACTAGCATCGTAGCAGGGAGATGAGCAACTTTCCCTTCTATCACTTTTCAAAATGAAGCTCAAATGTCGAATAAAAGAGGAGATTTGTGTTTGAAGCTCAAATGTAGAATTTTAACTTCCCCACGCCGCATCAAAAAAATGGTACAAGGACCCATCAGAATAAAAGTCAAGTTGATAATATTAGTATAGGTACAGCCTTCCAACATACAATAAATATATCCACAAAAGAAAGACCTCTAGTCCCTATACAACCGTCTAATATGATCATACTACAAAAACTATACCACCTGGGTGATCTCCACGCGCCCTGCAAGATCATCCTGACACAGCTCCAGTCAGGTGTGTTCAACTACCTCCCCATCTACAGGATACTAACTGGTGGAAAGATCATGGTTCTCATATAAGGTCAAAACCCCAATTTCCACAATAATTGTAAAGGGTCACCAACCGAAATTAACAAATACCACTTTGCATTTAAATTTCAAATGCACAAAATAACCTTTCAACTTAGCATACTCTTTGAAAGGGTTTCCATATGCCAAACATGCAAAAATGCATGAATCCCGAAATTTGAACCAAAACCCTCCTGGAAGGGCACATAAATCATAATTGTACCGCCTATCACAAACCTGTACTAATTAACGAGGTGCCACCTATCACTTGTCAACACGATTTACTAAAAAATGTAAATCATAAACGTACCGCCTATCACAGACCAATACTGTTTAACGAGGTGCCACCTATCATTGGTTAGCATGATTTACTAAAAAGCGTAAATGGTAAACGTATTGCCAATCACAGATCAGTACTGTTTACCGAGGTGCCACCTATCACAAGTCAGCACAATTTACTAAAAAGCGTAAATTGTAAACGTACCGCCTATCACAGACCAGTACTGTTTACTGAGGTGTTACCTATCATGGGTCAGCACGATTTATTAAAAATGTGTAGTCTATCACAAATCTACACGACGCAAAAATCCCCGCAAGGATAAAATGAACCAACAGATCACATGGCATCGTCTCGTGGCCCATCACGGTCACCACTATCACCATGACCCCATCACGGTTACCATGTACTATGAAATGCATGAGCATACTCTGACTCTTTTCACCATAATCATTAAGTAAATGAAGCTATTAAAAGATTCCCCATTTTTAATACTCATTTAACACTAATGATTTTTCAAATACAACATAGAGCATACTCAAACATATTTATTCACACCAATTTAAATTTCCACAACCACACATAAATCACATCTGCAAATTCCATCCACACCTAAATTGAATTAAATTCATTTTACACCAAGTCACACATAAATTTCATCAAAAAAAGTTCATAATATTAATTATGAACACATCAATTTCACCTAACATGAATCACCAAAATTTCCAAACATTAATCACGATATTCCATCTCCAAAATTTTCACCCATAAATCACCACAACAACATTAATATATTAGAGTTCTTCTGTCGATTCCTTTTCGAGACTCAATGAGCTAACTACATAAACTTGAATATTTATAACAATTTGGTCACAATAAAACTAATCCAAACACAACCAAATTCCCAATATTAAATCTTTGTCACACACCAAATTTTTAAAACCAAATAATCTATATTATTTACTTAAAACTAAACAAAACAAATATGATCCAAATTTCACATACACACGCTCGACTATTAAAGCACCGAAATTTTTGAGTTAATAACATACTCTAAACTTTTTTTATTCTTTTAAAACTCAACCCAAGAGTAATTAAAAGAGTAACATTTTAAACTCTAACCATTGTTAATTTGAATATATCTTTTTGCTCAAATTCTTTAACTTAGTTAAAATTTGAAATTTTTCACAAATTTAACAACTCTAAATTTTTTGTAAAATTTCAACTGGCCAGTTCAAACTCATTTATTTAAAAATAACTCATTACGTAACTCAAACACATCAAATTTAATCACTACACAACATACCTCAAAACAAACTAAATTCAATTTCAACTATTTCACACATAAACTAATTAAATTCATTTTTCACAAAATCACACCTCAAATACATCAAATTTATTTTCCACAAAATCACAAATAATGTCCTAAATGCAAACTAAAAGTTTGGAATGAGCCCTTACCTTAACGTTAGCTCTAACACGCGATTATAGTACCGTAATTAATTCCGGTAAAATTTAAGTTTGCCACGTCGCGTCGAAAACTAGTCAACTAGCACCGCATCGTGGCAATGAGCAACTTTCTCTTCTGTTACTTCTCGAATGGAAGCTTAGATCTAATAAATAAATGGGAGTTTGTGTTTTTTATTTTAGTTTTGTTTTTGAAAAACAAAAGAAAGAAGGAGAAGAAGATCGAATCCTTGCTTTCTATTTCTCTCTCTGTTTCCTTGCTTTCTTATCTATATATATATATACATACATTACTTTATATTGATATGTATATAATTAAACTAATAATATATATATATATATATATTATTAAAACCAAACCACAAATATCTAAAAATATCTAGATATTTTATAAAATTACCATTTCACCCATCACTTCCCAAACCATTTTTTGTTAAAAATATCAACACTTGTCGCAACTCAGTTGACAGATATAATATTCAGCAACCCGAGGTATTTTTAACAAAATTGTCCGATATTAAATTCTTCGTAACGTAAATAAATAAAACTATTGCTCGACAAATAATTTAATCGGGGATCCAAAATATTTTTGGCATTAAATTTACAACATACCAAAATACAATAATTTGGCTAAAAAGCGTTAGAGTTTAACACTAAAATACCCTAAAATTGCATAATTTACGATTTAAAAACTATGGGTCTTACATTACTACCCTCCTAAAATTAGTTTCATCCTCGAAACTACGCATCGATAAACAACTTAGGGTGTTGTTCCCTCATCTTGCTTTCTAATTCCCAAGTCGCATCTCCAGTAGTTGGGTTCCAAATTACCTTGACCAAGGAAACATTCTTGTTTCTTAATCGTTTATTCTTCCTATCATCAATTCTTACAGGTAATACTTTGAATGACAAGTTATCCTTTAGTTGAGTTGTGTCCGGTTCGATCACATGTGACGGATCTGTAAGGATTTCCTTAACTACGACACGTGAAATACATCGTGAATGTTAGACAGTATCGGAGGAAATGCAATCCGATAAGCAACATGTCCAATTCGTGCAGAAATCTGATATGGTCCAATGAATTTCGGAGTCAATTTCTTCGATTTCATAGCTCTGCCAATTCCAGTAGTAGGTGTGACTCTCAGAAACACATGATCCCCTTGCTCGAATTCCAAAGGTCTGCGTCATTTGTCCGCATAACTCCTCTGAAGATCCTGTGAGCCCTTCATTTTCTCTTTTATCTTCTTGACCTTATATGTAGTCTGTTTCACCATCTCAGGTTCTACAATCATACTTTCACCGTCCTTATACCAACACAAAGGCATTTGACACTTGCGTCCATACAGAGCCTCATATGGTGCCATTCCAATACTTGTGTGGAAACTATTGTTGCAGGTAAACTCAACCAACGGAAGTACATCATCCCAACTTCCTCTATCATCTAATACACATGCTCTCAATAGGTCTTCCAAGAACTGATTTGTCCTCTCAATCTGTTCATCCGTTTGTGGATGGTAAGCTGAACTCAATCTTAGTTTTGTTCCCAATGCTTCATGCAATGCTCCCGAAAAGTGCGACGTGAATTTCGGGTCACAGTCTGGCACAATACTCGATGGGACTCCATGTAATCTCATAATCTCTGCAATGTAGATCTCTGTTAGCTTATCTACCTTATAGATGTTCTTTACTGGTAAAAAGTGTGCGGATTTAGTCAATTGATCCACTATCACCCATATAGAATCATTCTTTATCCTTGTTTTCAGCAATCCAGTTATAAAGTCCATGGAAATGTTGTCCCACTTCCACTCAGGTATGTCTAAAGGTTGCAACATTCCAGCAGGTCGCTGATGTTCCACTTTCGCTTTCTGACAAGTTAAACAAGTTGATACATACTCCGCTACATGTCTCTTCATTCCTATCCACCAATAATTCTGCCTCAAATCCTGATACATCTTTGTTGCTCCAGGATGAATACTCAATTTACTCTTATGAGCCTCTCCTAAAATTGTTTTTTCATATCTGTAATTTCGGGTACACAAATCCTACCATTACATCTCAAAATATTATCTGGTCCGAGCTTAAAATTAGTTATGTTCCCTTGCACTATTAGATTCCTCTTTTCTTGAATTAATGTGTCATCTTGAAAATTTGCATTGTCTTCAAGTAGTCCACTCGAAATCTTAACCATTCCGAATTTCAAAATTCCCGGTGCAGACTCTACATTCAATTGTAGGTCTCTAAAAGCTTCCCACAACTCTTGTTGTCTAGCCATCATTGTTGAAGATACCGATACACTTCTTCTATTCAGCACATCAGCCACTACATTGGCCTTCCCAGGGTGGTACTGCAATGTGAAATCAAAATCCTTGAGAGTCTCCATCCATCTCCTCTGACGCATGTTCAATTCCTTCTGATCAAACAAATATTTCAAACTTTTATGGTCAATAAACACTGTGAACGTGCATCCATATAAATAGTGCCTCCAGATCTTCAATGCAAAAACTATAGCAGCAAGCTCTAAATCATGAGTAGGATAATTCCTTTCATGAATCTTCAATTGTCTTGAGGTATAAGCTACAACTTTCTTGTGTTGCATCAGAACACATCCCAAACCTTGGTGAGATGCATCACAGTAAACTTCATATGGTTCTTTTGGTTGTGGTAATACCAATACTGGTGAGGTTGTCAACTTTGTCTTCAGTAACTGAAAATTTTTCTCACTCTTCTTTAGCCATGCAAATGGTTGATCTTTCCTAGTAAGTTGTGTCAACGGAGCTACAATCTTCGCAAAACCTTAAATAAACCTCCTATAGTATCCTGCCAATCTTACAAAACTTCGTATATCAATAACGGTATGAGGCTGTTTCCAAGCAAGAACTGTCTCAATAAACATTGTTGGTGCAAATGTTATCCATGTTCTTCCTCAGTCCTTGAATAAATCAAAATATCATCAATGAACACCACAACAAATTTATCTAGAAATGGACTAAAAATTATGTTCATGTAGTCCATAAACATTGTTGGTGCACTGGTAACTCCAAATGGCATAACAAGATATTCATAATATCCATAACAAGTTCTGAAAGCAGTTTTTTGAATATATCATTCTCTCACTCGAATTTGATAGTAACCTGACTTCAAGTCAATCTTAGAAAATCTCGCGGCTCCTCTCAATTGATCCATCAAATCATCGATATGTGGTAAAGGATAACGATTCTTAATAGTCGCCATATTAAGTTGTCGATAATCCACACAAAAGCGTGAGCTTCCGTCCTTCTTCTTAACTAGCAACACCAGAGCTCCCCATGGTGGTGCACTTGGCCTAATAAATTTCTTCTCCAACAAATCTTCAATTTGTCCTTTGAGCTCATTTAATTCCAATGGTGACATTCGATACGGCACAATTGAAATTGGTCCGATTCCTGGGTGCAAATCAATGAAGAACTCCACTTCTCTTACTGGAAGTAACCCTGGAATTTCCGTTGGAAATACGTCCTGGTATTCCTTTACAAGTACTACGTCTTCTATGTTCACATACACCTTTGCATCCATGTTGGCCAAAGACAGAAACTCATGAGTTCCTTCTCTTAATGACACTCCGAGTTTGTTAGCAGCTAGATACTTAACAACTCCAGGTTCGGGGAAAAAACCAGTTTGCGAGCACAGTCCAAGATCACATAATGATACGACATCCAATCCATACCGAGAATGACCTCGAGTGATTGTAGAGGTAAACAAATCAAATTAATCAAGAAATCCCTATTTTGTATAGTTACTTGGCAATGTAAACATGCAGAATTTATTGTCAAAGTCTTAGCAGGATTAGAAACAACCAAATCAAAACGTAGAGACGACACATATAACTTCAAACGATTCACACAATCCATAGCAATAAAGGAATGGGTTGCCCCCGAATCAAAAAGTGCAGTTAGAGTGTTACCTGCAATCTCACAGTCACGTTGAATCAGATTGTAAGATGGATTTCTAGCTTCAGCACTCACGCAATAAACGCGTCCTCTAGCAGTAGGACGAGTAGCCCTAGTTACATTCACAACTGGTTCCACCTTCGGAGCCGTGCAATCCGCTGCCATGTGCCCTGGCTTCTAAGAATTGTAGCAGGTGAGAATATTAGAGGTACAAGCACTAGCATAATGTCCCTCTCCACCACATTGGAAACATCGAACCACTTGTCCCAATTTTCTTCCGAAATTCAGGTTCCCGAGGTGATTCTTCCCCCCGTTGTTATTTTGTGGTCGATTATAAGGTTTAGCAACTTGTTTTCCCTTGTTGTTCTGATGATTCACCCGACTAGGCCCTCCTGAATTAAAATTCCCTCCTCGGCTAGCCCTCTTATTCTTCATATCCTCAACTTCTCTACATTTTTCCACAAGAAGTTGGAAACGTTAAATTCCCAAGGGTAAGACAGAGTCTTGAATCTCATACTTTAGTCCGTCTTGGAAACGATGACACATGAATGGTTCATCAATCTCGTCACGGAAAAACCAAAAATGCCTTGACAACATTCAAACTAAGCGACATATTTACCCGCAGTCATGTTCCCCTTATGAAGTTTTAGAAAATCATCACCCAGTTTAGTCCTAGTACTCATCGGGAAGTATTTGTCTAAAAACTTCCTTTTGAATGATTCCCTATTCACCTCCTCGTGAGCTGATCCCATCAACAAGCTTGTACTACTCCCGCCTGGCATAGTTGACCTTCACTCCCGCCTGACAGTTAATCATTTCAAAGATCTTTTCCACATCTTGGATCAATTGATCTGCTTTCTCTGAATTCTCATCACCCTTAAACTTGGGAGGATTTTAACGACGAAAATCTTCCAATCCTCTTGACTCAGCAGCACGAATTTCTCTTCCCCTCTTTTCTAGGTCCCGCAGAGTCTTGGCAGTAGTCTGTGCTGCAACAGAAGCAACCATGTTATTCATAGCTTTTGCCATTTGATCATTCCTATTTACGTTGGCTCTTGGAGCGTCATTCCTTCTTGGCGGCATGGTTTTCTTATAACACCATCATCACGGAGAGTCTTAACACCACTTCAAATAATTCCAAAACTAACTTTCAACTACATCAACACATAATAACTATACCTAACCCGACAACTCAGACAACTTAACCCGACAACTCAAATAACTTAACCCGACGCATGATCAGATAACTACTCCCTACCTAAAGGTTGACCAACAATCTATAACCAATGTTCTGATACCATAATGTAACACCCCGATTTTTACCAGCGCGAGTGTATTTTTTTATTTCAAAACAAATTCATAACATAACGACAAAGTCGTAACATAACGACAAAGTCAACAAATAATGTAACACCCCGATTTGTACTTTTGGATAAATATTTAAGTCGTAACATAACGACAAAGTCAACAAATATTTACAAGCAGCGGAAATAGTTTTTGAAATACAAACACAAAGTATTTAAACAAAAAAAAACATTGGGGCGATGAGACCTATTAGACATAGCTCATACCCTTGAGTATTCTCGGCAAACACTTGTACAAAAGCATTGCCCCAAGAATTTAACCTTCCCCATGTCGCATCAAAAAAACGGTACAAGGACCCATCAGAATAAAAGTCAAGTTGACAATATTAGTATAGGTATAGTCATCCAACATACAATAAATATATCCACAAAAGAAAGACCTCTAGTCCCTATAAAACCGTCTAATCTGATCATACTACAAAAACTATACGACCTGGGTGATCTCCATGCGCCCTGCAAGATCCTCCTGACATAGCTCCAATCAGGTTTGTCGAACTACCTCCCCATCTATAGGATACTAACTGGTGGAAAGATCATGGTTCTCATCTAAGGGCAGAGCCCAGATTTCCACAATAATTGTAAAGGGTCACCAACCAAAATTAACAAATACCACATAGCATTTAAATTTCAAATGCACAAAATAACCTTTCACCTTAGCATACTCTTTGAAAGGGTTTTCATATGCCAAACATGCATAATCAAAGTTGGGAAATGAAGTTTTTACAAACTGCACTATCGTAGTCGAATACAACTGAGAAAATACAGATGTTCAGTTCTAAAATGGCTCTGAATCAGTCAACACTTCAAACATTAATACTATCAATTATGAACACATAATTAACACCCCAATCACACATCGAATATTCATTAAATCAATTATGAACACATAACTACATCAAATTTAATCAACCCAACTGCACACCTTAAAGCAATTACAGAAAATCAAAACAACAACCAATTATGTATGTACAATCATCATAGTATAACAAACATGACTCCCGTGCCAAGCACTCTAATGCAATGCGTATATGCAAAAATGCATGAATCCCGAAATTTGAACCAAAACCCTCCTCGAAGGGGCGTAAATTATAATTGTACCGCCTATCACAGACCAGTACTAATTAACGAGGTGCCACTTATCATTTGTCAGCATGATTTACTAAAAAGCGTAAATCATAAACGTACTGCCTATCACAGACCAATACTGTTTACCGAGGTGCTACATATCACGGGTCAGCACGATTTACTAAAAAACGTAAATCATAAACGTACTGCCTGTCACAGATCAGTATTGTTTACCGAGGTGCCACCTATAATGGGTCAGCACGATTTACTAAAAAGCGTAAATCATAAACGTACCGCCTATCACAGACCAGTACTATTTACCGAGGTGCCACCTATCACGGGTCAGCATGATTTACTAAAAATGTGTAGTCTATCACAGACCTACACGACGCAAAAATCCCCGCAAGAATAAGATGAACCAACAGATCACATGGCATCATCTCGTGGCCCATCACGGTCACCACTATCACCATGACCCCATCACAGTTACCATGTACTATGAAATGCATGAGCATCATGACTCTTTTCACCACAATCATTAAGTAAATGCAGTTATTAAAAGATTCCCATTTTTAATACTCATTTAACACTAATGATTTTTCAAGTACAACACAGAGCATACTCAAACATATTTATTCACACCAATTTAAATTTCCACAACCACACATAAATCACATCTCCAAATTCCATCCACACCTAAATTGAATTAAATTAATTTTGCACCAAGTCACACATAAATTTCATCAAAAAAATTCATAATATTAATTATGAACACATCAATTTCACCTAACATGAATCACCAAAATTTCCAAACATTAATCACCATATTCCATCTCCAAAATTTTCAACCATAAATCACCACCACAACATTAATATATCCGAGTTCTCCCGACCGCTAACTCGGTGCCAACGGTCTCGATTCCTTTTCGAGAGTCAATGAGCTAACTACATAAACATGAATATTTATAACAATTTGTTCACAATAAAACTAATCCAAACACAATAAAATTCCCAAAATTAAATATTTCTCACACACCAAACTTTTAAAACCAAATAATCTATATTATTTACTTAAAACTAATCAAAACAAATATTGTCCATATTTCACAAACACACGCTCGACTACTAAACCACCAAAAATTTTGAGTTATTAAAATAATGTAAACTTTAAACTCTAACCAATGTTAATTTTGAGTTATTAAGACTAACATTTTAAACTCTAACCAATGTTAATTTCAATATATCTTTTTGATTAAATTCTTGAACTTAGATAAAATTTGAACTTTTTCACAAATTTAACAACTCTAAATTTTTCGTAAAATTTCAACTCCAGTTCAAACTCATTTATTTAAAAATAACTCATTACGTAACTCAAACACATCAAATTTAATCACTACACAACACACCTCAAAACAAACTAAATTCAATTTCAACTAATTCACACATAAACTAATAAAATTCAGTTTTCACAAAATCACAAATAATATCCTAAATGCAAACTAAATATTTGGAAGGAGCCCTTACCTTAACGTTAGCTCTAACATGCGATTACGGTACCGTAATTAATTCCGGTAAAATTTAAGTTCGTGACGTCGCATCGAAAACTAGTCCACTAGCATCACAGCGTGGCAATGACCAACTTTCTCTTTTGTCACTTCTCGAATGGAAGCTTAGATCTACATAATAAATGGGGGTTTGTGTTTTGTGGTTTTAGTTTTGTTTTTGAAATCACATCTCCATCTTTTAATCAATATATATATATATATATATATATATATATATATATTATTTAAACCAAACCACAAATATCTAAATATTTTATAAAATTACCATTTGACCCATCACTTTCTAAACCACTTTTTGTTAAAAATATCAACTCTCGTCGCAACTCAGTTGACAGATACAATTTTCAACAACCGGTGTATTTTTAATAAAATTGTCCGATATTAAATTCTTCGTAACGTAAATAAATAAAACTATTGCTCGAAGAATAATTTAATCGGGGATCCAAAAATATTTTTGGCATTAAATTCACAAATACCAAAATACAATAATTTGGCTTAAAAGCCTCAGAGTTCAACACTAAAATACCCTAAAATTGCATAATTTACGATTTAAAAACTATAGGTCTTACAATAATCATCTTAAGATGCTAGTATTATTGCAATTGATTTCCTTTATTTTTATATCCTTGTTATGATATTGTGAATAAAATAAATAATAATAATAATAATAATATTGAAAACATACAATAAAATAATAAAAATGAAACAAGAAGACTCAGCCATCATCTTCTTATTCATATATGCCCTCGCCGCCATTCCTATTTCTTCTTCATCTTCTCTATTCAATTATGATCATTATAGTGGGTGTTGTACGAAACCGAGACTACATTTGTGATAGTTGTGATCTCTTCTTTGATTTTCAACTTGAATCGAAAAATTAAATACCCTATTCCTCTTTGCCAAAAATCACATCTCCATTTTTTAATCAAGATTTTGGCCACCACGACTATCACCAACAAAAACCAAGACCATATTTGGACTCCACGAAACATCCTCTTTCGTTACCTATGCTTGAAATCGACAACCGTTACATTTTGAAAAATAGGTTTCCACCATTATTACAGCTTTTTTCTTGAATTCCGGACAACACATTCATCATCTTGAAAAAATGATATCATTTTTGGATTCCTCTCGTCGAAACCTTCAAGAAGCACTACTCATTTTTCTGTTTCGGTGAAGTTGATGTCGGACCCTATCGGTGCTCCGACACGTCTGTGAGGCCTTTTGTGATAACTTGTTTCACTTTGTTTCAAATATGTTTCTTCTCTTGATATTTTTATTAATTATGTAATATTTACAACAGATAAATAAAAATATGTTTCCAAGAAAATAAAAACTTTTATTTTTAACTTAGGATATCATGTTTCTCAAAAATCAAAAGGAAAACTTTAAACTTATTTCCTCCATTAAAATAGAATAATCTCAATAAGCTTCCTTTAAGTATTATTACTTGATTTAATTTAAAAACTTACTAGCACTTCTAAGATTTTGATACAAAAACTTGTTTCAAATTAAATAAGTAAAATAAAAATTAAACCCTTATTACCGGTATCACCTATCAGAGCGTGGTTCCTCCCAAACTTGAACTTCAAGATTCATTAACTTGTAACAATTGTGATTTCACAAACGCAGGGTCAAGCCAATCAAAGAAAAACAACAAAGGAGGTAAGTTTTTAAATCATGATGACACTGTTAGAAATATATGACTTCTAATGCAAGAAATATGTATGTGACAGTCAAATGAAAAATTCACAAGAATGCCAAACAGTTTAACAAATACCAATTTTATTAAACAAATTATCAATCAAGGTCCCAAAGAATTGATTCTAGGAGAAGGTTCACAATTACATGTATTTTCAAATTAATAATGCAACATAGACAATAATTGTTCAACAAATCAATCTAGATACAAGCATGTATATTCAATCTTTCAAGAAATATCAAGCAGAACATGTATCAATATTAAACAACCAAACAATGAAGTAAAAGATAAGGGATAGAAGAGTGATACTCAGATATTTATCCTGGTTCGATCTTCTGTAAGACAACCTACATCTAGTCCCAAGATCAACTTGATCTTAGCCTTTTTCACAAGAATCTTCTATAGAACGTTTTACAGATTTTCCAGCTAGCACCTAGCCTATCTATCCAACTATCTTGATTCTAACATACATCCATCGCATCCCTTGAGTTATTTCGGTAAAATCACACAAGATCGCAATGAGGTTCCTTCTTGATGATCACAAGCATCAACGAACGGTAACCACCAGTTTAGCTACTGGATTTTTACACGGTTTGGTTTCGATGTAGTTTTACAGAAATTGACAACAAAGAAGATCAAAAGATCTTTCTAGAAAATGCGACTTGATCATACAATGATATTCAAACGATAAGTGTTTGCCAAGTGGTTTAGTTTTCTCAAAGTATTGTGTGCATCAAAAGTTCAAAGGTCTCAAAAGTTTTGGTTCTGAAAAATATCAATTCTATGTATTTTCTAAGTGTTGTATTGAAAAACAGATTTCAATTAGTTTTTATATGTTTCAGAAAAAACACATACAAATCGATTTCCCAATCAATTTTATAAAGCATAGAAACACTCCAATCGATTTGCCAATCGATGCTCGTGTTTCTTGTTTTTGTTGAATCTTGAAAACATATGAATCAATTGATTTGGCAATCGATTGCTTTGATTCATAAATTAGAAAACTGAGACAAGTTCATATCAGCATTGATTGCGTAATCGATTTTGAATTTTTTGTTCAAACAACGAGATCAAAACAATCGATTCCACAATCGACTGATAATCCACCATAATCGATTTGGCAATTGGTATGTAACTTAAAACAATTACTCCCATCGATTGGACTGATCACAGGGACTCCAGAAATTTGCACTAATCAATTCGTCAGTCGATTTGCTTTGTCCCAATGCCGCAGTTATTTAATTCTAATCGATTTACAAATCGATTTGAATTGTTACAAGGACTAAGCTATTTTGGAAACATTGATTTGCCAATCGACTAGGAACTTGGTTTCTAATATATGATTAAACATTTTAAACACCAATTGATTTGTCAATCGATTAGTATATGTCTTACAAGTCAAGAAACAAAATTCAATTGATATCTCAATCGATTGGATTTGTCACAGAGCTACTGACTTATAAAAACTTTTGCCCAATCGATTTGCCAATCGATTTGGTTTAAAAATGGTTGTCTCTGTGTCTTACTCAATCGATTCATCAATTAATGTTCAAATCGATTGTCCAATCGATTGGTATGTTACAGTGGTCAAGTCTGATACAAATTAAGCTCGAAATCGATTAGACAATCGATTTGCAAGGATTTGGGCTTGCCCCTGTAACTCACACAATCGATTTCTCAATTGGTTCTTGAATCGATTGCGTTGCACCTAGAGTTCAAGTTTCATTGAAATCCTTCACAGAATCGATTTATCAGTCGATTGGATTAGTGATAACTTTACTTCTGAGTCAATCAATCGATTGCCCAATAGATGTATCAATTAATTAGTCAATCGATTTAGTTACTTGGTTCAATTTAAAAACACATTTTTATCTTGGCAAAACTTATGCATTAATTCTAAAAGTCTAAATGGATTAACATTTTAGGTCATCTTAGTCTTTACTTGCTCTATCCTTGCCCATTTTGGTTGTTAATTAATATAGTTCGTCCAATAAGTACAAAAGTCTCAATGGATTTTTTTTAGATCATTTTGGTCTTTAATATATTTGTTAAAACCCATTTTGATTCTAAATCAATCTAGTTTATCCAATAAGTTCAAAAGTCTCTATGGATAAATATTTTAAGTCATTATGGTATTTACTAGCTTTATTCTAGTCCATTTTGCTTCTAAATCAATCATGTCGAAAAGTTCAAAATGTCTCAATGGATTAATATTTTTGGTTCTTTTGGTATTTGCGATGCTTTTTTCCAGTATATTTAGTTGTTATTCAATGTAGTCCTTCCAATAAGAGAAAAATTCTTAAAAGATTATGATTTTAGGTCATCTTCGACTTTACTTGGTTTATCCTAGCCCATTATGGTTGTGAATTATTGTATTTCATCCAATAAGTGCAAAAGCGTCAATGGATTAATATTTTAAGTCATTTTTGTAATAACTGGGTTTATTCTTGTCCATTTTGATTCTAAATCAATCTACTTTATCCAATATGTTCATAAGGCTCAATGGATTTAAATTATTTAGTTCATTTTACTATTTCTATGTTTTTTGTCCATTACTATGTATTTAATAAGTGCAACAGTCTTAATGTATTAATACTGTAGGTCATCTTTGCCTTTACTTGGTATATTGTAGTCCATTTTGGTTCTTTATCGATGTAGTTCGTCCTATAAAATTAAAATGTCTCTATGGATTAATATGTTAGGTCATTTTTGTATTTGCAATGTTGTTGTTTGGTCTATTTTAGATGTTATTCAATGTAGTTCGTCCAATAAGAACTAAAGTCTCAATGGCTTAATATTTTAGGTCATCTATGTCTTTAGTTAGTTTATTGTAATCCATTTTGATTCTTAATCAATGTAGTTCATTTAATAAGGGCAAAAGTCTCAATTGAATAATATTTAAGGTCGTTTTCGTATAAACTAGGTTTATTCTAGTCCATTTTGCTTCTAAATAAATCTAGTTGGTCGAATAAGATCAAAATGTCTCAATGGATTATTATTTTAGGTCATTTTGATAATTTCTATGTTTTTGTTCGGTCTATTTTAGTGTTTATTCAAAGTAGTTCGTCCAAGAAGTTCAAAAGTCTCAGTGGATTAATATTTTAGGTCATCTTTGTCTTTACTTGGTTTATTCTAGTCGACTTTTGTTCTTAATCAATGTAGTTCAACCAATAAGTGAAAAAGTTTCAATGGATGAATATTTTAGGTCATTTTGGTCTTAAATAGGTTTATAGTATTCCCTTTTGCTTCTAAATCAATCTAGTTCGTCCAATAAGTTCAAAATTCTCAATGGATTTAAGGTTTTTAGATCATTTTTCTATTTGAAATGTTTTTTTTTTGTCCATTTTAGTTGTATTTCAATGTAGTTCATCTAATAAGTGTAAAACTCTCAATGGATTAATCATTTAGGTCATCTTTGTAAGACCATAGTTTTTAAATCCTAAATTATACAATTTTAGGGTATTTTGTGTGGATTTTCTTAGGCTGTTAGTCTACAATTTTTGTTAGTCTGCATTTAGGGACTTATATGTGGTTGTGTGGAAAAGAAATTTGTTAGGGTTGAAGTGTTGATTTGGGGAAACTGAATATAATGCTTTTAAGGGTGAAATTTTAGAGTTGGATTTTGGTGATATTGATGAGTGTTTCATGGAAAATGAATTTAACTCATTTATGTGTGATTTTGAGGAAATGAAATTTGATGTGTTTGAGTGGAGTGTTGAGATAATTTTGTGGTTGTCGTGTTTGACGTGTCCATAATTAATATTTATAAATTTTGAGATGTGTTTGTGTGGATTTTGTGGAAAAATGAATTGATGTGATTCTTTTAACAAGTATTAAAAAGGGGGATTCTTTTAATATCTTAGTTAACTTAAAGTTTATAGTGAAAATTGTTACAGTTAAATGAGTATTAAGAATGGGAATCTCTTAATATCTTTATTTACTTAGTGATTGTCGTTGAAATTGTTAGAGTTAAATGAATATTAAGAATGAGGAATCTCTTAATATATGTTTTTACCTAATGATTGTCGTCAAAATTATTAGAGTTAAACGAGTATTAAAAATGAGGACTCTTTTAATATCTATTTTTACTTAATGATTATCGTGAAAATTGTTAGAGTTAAATGAGTTTTGAAAATGGGGAATCTTTTAATATTTGCATTTACTTAACGATTGTCGTGGATAGAGTCAGAGTATGCTTATGCATTTCATATTACATGGCGATGAAT
The DNA here is from genome assembly GCA_037974835.1 of Cicer judaicum. Taxonomy (NCBI): domain Eukaryota; kingdom Viridiplantae; phylum Streptophyta; class Magnoliopsida; order Fabales; family Fabaceae; genus Cicer; species Cicer judaicum. The sequence continues at coordinate 1,737,166 of JBBPBS010000330.1, forward strand.
GGGCCATGATGATAGTGGTGACTGGATAGGCCACGAGATGATTCCATGTGATTTGTTGGTTCATTTTATCCTTGTGGGGATTGTCGCATCGTGTAAGGTCTGCGATAGGCTGCACATTTTTGGTAAATCGTGCTGACCCGTGATAGGTGGCACCTCGGTAAATAGTACTTCATCTTGTGATAGGCGGTACATTTACGATTTACGTTTTTAGTAAATCATGTTGACCCACGATAGGTGGCACCTCGGTAATTTACTACTTCGGCCTGTGATAGGCGGTACAATTATGATTTACGGCCCTTTGAGGAGGGTTTTGGTTTGGAATTCCGAGTCCATGCATTTTGGCATATACGCATTGCATTAGGGATGCTGTATTCAAATATAGCAGTGCTGTTTTGTTAAAAACTTCATTTTTCAACCTTGTTTATGAATGTTTGGCATATGGAAAACCTTTTAAGGTGCATGCTAAGTTGAAAGGTTATTTTGTGCATTTAAAAACTTAAACGTTATGTGGACCATCCTACCGGTTAGTAACCTGTGGATGGGAATGTAGTTGGACACACCTGATTGGAGCTGTGTTAGGAGGATCTTGCAGGCGCGTGAAGATCACTTGGGATGTATAGTTTTTTGTAGAATGATCAGATTAGGTTGACGTATAGGGACTAGATGTCTTTCTTTTGGGATGTGTTTTTTTTAATTTGGATGATTGTACCTATACCAATATTTTCAGTTTGACATTTTATTATTGATGGGTTCCATGTACCACTTTTTGATGTTTAAATACTTTGGGTTCGTATTTCAAAAACTATTCTGCTGCTTGAAAATTTTGTTGACTCATTTTTCGTTGTGTATGACTTAAATATTTATCCAAAAGTATTTTCTTATTTATTTCTTTGTTATTATGAATCTGTTTTGTGGTATCAGAGCTTTGGTTTTGTATTTCTTTGGGGCTATGGATCCCTTGGTGTAGGTTGTAGGTCAACCTGTAGGTTGGGAGTCGTTATCTGATCATGCGTCGGGGTAATTGGTCTGAGTTGTTTGATCAGGGGAAGTTATTATGTGTTGATATATTCGAAAGTTAGTTTTGGAATTATTCGAAGTAGTGTAAACATTCTTCTTGATGGTGGTTTTGGGGATAACATGGTTGCTTTTGTTGCTGCAAAGACTCTGCAGGATCTAGAGAAGAGGGAAAAAGAGATTTGTACTAATGAGTTAAGAGGATTAGATGATTTTTTGTCGTTGCCATCCTCCAAAGTTCAAGGGTGATGAGTACTCAGAAAAAGCTGATAAGAGGATTCAAGAAGTGGAAAAGATCTGCGAGATGACAGATTGTCAAGCAAAGTTGAAGCAAATCATGACGGCATGGAATTTTTGAAATGGTTCCAAGAACATGGAAGCTATGTGTTGGTGTTAACTCGAAGATGAGGAGTATGGAAGGATTAATATTAGACTAATAAGGGATTTCAATTAAAGATCTAAGTGGAGGACTTTTGTTAAGAAAAGTATTAGATGTTTTCTTGGAAGATTTCGGGATGAAACTGGATGGAGTTTGATAACTGTCAAAGAGATGTGAACATCATGGAATTGTTGAGAAGACGAGGATTCCTTTTGGAATAGCATTTGGTGCTTAGGAGTCTAAGAAGAGGCTTGTATTGAAGTTAAGGGGCACTGCACGTTAGGGGTAAATACCACCTTGGTTAGATAAAGTACAATTTGAGGAATAGTCGATACCATCAAGGGTAAAGTGGAACATTCGAGTTAAACTAGATTTGCGACTTAGATTGCTAAGTATGAATCTCATGAAGATTACAAGAGTGAGAATATATATTTCTTTGATAAGTGACAAATCTTTGTGTGGTTTAGGAGATGGTAAGTACGAATAGTGATTTTGAATGAAACTATAAATGCGTAAGTGTGATTTTTGAGTGATGTTCAGAAAAACATAAGGAGTTAAGACTTGATATATTGAATCACATGTTACTATCAATTGGAATTGGAAGTATTGAGTACGAGAATATTTCGATATTGCGGTAATATAAGTTTTGAGAGTCTATTAAAGGATGGAAATTACTAAGAGGATGTTAATATTTTGATAGGTCGGAAGGATTATTCGAGATTTGATTTGGGACCCTAAGATGGTTGATTTTTTTAGTTGATGATTTAAAATCCACAAGGTTGGATGGAGGACCAAGTAATGCCTAAAACTCTCATAATTGAAGTAGTTGAGGGAGGCAAGGGATAAATAGTTCAAGTTATGGATGAGAGTGTTTGAAGATCTACTAAAAATGTTATGATTAGAAGAGTTTTAATTAGTGATATTACTAAGACGATAAGAGTCAATGATGAAAATGACATGGTATTGTATCTTAAGATGAAATGAATGAAATTAGACGGTGTGATGAGTATTTGGAGATTTCGAGGATCAAATTTTAGAATATTATTCAATGATAGAAAGTGAAAAAGAAGAAATGTAACAACTGATTTATGGTTAGTTATTGGTCTTGGGAAGTCAACCGTTAAGATTTCAAATGAGTGTTTCATTGACTACATGGATGATAAAAGGTATGTGGATCTCTGAGATATTTTACTGCAAAGTATGAGGATGAAGTTTATAGATAATTATTTCTTAGGAAATGCTTATTGGGAACAGTTGAGAAATCGTTCGTTAGGACGTTTGATTGTTGGGATTCTTTCAATTTGTACCTCGATGTATGTTGAGAAGGAATAAGAATCCAGTGAGTGAATCCAAAACATTCACACTTAGCAATTATAGCACAACCACAACAACCATTTGAGTTCAAACACTCAATCATAATCTTGAATCAAACGTAACTCGCATGCCAAGCACCCTAATGCATTTGTATATGCCAAAATGCATGGACTCGAAATTCCAAACAAAAACCCTCCTCAAAGGGCCGTAAATCATAATTTTACTGCCTATCACAGGCCAAAGTACTAAATTACCGAGGTGCTACCTATCACGGGTCAGCACGATTTACTAAAACGTAAACCGTAAATCTATCGCCTATCACAGGCCAAAGTACTATTTGCCGAGGTGCCACCTATTACGGGTCAGCATGATTTATTAAAAATGTGCAGTCTATCGCAGACCTTACATGATGCGACAATCCATCCAAGGATAAGATGAACCAACAAATCACATGGAATCATCTCGTGGCCCATCGGGTCACCACTATCACCATGGCCCATCCGGTCGCCATGTATTATGAAATGCATGAGCATACTCTGACTCTATCCACGACAATCATTAAGTAAATGCAGATATTAAAAGATTCCTCATTTTTAATACTCATTTAACTTTAATGATTTTCACGACAATCATTAAGTAAACGCATATATTAAAAGATTCCTCTTTTTAATACTCATTTAACTCTAATGATTTTCAAATTCCACACAGAACATACTCAGCCATATTCTCAAATTCAATCCACAATTCACACCAAATCACATCAATTCATTTTGCCACAATTCATTTATAATATTAATTATGAACACGTCAAATACGACAAACAGAAATCATCACAACTCACCACTCAAACACCTCAAATTTCATTTCCTCACAACCACACATAAATGAGTTAAATTCATTTTCCACAAAACACTCATCAATATAACCAAAAACTCAACTCTAAAATTTCACCCATAAAGCATTAAATTCATTTTCCCCAAATCTACACGTCAACCCTAACACATTTCTTTTCCACCCAACCATATATAAGTCCCTAAATGCAAACTAAAAGTTTGGAAAGAGCCCTTACCTTAACGTTAGCTTTAATGAGCGATTACGGTACCGCGAGTAATTCCGATAAAATCTCCGCTCGCGACGTCGCTTCCAAAGTTAGTTCACTAGCATCGTAGCATGAAGGTGAGCACCTTTCCCTTCTATCTCTTCACGAAACAAAACTTAGATCTAAAAGAGAAATGGAGTTTTGTGTTTGACGATTTTGAAATCACTAACACCGTTTTCGAATCTAAGAAGAAGAATGAAGCTGAGAAATCCTTGCTTTTTTACCCACCAAGCCTTGGGTTTCTCTTCTTGAAGAAAAAGAAAGAAAATAAAGCAAAGAAAAGGAGGGAACGGAAATGGGTTCGCAAAGGCAGGAAGAAGGAAGAAGATTCAGTTTTCCTCCATTTTTTATTTTCTTTCAGTTTTCCTTTCTTTCTTTTTCATTCCTTTCCTTTTCTTTATATATATATATATATATATATATATATATGTATGTATGTATAAATTAATTATAACTTAACAAAAATCTAAATATCTAGATATTTATCAAAATTACCGTTTCACCCATAACCTCTCAAACCATTTTGATAAAAATATCTACTCTCGTCACAACTCAATTGACAGATACAATTTTTAGCAACATGAGATATTTTTCACAAAACTGCCCAGAATTAAATTCTTCGTAACCTAAATAAGTTATTCTTCGACAAAAGATTCACCGTACTTAATCTAATTTATTTATCAACAACTAATTTTATTAGGGGGATCAAAAGATTTTTTGGGCATTAAGCTCACAAAATATCAATAACTTGGCTAAAAAGCCTCAGAGTTCGATACCATAATATACTAAATACATAAATTAGAATTTCAAATTATGGGTCTTAGACCATTTGTGTGGAGTTTAAACTTCATCCCATTGTGGAGTTTAAAACTCATCTATATGCGGGGTACAAGACCTATTTTTGTGGAGTTTAAACCTCACATCTTTGTAAAGTTTAATACTCATCCATCCGGGTGGAGTTTAAACCTCATCTCTTTGTAAAGTTTAATAATCATCTATATGTGGGGTACAAGACCCATTCGTGTGGAGTTTAAACCTCATCTTTTTGTGAAGTTTAATACTCATCCATGTGAAGTTTAAACCTCATCTCTTTGTGAATTTTAATACTCATCTATATGTGGATTAGAAGACCCATCCGTGTGGAGTTTAAACCTCATCTCTTTGTGAAGTTTAATACTCATCCATATATGGGGTACAAGTCCCGTCCGTGTGGAGTTTAAACATCATCTCTTTGTGAAGTTTAACACTCATCCATGTGGAGTTTCAACCTCATCTCTTTGTGAAGTTTAATACTCATCCATGTATAGGGTACAATACCCGTTTGTGTGGAGATTAAACCTCATCTCTTTGTGAAGTTTAATACTCATTTATATGGAGCGTAAGCTCATCTCCAACAAACACAATCAAAATCATTCATATTTTTAACAATCATATTCATAAAATCAAATTTATAATATAATATTTTAGTTGAATATATAATAACAACAATCTTTCAAGAAGATATGATAAAACAATCTTTCAAAGAATACATATATCTCAAACACACACAATCCAAGTAATTCACGTTTTTAGCAACCATATTCATAAAATCATATTTTTAATATAATATTTCATTTGAATATATGATAATAACAATCATTCAAGACAATATAATAAAACAATCTTTTTAAAGAATATATATTCAACCATAATAAAAATAGTAATTCAACAAACAATAGTAAATAAATCAATTCATAATTTTTTTATTACAGTTCATAAAATCCCAATTTTAATAGAGTTAGGATTTTGATAAAATATATTTTTATAAGAAAATATCATCCATAATATTTAACTCTTTTTCCGTTCCAAATTTCCAAACTAATTGTACCATGAAAGTTTAAAGGGTGTGATTACTCACCTCTTGAACCGTTCTTTTATAAAAAGTTTCTTATGTGTTAGTTGTTACTAACCACTGCTACTGCAAACGCAATGATACTTTCGTTTCTCTTTATGGTGGCATATATAGTTCTCTATATTGAGGTTTTTATTTTCTTCTTTGTATCTATTTATAATTAAATATTTATAAGATAGTTTGACTAGGTATCCTATATTTTCCTCACTAAACTCTTTGTTGATACAAATAAAACGAACACATATTGAATTCATATATATAGGATTGTTTGTTTGGTTTTGTTTGACTTCTTGATAATAGATAATTAGGTTGCAAAACTTTGTTATAATAGCTTGTTTGTTAATATCTATTTCACATAAACCGTTAACAAACAAAACAAACTTCCTATTATTATTGTCTCAAACAAACAACAACTTACTAATGTTATCTTATTTCAAGCAAATTAATAGGTGATATATTAATAATAATAATAATTATAATAATAATAATATAATCATAATAATCTATAAATTAGAATATTTTAAAATTCTAATTATTTTTAATCCTTTAATTTGAGGATCTACGACTATTACTGATTTGACATTGGGTCCTCTCAAATGAGGGATGATCTTCGTTTATTCTCTATGGCTGTCGCAATCAAGCAGAGAGCGTTAGCAAATGCGTCATTCGTACCTCGCTTGTTACTCGTCATAAATATGCACCCCACCAATCAAACACTTGGTTGGCCAGACCTAATATAACAACATACAAAATGTATGACTATAACGACTAATCCTATAATCCCAAGTAATGATTTTTTTTAAATTAATAATAAAGTAAAGTAAACCCATACCATAGTCCGTTCTAGGTTCGAACTGGCTCTGATACCGAAATGTAATGCCTAGTTACGTGGGTATAAAAATTGAGATAATAATGGAAAAAAATTCATAAATTATATAAGAGAATAAGGCTCTATAATAAATAATGAATTATTAGAAAGAAGTAATGTTATGAAATCTCAAAATAAATCCTTACAACTGGAAAATATTAATGATTAAAACATTCAAAACTAGGCAAATATTATCTTATCCCGAAATAAAGTATGATGTAGACATTATGTCTGCTTATACTTGATCTACTAATCGAATCAAAGGAAATCACTCTTCTCAAGGGAGGTAGGACTCCTCATCTCTTGATGTTCCCAACGGTCTTAGTATCTCAAAACAACACTTTAATGAGATAAAAAAATCCCAGTGAATAATACACACAATTTTAAAATTAGTATTATTCTCAACTGGAGCGGTAATCAGAAATTCGATCATGGCACCCGCCTTCATCCAAAAATATTCTTTAGAACTATTCATGATATTACTAATATTTCTCTATCATAACCAAAAACTTCCAATAATAAATAAAAACTCATCAGTTACATTAACGATAATCCAGATATGTCATAATCAAATAATTCCAATTTACACATTTATTCTGCAGAAAATAATCAATCCATGCGATGATGGACATATACTCCTTCAACAAAGTGAGTATTATCAAATCATGTCGAGCACTAGCTCATCAAGTGTGGGGTACAAGACCCATCTGTATGGAGTTTAAACTTCATCTCATTGTGGAGTTTAAAACTCATTGTGGAGTTTAAAACTCATCTATATGTGGGGTACAAGACCCATTTGTGTGGAGTTTAAACCTCACCTCTTTGTGAAGTTTAATACTCATCCATATGTGGGGTACAAGACCCATCTGTGTGGAGTTTAAACCTCGTTTCATTGTGAAGTTTAATACTCATCTATATGTGGGGTACAAGACTCATCTGTGTGGAGTTTAAATCTCATCTCTTTGGGAAGTTTAACAATCAACAAGGTGAAGTTTAAACCTCATCTCTTTGTGAAGTTTTATACTCATCTATATATCGATTACAAGACCCATCCGTGTGGAGTTTAAACCTCATCTCTTTGTGATGTTTAATACTCATCCATGTGGAGTCTAAACCTCATCTTTTGTGAAGTTTAATACTCATCCATATATGGGGTACAAGACCCGTCTGTGTGGAGTTTAAACCTCATCTCTTTGTGAAGTTTAATACTCATCCATGTGGAGTTTAAACCTCATCTCTTTGTGATGTTTAATACTCATCCATATATAGGGTACAAGACCTGTCCGTGTGGAGTTTAAACCTCATCTCTTTGTGAAGTTTAATACTCATTTATATGGAGCGTAAGCTCATCTCCAACAAACACAATCAAAATCATTCATATTTTTAACAATCATATTTGTAAATCGTATTTATAATATAATATTTTATTTGAATATATAATAACAAATATTCATTTAAGAAGATATGATAAAACAATCTTTCAAAGAATATATGTATCTCAAACACACACAATCCAAATAATTCACATTTTTAACAACCATATTTGTAAAATCATATTTATAATATAATTTTTCATTTGAATATATAATAACAAAAATTATTTAAGAAAATATAATAAAACAATCTTTTTAAAGAATATATATTTAACAATCATAAAAACGGTAATTCAACAAACAATAGTAAATAAATCAATTCATAATTTTTTTATTACAATTCATAAAATCCCAATTTTAATAGTTTGGTTTTTGACAAAATATAATTTTATAAGAAAATACCTTCCATAATATTTATCTCTTTTTCCGTTCATAATTTCCAAAATAAATGTACCATGAAAGTTTAAAGGGTGTGATTACTCACCTCTTGAAGCGTTCTTTTTGATAAAAAGTTTTGTATGTGTTAGTCGTTACTAACCACTACTACTGCAAACGCAATCATACTTTCGTTCATTTTTATGGTGGCATATATAATTCTCTCTATTGAGTTTTTTATTTTCTTCTTTGTATCTATTTATAATTAAATATTTATAAGATAGTTTGACTAAGTATCCTATATTTGCCCCACTAAACTCTTGGTTGTTACAAATAAAATGAATACATATTGAATTCATATAGGATTGTTTGTTTGGTTTTGTTTGACTCCTTGATAATAGATAATTAGGTAGCAAAACTTTGTTATAATAGCTTGTTTGTTAATATCTATTTCACATAAACCGTTAACAAATAAAACAAACTTCCTATTATTACAGTCTAAAACAAACAACAACTTACTAATGTTACCTTATTCTAAGCAAATTAATAGTTCATTATATAATAATAATAATAATAATAATAATAATAATAATAATATAATCATAGTAATCTATAAATTAGAATATTTTAAAATTCTAATTATTTTTAATTATTTAATTTAGGATGTTACACATATTGTGTTTAATTGAATATTGATGAATTCTAAGCGAACGAGGGGAGAATTGCGATGTAAGATGTTTGAGTTGGGGAGTATCTTGGCGTCATATATGTAGGTGTAACACCCTATGTTCATAGGAAAATGGGACATTACTATTATTATATGAGTGCTTATATGTGTTATAATTTTCTTCATGTGAGTCTTGTGTGTGTCTTAAAAACTTATTTGAATAACTAATATTAACTTACAAAAAAATATAATATATATATATATATATATTAATAAAATAATACAAGAAGGGAATGTGTGTTGCTACACTAGTCTGTTAATTGGATTTAGAGTTATAATAATAATAATAATAATAATAATAATAATAATAATAATAATAATAATAATAATAATAATAATAATAATAATGAAAATAATGATAATGGAACCTTAACTATACCTATGTCATATATATATATATATATATATATATATATATATATGGTTAGGAATAAAAAGAAAAAGGAAACAGATCAACCGATACGATTAGTCTGAATATAAGAAAGGGGTATATGTTCTTAAATTCATCCATTAGATTTTGATAATGACTTATATTTTGATAATAGAATAGAATAAGTCATAAACATGAAACTGGTATACAAAGAATGACAATTTGCAACTTACCTCTGAACTTGAGTATCAAGATTAAGAATCCGAGTTATCTTTTTTTAGCATCCCGGTAAAAAATAAATGAGAATTATTTTAGGTGTTTGATATTTTTACCATTATTATACAAGTGATCTGTAATCAACTCACCATTTCGTGAGTTTTAGGATAGTGAATTTTCAAATTTACTATAAACACACAGACTATTACATAAAAGGACTGTGCTATATAAGAGTTGTTATCATACGAATTTCTAGAAGTTTAGTTATCAGATAGCCTATTAGCCGTAATAGTATTGAGATGTAGTTTGTTCCTAAAAGGGTTTAGTTGTTTTATTAAATTAAGTATAGTCCTAGTAAGCAATAATTAATAATAAAATTCAGTGTGATACATATAAAAATCTATTTAAAAATCGAAGTTATATATATATATAATATTTAATTCTTTCTATCGTGCTTAGTTTAAATAAAATCAGATTATAATAATATGTGTTTAATGATATTAAATATATTTTTGAGTTATATTGCAAATAACAGATAATTTATCTATGCATTATTAATAAATAAATTATTTATCTAGTAGAGCATGAAACACCCTAATTGCTTATTATTTTATTTTAATGATATAATGATATATTATTATTACCTTATATGTTTGTCACTACTAGAAATCTGCATTTTTCCTGCGAATTTAAGTAAAAATTCCGCAGTAAAGCATGTTACCTGCAGATTTTCTGGTAGAACCTTATCCCCACGTAAAACCTTCGTGGATAATTGTTACTTGAGGATTTTACTATCTACAGGTAAATTTCGTGCGGATAAATCCGCAGCAAAGTTGAATAAAACTTTAGGCATTTTCTTGCGAATTTTCATGCAGAAATATCTACAGTACATTTCCTACAAATATATTTCGTATGAAAATTTGCAGGTAGATCCACACAAAATTTTGCACCATCAATGCTTTTCGAATGAAAATCCCAGGTAATTTCTTTCAACAGCTTAAATTTCCAAATTAATCAAATTTGTCTAATTTTTTATTTATATAAAAATTTTAACTAAAAAGTAGACGAACACACACACAAATTTCATTAATTCCAAATATCATTAATTTCACCATTTTTTAATACACAAAAAAAAAAAAATCAACAACATCCCAGACTTCAGTTACAATGGAAAACATAAAAAACGAAGAAAAAAACCTACTAATTGAAATGTCTAATCTAACATTGCCTAATCGAAGATCCAGTAACATGATAACCACACAAACATGACCCAAACAAAGACCACTGAATCGTTTATGTTTAAGAACTTGTAAACTTGGTCACTGCTTTGGTACCCTCTGAGACGGCATGTTTAGCCAATTCTCCGGGAAGTACAAGCCAGACCGTGGTCTGAATTTCCCTAGAAGCCGGACATTGCTGCATTACACTACCCTTCTAGACTGAACTCATCTTGGTGGGTCTTACTCCTAAATTCATAGCATCCAAGACAATCCTGACACCCAATAGCCACAAGTTTCAGCCATCAGTTTGCAAGTATCCATCCATCCAAATCACAAGCTCACTATAGAAATATAGCAATTAAAATAACTAAATCAGAGTATAACTTTCAACTTTCAAGGGACAGCCGAACAAGAGTGAAAGACTCAAAAGCATCATGCCAAGACAAAAAAAAAACAATAGCAAAATCACTGACTTATATGCTCAAATCTGAAGTAAATGCTAAAAAAAATAGATTTAAAAGTGATAATTATTCCACTCTATTTTAAGGTCAAATTCACCATATTTTAAATAATCATGAGCATTCTTGTGCTTTCACACCCATGCAAAGTTTTGAAAACTGTTGCAAATATCAACAGGGACCAACTCAGGCTACAAAGATTACTATGACAAGATTATATGACTTCCTCACATGCAGTAGAGCCTAGGCTTACATTATGAGATCATCAAAACATTCAGACTCTTACATCCATTGATATAATAGAAGCTCAAAAGTTAAGAAATTTTTTCTCACCAATAGGTCTCCTTGAACTCCCGCTTCTTCTACAGCTTCCCTTGCAGCCGCCTCCTCAACTATTTCATCATTTTCCCAACCTCCCTTTAATGGAAAAACGACATCATAATAATCAGTTAATGTCAGCTTCACTTAGGGTCCATTCAAAAAACAATGCACAACTGATCTCAACCAGAATAAGTTACAAAACAAAGCACAAATGAGAAGCAACACATCATTTTACGGATCCATAACCTGCACTCAATTATGAAAATTAATTTTTTGACAGCATAATATGCAATTCAATAGAGGTTTTTTTACGAGCTGTACAAGCTGTTTTTTTAACCTAAACAAACAAGCTCAACCTTGGAGTTAGGTTTAGCTGTTAAATCAAACACATTATCAATAAAGAGCTAACAAATACTATTCAATAGAATCATCTTCCTCTTGATATTCATCTTCACCATCGTCACTGAAATCATCTTCTTCATCATCATCATCTTGCATCATATGCAAATCAACTTCAAATAACAAGAATTATGCAATTGAATTTATTATTTAAAGTAAAAGCAAGACAAGAGAGTTACTACTCTAACCTCAAAACTAATCATTGACATTGCATATCGGAAGCACTGTCATAGTGAGTAGTGTCTCTGGCCAGCTGGAAGCATGTTTCCACACATATCTGAGGCCTACCTGCAATCAGCTTCTGAGTGACATCTGCAAGGATTTGACTGGTATCCAGCAAATTCAACTGTGTTAATGGAAAAATCTTACCTTCACTTCTGAAAAGGAAATGGTACAAAAAGAGCAAAATAAACTTTTATACGTCTTTCATCTGTGATTCGTTTAACTCTTCATTTTGTCGTTATAATTGTATAATAATTGAATTATTGAACTAACAAATACATCACTACATGCACATCAAACATTGTGATTTTTTGTAATATTTGTAATTGCAAATCGGAACTTCCTAAGCATATGCGAAACTAAATTTATGCAGACCATCCATCTCAATAATCAGTAATTTCTGCTTGCAGGTGTTTGTATTATAGCAGGTTTTGTAAGCTTTGACTTGTATAGAATTGTGTGTCTATTAAATCCACATAGGTTACTAGCATACTATATACAGTGTACTGTATAACTGTAACTATTAATTATACAAGGAACAACTTCATAGATTATAGAAAACCAGCACTAAGTTCCTTCAGTTAATGACAGTTACACTGTTCATTATACTTGTGGCTAAAGCTAATATTGCCAACTTTATATGTGCTTAAATCTAACTCTTATTATAACGCTCCCCCTAGTGCATATATGTCATATGAACCCCAGGCTGTCTAAGATATTTTTTATTTCTGTCCCAAGTTGTTTCAAATTGGTTAGTATTTTTTAAACCAATTTTTCCTTTATATCCAATCTCTGTATCTTTTTTTGACTATCGTCTCTTCACCTAAAATTTGGTACCTTGTTCAAATACTGACTTTAATAAGAAACAGAAAATAGAAGTAAAATAACAAAGAGACTGTAACAGAGGGTGTGGAAGTCTAAACACTACTAGTAATAATTTCTCATGAATCTCAAGTCTATACACTAATACTTAGGACATTTTACAAACACTTCATATGCACATTAAAGATACTAATGCTCTAACTATGATAGTTCTTCTCACTAATTAAAATAGTGCAGAGAGATTAAAATAAACAATCAACATCTCAAGTTATATGAACAATCAATGCAAATAACCATTTCAAGATGATTATAGAGTTACTTTTAGAGTAATGCAAAAGCAGAGGTTGAGCCATAACAGAGAAAATATGAAAATACATACCAAAATCACCAAGTCACAAAGAGGTAGAAGTCTCGCAAGATTCAAAAACCCTAATCGATGCAGAGGTTGAGCATGCAGAAACCGTAATTGATTCACGAGCTTCCTTAGTGTTTTCCTCTTTTTCATTCAGAAAGAAGGTCGAGCAATAGAGAAGAGAGAGTTATTGCGAGAGAGAATAGAGGGTTACGCGAGTGAGAACGGGGAATTTGATGAGAGTTTTTGAGAGAGAAGAAAGGATTTGTTGAGAAGAGATTTTGGCCTAAGAAAAGAGTTTGGTTACAAGAGCGTTTGCAAGAGACAATAGTGTTATTGCTGGACAATTGATATGAAGTGGACATGGGTAATGAAATATTTGGAAAATTTGGAGATTTTCTTTTTTATTTTTTTTTTTTTTTTTTTTTTAAATTTTAAATTTTAAGAAGGGTTTTGTAGAACGGGTTATAAACTAAAAATAGTAATGGTAGTAGGAAAGTGGATTATAGAGTTACTTCTTCCGATTTTACAAATACAAATAAAAATAAAAATATATTTTATTTAAAATCTGAAATAAATAATTTTAATTTTTTTATATTTTTAAGACCAGAGTAATACTAAACCTCCAATAACTGAACCCACCACAACATGAAGACTAACCTTCTTTGTATTCGAATCGGAATCAAATCCAAGAATTCAATCACTTTCATTAATTCTACCCCGTTTAAATACACATTTGGTATTCAAACGTATTTGTATTAGGCTTTATGCTAATTTAAAATTATATGTTTAAATTTTAAAAAGAAAAAATTCTAAGTTGTTTTACAACAATAGTGATAGATTATTCACAATCAACTTTAATTAATCAAATTAATTAAGAAAAAAATAGAATTAGACAAGTATATTTCATTAATTTTTGTTTAGAATTTTAAATTTTACATCACTTCAGTGTTCTAAATTAGTCTATTCACTTATTCATAATTTTCCAATAACATAACCTCACATAAAATAACTTTTACTCAAAAAAAATATTTTAAAAAAAACTCATTATTCCAAAAACAATATTAATGTTGCATCAACCATATTTCAAAAAGCAAAAGCGTTACATCATAGAAGGTGAATAACCTTCAAGAAAAAAAAAACTACTTTATTTTTATAATAAAATTAAGTATTCGCAAGAAAATCCGCAGGTACTACCTCCGGAATTTGCTGTGGATGTTTCATGCGGAACATAGATAAATCCTTGTGAAGTTTGCTGCGAATATAAAGTCACATATAAATCCGCAGCAAACGGAAACCTTACCTGTCGGCTTTGTTGCGGATTCGGAGGTCGCAGAGGTATTCCTAAAACAAGTATGATGCATGGGAAATTTCTTGGGTATTACCTGCGGAATTAAATCCGTAGGAAATGCCGAGGAAAAATGCTAATTTCTAGTAGTGTGTCTTAGTGATTTATTTAAATTATTAATACTAGTAATATCAAAATTGTTTCAAATATATATATATATATATATATATATATTTATATTTTTTAAATAAATAAATAAATAAGAAATAACCCTATATATTGTTGCAATAATCTATTAACTTAGTGAAAGGAAACCTAGCTATATATATATATAAGCGATAGCCTGAAAGAAAGATAAGAAGAAAAACAAAAGTGGGATTAGCTTGTGATAATAAACCTGATATGACCGAGGTAAACTAATACATAGAAGATATCCTACAATCATTTTAAATCTAAAATGCTTCATTTAGTTTTAGTTATAATTAAAAATTGTCTACGATAATCATCAATTTCGTTACATAGGACATGTTATTTACCTATTATTAACACCTAGACTATATTATTGGATTATATTACAAATAGTAGACAATTTACTTATATACTATTACTGAGTAAATTATTTATTCGTTGGAGCAAATAATTAATTTGTAATTGGTTGTTGCATTGATTTATTTTCGCTCGTGGATTGTTAGAGACGGTGGTTAGCGAAGACGCGACACATTAAATCAGCGGATCGACTTCGTTGGGAAAGAATTTAGCCCATTTCCAAATCAATTATGTTAATAAAAGAATCGACTGGGTAATCGATTGTTTTGATCTGGTTGTTTGAACAAAGCAAGTATAATCGATTAGTCAATCGATTCTGATATGAACTTAGTATCAGTTTCTAATATACGCATTAAAAGAATCGATTAGGAAATCGATTAGTTCATATAGTTTCAAGATTAAAGAAAAACAAGAAACGCGATAATCGATTAGGCAATCGATTAAGCTGGTATTCCACTTTAATAAAATCGATTGAGAAATCGATTTTTCTGAACCTATATAAACTGAATCAATCACAATTTTTCATAAGACAGAAAACTGAAAGTGCTTCATTGGTTTCTAGAAAAATACACCTTGAGAGAAAGATTGTTATATCTCACTTATACTCATTGGCAAAATACTTAGATTGTGTGATTTCCATTGTGATTGAAACTGTTCTTAGTCTTTTCTTCTTTCTTTAAAGAAACATTGTTGTAAAAGAAAGTGTGTAAAAAATCCAGTAGTTACACTGGTGGTTATTTGTTTGGATGCTTGTGTTCATCCAAAAGAAACCTCAACTTGATCTCGCTGAAGTTTGACGAGTAGCTTCTAGGGATAGGTTGGTGTTGTGGTAGAAGTGGTGTTGAGTTGGATGGATAGGCTGTGAGGGGCTGGAATATCTGTAAAATAAACTCAAACCAAATTCTAGTGAAAGGCTGAAATCTGAGTTGGATTTCAGAACTGGATGTAGGCTATCAAAATGATAGTCGAACCAATATAAAATCCTAGTGCACGAATTCTCTCTCTCTCTCTCTCTCTCTCTCTTCTCTTTATATTGTTGATGCTTGTATTTTTGAATGTTTGTTCTTAAATGTATGTTTTGAATTGTGTTTGAATCTCTGTCTTGAATATTCGTTTAAATCAATTACTGTTAAAATTGGAATTTAATATTAACAAGTTGGTGTTAAGATTAAATTCATCACTTAGTAAATCTTGGATAATCTTGGTATCAATATTGTATAAAACTTCCTAAGGATAGAGGCCATTTAACCAACATGAATAACATTACTTGATTGATTATTAATATTAATTGTGATCTAATCTGATATGATAATGTGTTTAATTAATGTTTTACGTGTTCTTCTCAATTACTATATACTATTACATATTTTCGAAGCTCACCCTTCATTGTTTGTATTTGTTTCTTGCGAGACCGCAATTATTTAGGTTATCAGATGGAGATCCATGCTCTTATTAGGTGATACTTGGTGGGAGTAATTTGTTGTGTTTTGTTGAGTTATGAACTAATTTATGTTTTGTAAGCTGTACCGATCAATTGAGTTATATTCGATCTTTTATACAGGGATTAAAACTAATTGTCTGTAAGTTTTTAACATGTTTTTATGTTAGAAATATCTTTTTAATAAACGTCAGCTATATTCGATATTAAAGGATTTTTAATCAAGAATTTTTATGCAAATGTTTCGTGTAAGTGTGAATTTGACATTCTAAGCCTTATAATTAAGGAATTTTTTGTATTCTCTTTTGGGAACAGTGCAAATCTCTTTTAAAACTAGTGCATTTTACTTTTTATTTTAATTTGAATTTAGGATGTTACATTGAAAACTCAATTATTTTACATCTTCATTCAATCTTCTTAATATTATCACTATACATATATACACACACATATAGCATATCTAGTGAGAATGCTCATTTTATGTGAAAATCAGAGAAATACTTCTCAAGTTTTGGATTAAAATTCACAGTTAATATTAAAAACTCAATTTTAAAAATACACGTGTCTCTCTCTATTATATTATTTCTTTTATATCATTTACCGCTTCATCTTCTTGAATTTCAATTTACATTGTTTATAAACATATATTAAATATGTATTTAATTTTCTAAAAAAAATAGAACAAAAGCAACAACTGCTATCGTGAAAAATCAAAATCTGAGTTAGATAAAATTAGAAACTTTTTAGTGAAAAAAATTCAATGATAGAGCATAAACAATGGACCTAAAAAATCTAAATATTTAGAAAAATGAAAGAAAAAGAGACAACAACTCTTGCATCCAAACAAAAATAATTTCACAGGATAAATGTTAGTTGACAATTAATTAGTTAAAATTAATATAATTTTAATATCTTCTAAGCAAAATGAAAATAATTATAATTATTATAAAATGGTTCACGGAACAAATAATTGTCACTAACAAATAAGTTAAAATTAGAATTTTTTCAATATCATCATAAAAACTTGAGCGATTATAAATACAATAACTATAGCTATTTTCACACTTTAAAATTTTCACATTGTTTTTTTCTTAAAAGATTAGTTATTACAGATGATTTTGGAACATACAATTCATACACTAAAACATGTTTGTTTTTCATCCAACATTTAAAATTATTATTTATTTATATCTTCTAAATAAAATTGAAAATAACTATAGTTTACTTATTACAATTTGTTATAAACATTATTTACGGGATAAATATTTTTCAATAAAGAATTATTAAAAATTAGGTTCTTTTAATATTGTCCATGTAAAAATGAAATAATTTATCATAGATAGGACAAATTGTCACCTATGAGATTAAAAAACATAAATAAAATAGGTTCTGACTGATTTAAATTTGAAAATAATTATCTATCACGGGAAGAGTTGCATTCATATTTTACAAATCTTCATCTTCCACTTCTTATAATTTTTTAAACATATTCATAATTTATATAAGTAAATTTATTATTGTGTGTCACATGGAGAAATACTCTCAATCTTAGATCTATGTGATCACAAACTGATATTTTACTAGTTCAATATATAAAATAAATTAGCTCTTCCTAACTTTTTTTTTTCTATTAACGGGACATATTCAATAAACTACAATATTTGAAAAATAAATTAAAATAAATCAAGATTAGTTTCTCGTTAGATTGACTATTTTATTTTGAGTAAAAATACAATATTTTATTTAATTAAACATTGACTCTCTTTGAATTTACTTTGTTGAATTTCCTCAGTCAATAATTTATTTCATAAATATTTATATCATTAATTGAAAAGTTTATTTAGTCTGTTTGACTAAATATTCAATCAAAAATTTATCTATTAAAAACTCATATATATTAATAATATTTCAAATGTATTTAAATATCTAAATTATTATATAAATTAAATTTTATGAATGTGAAAATTGTACTTTAATATTGTTTAAAAATATAGTTTTTACACTTAAAATTTTTTAATTATTAGTTTGCAATAAAAATATATTTATTATTTTTATACAATCTTTAGATGAAAAGTCTTTTTAGAAAATAAAATATTTACACCATTCAAATGTTAAAGACAACAGAAAAACAATGAGGGCCCATACTATATTTGATAAAAAAAAAAATTGTACATAACAAAATGATAAACAATAATACTACCTAATACTTACAGACACAACAATAAAATTCTTGATTCGAACCCAAGACATGATGTATAACTAAATTATTTCGGTATTTACTAGTTTATATAGGCTAACGATAAGTTTTATATTGGTTAATAGTTATTATTAACATATTTGAATAGCTTAGTTTAATTGACTTGATAGGGAGATTTAGATAGAATGACTTTTACTTACTATTTTTAACAAATGGTTTATTTATTATTTATACTCATAAAATATTATCTTAAATAATATATTATTGTATATGTTTGCATTCTTTCGAAAAATAATTCTATCAATATATGATTTTCTTCAATAAATTATTTTAACTTTTATAACACCCCGATTTTTAACAGCGCGAGTATATATATATAAATATATATATATATATATATATATTTTATTTTTAAAACAAATTTATAAAACAAAGAAATAAAGAAAAAAATACTTTTGGATAAAATATTTAAGTCGTAACACAATGACAAAAGCCAACAATATTTACAAACAACAGAGATAGTTTTTGAAACAAAAATTCAAAGTATTTAAATAGCAAAATGCACCGGGGCAATGAGACATATCAGACATAGCTCACACCCATGGGGTATTCTCGGCAGACACCTGCATGAAAGCACTGTCCCAAGAATCTCTACTTTTCCCAAGTCACATAAAAAATTGGTACATGGACCCATCAAAATAAAAGACAATATGACAATATGAGGTATAGGGTTTAGCTTCCAAATTGAAATAAATACATCTGCAAAAGAAAGAAAATTAGCCCTATACAACCATCCAATCTGATCATGCTACAAAAATATACAACCAAAGTGATCTCCACGAGGCCCGCAAGATCCTTCTGACACCTCATCGGTCAGGTATGCCTAACTACCTTTCCATCTCTAGGGTACTAACCAATCGGATGATCTTGATTCTTATTTGAGAAAAAAACCCAGATTTCCACAATAATTGTAAAGGTCACAACCAAAATTAACAAATATTACATAGCATTTAAATTTCAAATGCACAAAATAACCTTTCAACTTAGCATACTCTTTGAAAAGGTTTTCATATGCCAAACATCCATAATCAAAGTTAAAAAATAAAGTTTTTAACAAATCTGCACTATCATATTTGGATATAGTGCTAATTCATAAGTCAGTAGCAAAATTAGCACAATTGCATTCGAATACGAAACAAGAGAAAAATGCAGAATTCAGTTTTGAAATGGTTTCACAATCAACACTTACACACAAATCCAAACAATCACACTTACCAATTAGGGTATAATCACAACAACAACTGAGCATAAATATACAATCATCACAACATATCAAACATGACTCGCATGCCATGTACCCTAATGCAATGCGTATATGTCAAAATACATGAATTCCAAAAATTCAAAACCAAAGCTCTCCTCGAGAGGCATAAATCGTAATGATACAGTCTCTCACAGACTTGTACTAATTACCAAGTTGCCACTTGTCACATGCCCGCACGATTGATTAAAGTGTAGCCTATCATAGGTCTTACACCTAAATTCCAAACAAAAACCCTCCGTGAGAGGCGTAAATCCTAAACGTACAGTTCCTCACGAATGAACACGAGTGCCGTCTCTCAAGGACAAACACCAGTGCAGTCTCTCATGGACAAACACAATTTTCTAGGGTGTAGTTTGTAACACCCCGATTTTTAACAGCGCAAGTGTATTTGTTTTTTCAAAACAAATTCATAAAAACAAAGAAATAAAGAAGGAAATACTTTTGGATAAATATTTAAGTCGTAACATAATGACAAAGTCAACAAATATTTACATGCAGCAGAATAATTTTTGAAATCAAAATCCAAAGTATTCAAACATCAAAATACACCGGAGCTCTAAGGCCTTTCAGACATAACTCATACTCTTGGGTTATTCTCGGCAGACACCTGTACAAAAGCACTCCCCGAAGAATTTTAACTCTCCACATCACATCAAAAAGTGGTACATGGAACCCCTCAAAATAAAGTGTCAAGCTGACAATATTGGTATAGGTACAGTCTTCCAAATTAAAATAAACACAACCCAAAAAGAAAGACATCTAGTCCCTATAGGTCATCCTAATCTCATCATTCTACAAAAAACTATACATCCCGGATGATCTTCAAGCGCCCTGCAAGATCCTCCTTGCACAACTCCAGTCAGGTGTGTCCAACTACATTCCCATCCACAGGGTACTAACTAGTGGGAAGATCCTGGTTCTCATCTTAGGGAAAAGCCAAGATTTCCACAATAGTTGTAAAGGGTAACCAATCGAAATTAACAAATAACACATAATATTTACGTTTTTAAATGCACAAAATAACCATTCAACTTAGCATGCACCTTGAAAGGGTTTCCCTATGGTAGACATGCATAAACAAAGTTGAAAAATTGAGTTTTTAACAAAACTGCACTGTTGTATTCGAATATAGCATCTATGTATTCGAATACAAGGCTGTTTCATAAGTCAGCAGCAAAAACAGCATGTCTGCATTTGAATAGAGCCTTCTATATTTGACTACACAAAAGTCAGCAGCAAAAACAACATATCTGTATTCAAAAAAAGCCTTTTGTATTCGACTACACATAAGTCAACAACAAAAAATGGATGTATGTATTCGAATAGAACCTTCTGTATTCGAATACACATCAAAAAACTGCAGCAAAACAACAAAATTCAGCTTTTAAAAGGGTTTCGAAATCAATCAACACCTACACGCAAATCCAAATAATTACACTTAGCAATTATAGCACAATCACCATGACAACTTGAGTTTCGAAAAGGTTTTGCAATCAATCACACTTACACATAAATCCAAAACATTCACACTAAGCACTTATCAATTATAGCACAATCACCATGAGAACTTGAGTTTCGAAAAGGTTTTACGATCATTCACAGTTACACACAAATCCAAAACATTCACACTTAGCAATTATAGCACAATCATCATGAGAACTTGAGTTTTGAAAAGGTTTGGCAATCAATCACACTTACATACAAATCCAAAACATTCACACTTAGCAATTATAGCACAATCACCATGAGAACTTGAGTTTCAAAAAGGTTTTACAATCAATCACACTTACAAACAAATCCAAAACATTCACACTTAGCAATTATAGCACAATCACCATGAGAACTTGAGTTTCGAAAAAGTTTTGCAATCAATCACACTTACACACAAATCCAAAACATTCACACTTAGCAATTATAGCACAACCACAACAACCACTTGAGTTCAAACACTCAATCATAATCTTGAATCAAACGTGACTCGCGTGCCAAGCACACTAATGCAATGCGTTTATGCCAAAATGCGTGGACTCGGAATTCAAAACCAAAACCCTCCCCAAAGGGCCGTAAATCATCATTGTACCGCCTATCACAAGCCGAAGTACTAAATTACCTATGTGTTACCTATCACTGGTCAACACGATTTACTAAAAATGTAAATCATAAATGTACCGTCTATCACAGGCCGAAGTAATATTTACCGAGGTGCCACCTATCACGAGTCAGCATGATTTACCAAAAATGTGCAGTCTATAGCAGACCTTACACGACGCGACAATCCCTTCAAGGATAAGATAAACCAACAAATCTCATGGAATCATCTCGTGGCCCATCTTGTCACCACTATCACCATGGCCGATATGGTCGCCATGTACTATGAAATGCATGAGCATACTTGGACTCTATCCACGACAATCATGAAGTAAATGCAGATATTAAAAAATTCCCCATTTTTAATACTCATTTAACTATAACGATTTTTATGACAATCATTAAGTAAACGCAGTTATTAAAATATTTCCCATTTTTAATACTCATTTAACTCTAATGATTTTCAAATTCCACACAGTGCATACTTAGACATATTCTCAAATTCAATCCACAATTCACACCAAATCACATAAATTCATTTTTTCACAAAATCCACACAAACACATCTCAAAATTTATAATATTAAATATGAACATGTCAAACACGACAAACACAAATCCTTACAACCCACCACTCAAACACCTCAAACTTTCGTTTCCTCAAAACCACACATTAATGAGTTAAATTCATTTTCCACAAAATACTTACCAATATCACCAAAAACCAAACTCTAAAATTTCACCCATAGAAATATTAAATTCATTTTCCTCAAATCTACACTTCAACCCTAACAAATTTTTTTTCCACCCAACAATAGATAAGTCCCAAAATGTAAACTAAAATTTTTGAAGGAGCCCTTAACTTAACGATAACTCTAAAAAGCGATTACGAAACCGCGATTAATTTTAGTAAAATTTCCGCTCGCGACGTCGTTTTCAAGTTAGTTCACTAGCACCATAGCATGGAGGTGAGCAACTTTCCATTCTACCACTTCTTGAAACGAAGCTCAAATGTCGAAGAAAAGTGGATGTTTGTGATTCACAATTTTGAAAACCGCTAAAACTTTTTTCTTCGTTTTCGAATCAGAGAAGAAGATGGAAGCTGGGAATCTTCTCGTTCTCACCCACCAAGCTTTGGGTTTTTATTCTTGATGCAGAAGAAAGAAAAAGGAAGGAGAAGGAAGAAGGAAGGAAAGGGCGAACTCGCGAGGTAGGGAGAGGAAGAATTTTCCTTTCATCTGTTTCTTTTGTTTTTTCCTTTCCTTTCTAACACACACACACACACACACACACACACATATATATATATATTTGGCATTTAACTCACCAAATACCAAAAACTGGGCTAAAAGCCTTAGAAATTCAACACAAAATATCCTAAAATTGTATAATTTAGGATTTAAAATTAAGGATCTTACATAATCTCTCACAGGAAAACACCAGTCCAATCTCTCATGGACAAACACAATTTACTAGGGTGCAGTCTATCACGGACAAATACTAGTGCAGTCTCTCACGGACAAACACAATTTACTAGGGCGTAGTCTCTCACGGAAATACAACAGTGCAATCTCTCACGGACAAACATAATTTACTAGGGTGAAGTCTCTCACAGACAAACACCAGTGGGGTCTCTCGTGGACAAACACAATTTACTAGGGTGTAGTCTCTCATGGACAAACACCAATGCAGTCTCTCATGGATAAACACATTTTACTAGGATGTAGTCTCTCATGGACAAACACCAATGCAGTCTCTCATGGATAAACACATTTTACTAGGGTGTAGTCTCTCACGGAAAAACACCAGTGCAGTCTCTCATGGACAAAAACAATTTACTAGGGTGTAGTCTTTCACGGAAAAACACAAGTGCAGTCTCTCACGGACAAACACAATTTACTAGGGTGTAGTATGTCATGGACAAACACCATTGTTAAATCCTTGTTAGGATAAGATGAACCACTCCACTCATGGAACTATCCCATGGCCCATCGCAGTCACCACTTAACATCTCAACGCACCTTAAGCATACATATAGCAGTTTTGAACACATAATCACATCAAAAATTAATCACCATAATATCACACATAATTAAACCACAATCATTCATAATATCAATTATGAACACATAATCACTTCCAAATTAATCTCCACAAATTCACCAAATAATATATATATATATACTAACTCGCCAAATAATATATATATATATATATATATATATATTAAAGATTAATTGAAGGTGTAATGCCTTTATTTATCAAAAAATTTCATTTTGATATGTGTTAACGTTGCTGTTAATGCACAATGTTCTTGTAAATAATTATGTGAGTATTTCTAATAGATTGTAAAACGGTATGGACTTAGTTGTTCATTGCAAATCTGTTGATAATAATCTTAAAGTTCATGTTCTTTTGCTTAATCATATCTATGGTTGGACTTTTCCAAACAGTTTTATTGGTATAACAATTTTATTGTTCTTTTAAGTGGAATAGTGAATTTAATTGGTTTGACATATACCTAGTAGGTAAAGATCTATGTGAACCTTGCAATTGGATTATAAAGCTAACGGGAACATGTAGGATTGGTCAAAAGGGTACTTGCTATCAGTGAAATAAGTAATTGATAACGTGTTACACATTTCTTTCTCATCATAAATATTGTATTTGAGGGAATTGAGTGTAACACCCCAAATTTTATAATAATCTATTTTATAAATAAAATAATATTTTAAATAATTAATTTGATGTTCATGTTATTTTAGAATATATGTTGTCAATTTTATGATTAATTTTCTTCATACGTGTGCCTTCTCCAGCGCATCAATGAGAATTTTCCTAGTAACTTATTTCACTTCGTTTGGAATATGCTTCTTCTCGTAGCATTTTTATTAATTATGTAACATTGATTTTTATGATTCGCATAAATTATCAGCCATATTTCATTAACTCTGCAAATTCGTCGACGACTTTGGACACGTTCTTGGCGCGCTGTTGACATGTCATTGTAATACCCCAAATTTAATAATATATTATTTTATTAATGAAATAAAATTTTAAATAATTGATTTGATGTTAAAATTATTTTAAAATATATGTTGATTAATTTTGGAATTAATTTTCTTTATATGTGGGCTTTCTATGATGTACTAATTACATATTAAACTAAACGCGTAATATAAATAAAAAATATTATATTATTTTATATATTTTTCTAAAAATAATAGTATTTTAGAGTAATAATTTAAATAATAAGATTTTAGACATATTAACGTGTATATGTGTACCTAGTAAACGTGATATTTTTTTGTGAGTTTGAACAATGTTAAGTGTACACATAGTTATATATTTTTTTTTCTAACTAGTATATATTTTTTGGTATTTAGTTGATAAATAATTGTAACACCCCGATTTTTACCAGCACGAGTGTATTTTTTTTTTCAAAAAAAATTAATAAAAACAAAGAAATAAAGAAAGAAATACTTTTGGATAAATATTTAATTGAGAAATGAAGTTTTAACAAACTGCACTGTCTTAGCCAAATACAATGGAGAAAATGCAGATGTTCAGTTCTAAAATGGCTCTGAATCAATCAACACTTCAAACGTTAATACTATCAATTATGAACACATAATTAACACAAAATTAATCTGCACATATTCACACCTCAATCACACATCAAATATTCATTAAATCAATTATGAACACATAATTACATCAAAACTTAATCAACCCAACTGCACAGTTCAAAGCAATTACGAAAAATCAAAACAACAACCGAATATGTATATACAATCATCGTTGTATAACAAACATGACTCGCGTGCCAAGCACCCTAATGTAATGCGTATATGCAAAAATGCATGAATACCGAAATTTGAACCAAAACCCTCCTCGAAGGGCACATAAATCATAATTGTACCGCCTATCACAAACCTGTACTAATTAACGAGGTGCCACCTATCACTTGTCAGCACGATTTAATAAAAAGCGTAAATCATAAACGTACCGCCTATCACAGACCAATACTGTTTAACGAGGTGCCACCTATCACAGGTTAGCATGATTTACTAAAAAACGTAAATCGTAAACGTATTGCCTATCACAGACCAGTACTGTTTACCGAGGTGCCACCTATCACAAGTCAGCACAATTTACTAAAAAGCGTAAATTGTAAACGTACCGTCTATCATAGACCAGTACTGTTTACCGAGGTGTCACCTATCACCGGTCAGCACGATTTACTAAAAATGTGTAGTCTATCACAAATCTACACAACGCAAAAATCCCCGCAAGGATAAGATAAACCAACAGATCACATGGCATCATCTCGTGGCCCATCACGGTCACCACTATCACCATGACCCCATCACGGTTACCATGTAGTATGAAATGCATAAGCATACTCTGACTCTTTTCACCACAATCATTAAGTAAATGCAGCTATTAAAAGATTCCCCATTTTTAATACTCATTTAACACTAATGATTTTTCAAGTACAACACAAAGCATACTCAAACATGTTTATTCACACCAATTTAAATTTCCACAACCACACATAAATCACATCTCCAAATTTCATCCACACCTAAATTGAATTAAATTCATTTTACACCAAGTCACACATAAATTTCATCAAAAAAATTCATAATATTTATTATGAACACATCAATTTCACCTATCATGAATCACCAAAATTTCCAAACATTAATCACAATATTCCATCTCCAAAATTTTCAACCATAAATCACCACAACAACATTAATATATTAGAGTTCTCCTGTCGATTCCTTTTCGACATAAACATGAATATTTATAACAATTTGTTCACAATAAAACTAATCCAAACACAACAAAATTCCCAAAATTAAATCTTTCTCACACACCAAATTTTTAAAACCAAATAATCTATATTATTTACTTAAAACTAAACAAAACAAATATAGTCCAAATTTCACATACACACGCTCGACTATTAAAGCACCGAAATTTGAGTTAATAAAATACTTTAAACTTTTTTTTTCTTTTAAAACTCAATCCAAGAGTAATTAAAAGAGTAACATTTTAAACTCCAACCATTGTTAATTTCAATATATCTTTTTGCTCAAATTCTTTAACTTAGTTAAAATTTGAACTTTTTCACAAATTTAACAACTCTAAATTTTTCGTAAAATTTCAACTCCAGTTCAAACTCATTTATTTAAAAATAACTCATTACGTAACTCAAACACATCAAATTTAATCACTACACAACACACCTCAAAACAAACTAAATTCGATTTCAACTATTTCATACATAAACTAATTAAATTAATTTTTCACAAAATCACACCTCAAATACATCAAATTTCTTTTCCACAAAATCACAAATAATGTCCTAAATGCAACCTAAAAGTTTGGAAGGAGCCCTTACCTTAACGTTAGCTCTAACACACGATTACGGTACCGTAATTAATTCCGATAAAATTTAAGTTCGTGACTTCGCGTCATAAACTAGTCCACTAGCATCGCAGCGTGATAATGAGCAACTTTCTCTTCTGTTACTTCTCGAATGGAAGCTTAGATCTAATAAATAAATGAGGGTTTGTGTTTTTTGTTTTAGTTTTGTTTTTGAAAAACAAAAGAAAGAAGGAGAAGAAGATCAAAGCCTTGCTTTCTGTTTCTCTCTTTGTTTCATTGCTTTCTTATCTATATATATATATATACATACACTACTTTATATAGATATATATATACTTAAACTAATAAAATATATATATATATATATATATATATATATATATATATATTATTAAAACCAAACCACAAATATCTAAAAAATATCTAGATATTTTATAAAATTACCACTTCACCCATCACTTCCCAAACCATTTTTTGTAAAAATTATCAACTCTTGTCGCAACTCAGTTGACAGATACAATTTTCAGCAACCCGAAGTATTTTTAACAAAATTGTCCGATATTAAATTCTTCATAACGTAAATAAATAAAACTATTGCTCGACGAATAATTTAATCGGGGATCCAAAAATATTTTTGGCATTAAATTTACAGAATACCAAAATACAATAATTTGGCTAAAAAGCGTTAGAGTTTAACACTAAAATACCTTAAAATTGCATAATTTACGATTTAAAAACTATGGGTCTTACATTACTACCCCCCTAATATTAGTTTCATCCTCGAAACTACGCATCGATAAACAACTTAGGGTGTTATTCCCTCATCTTGCTCTCTAATTCCCAAGTCGCATCTCTAGTAGTTGGGTTCCTAATTACCTTGACTTAGGAAACATTCTTGTTTCTTAATCATTTATTCTTCCTATCATCAATTCTTACAGGTAATACTTCGAATGACAAGTTATCCTTCAGTTGAATTGTGTCCGGTTCGATCACATGTGACGGATCTGTAAGGTATTTCCTTAACTGCGACACATGAAATACATCGTGAATTTTAGACAGTATCGGAGGCAATGCAATCCGATAAGCAACATGTCCAATTTGTGCAGAAATCTGATATGGTCCAATTAATTTTGGAGTCAATTTCTTCGATTTCATAGCTCTGCCAATTCCAGTAGTAGGTGTAACTCTCAGAAACACATGATCCCCTTGCTCGAATTCCAAAGGTCTGCGTCGTTTGTCCGCATAACTCCTCTGAACATCCTGTGAGACCTTCATTTTCTCTTTTATCTTCTTGACCTTATCTGTAGTCTGTTTCACCATCTCAGGTTCTACAATCATACTTTCACCGTCCTTATACCAACATAAAGGCGTTTGACACTTGCGTCCATATAGAGCCTCATATGGTGCCATTCCAATACTTGTGTGGAAACTATTGTTGCAGGTAAACTCAACCAACGGAAGTACATCATCCCAACTTCCTCTATCATCTAATACACATGCTCTCAATAGGTCTTCCAAGAACTGATTTGTCCTCTCAGTCTGTCCATCCGTTTGTGGATGGTAAGCTGAACTCAATCTTAGTTTCGTTCCCAATGCTTCATGCAATGCTCCCCAAAAGTGCGACTTGAATTTCGGGTCACGGTCTGACACAATACTCGACGGGACTCCATGTAATCTCACAATCTCAGCAATGTAGATCTCTGTTAGCTTATCTACCTTATAGATGTTCTTTACTGGTAAAAAGTGTGCGGATTTAGTCAATTGATCCACCATCATCCATATAGAATCATTCTTTCTCCTTGTTTTCGGTAATCCAGTTATAAAGTCCATGGAAATGTTGTCCCACTTCCACTCAGGTATGTCTAAAGGTTGCAACATTCCAGCAGGTCGCTGATGTTCCACTTTTGCATTATGACAAGTTAAACAAGTTGATACATACTCCGCTACATGTCTCTTCATTCCTGTCCACCAATTATTCTGCCTCAAATCCTGATACATCTTTGTTTCTCCAGGATGAATACTCAATTTACTCTTATAAGCCTCTCCTAAAATTGTTTTTCTCATATCTGCAATTTCGGGTACACAAATCCTACCATTACATCTTAAAATATTATCTGGTCCGATCTTAAAATTAGTTGTCTTCCCTTTCACTATTAGATTCCTCTTTTCTTGAATTAATGTGTCATCTTGAAAATTTGCATTGTCTTCAAGTAGTCCACTCAAAATCTTAATCATTCCGAATTTCAAAATTCCCGGTGCAAACTTTACATTCAATTGTAGGTCCCTAAAAGCTTCCCACAACTCTTGTTGTCTAGCCATCATTGTTGAAGATACCAATACACTTCTTCTACTCAGCGCATCAGCCACTACATTGGCCTTCCCAGGGTGGTACTGTAGTGTGAAATCAAAATCCTTGAGAGTCTCCATCCATCTCCTCTAACGCATGTTCAATTCCTTCTGATCAAATAAATATTTCAAACTTTTATGGTCACTGAACACTGGGAACATGCATCCATATAAATAGTGCCTCCAGATCTTCAATGCAAAAACTATAGCAGCAAGCTCTAAATCATTAGTAGGATAATTCCTTTTATGAATCTTCAATTGTCTTGAGGTATAAGCTAAAACTTTCTTGTGTTGCATCAGAACACATCCCAAACCTTGGTGAGATGCATCACAATAAACTTCATACGGTTCTTCTGGTTGCGGTGATACCAATACTGGTGAGGTTGTCAACTTTGTCTTCAGTAACTGAAAATTTTTCTCACACTTCTTTGTCCATGCAAACGGTTGATCTTTCCTAGAAAGTTGTGTCAACGAAGCTACAATCTTCGCAAAACCTTCAATAAACCTCCTATAGTATCCTGCCAGTCTTACAAAACTTCGTATATCAATAACGGTCTACGGCTGTTTCCAAGCAAGAACTGTCTCAATCTTTGCCGGATCCACAACATTTCCTTCCTTAGTTATCACATGTCCTAAGAAATTTACTTTCTCTAGCCAAAAATCACACTTCGATAAATTGGCATACAATTGCTTCTCGCGTAAAATTTCAAGAACTTGGCGCAAATGTTCTTCCTCAGTCCTTGAATATATCAATATATCATCAATGAACACCACAACAAATTTATCTAGAAATGGACTAAAAATTATGTTCATGTAGTTCATAAACATTGTTGGTGCACTAGTAACTCCAAATGGCATAACAAGATATTCATAATATCCATAACAAGTTCTGAATGCAGTTTTCTGAATATCTCCTTCTCTCACTCGAATTTGATAGTAACCTGACTTCAAGTCACTCTTCGAAAATATCGCGGCTCCTCCCAATTGATCCATCAAATCATCGATACGTGGTAAAGGATAACGATTCTTAATAGTCGCCTTATTAAGCTGTCGATAATCCACACATAAGCGTGAGCTTCCGTCCTTCTTCTTAACTAGCAACACCGGAGCTCCCCATGGTGGTACACTTGGCCTAATAAATTTCTTCTCCAACAAATCTTCAATTTGGCCTTTGAGCTCATTTAATTCCAATGGTGACATTCGATACGGCACAATTGAAATTGGTCCGGTTCCTGGGTGCAAATCAATGAAGAACTCCACTGGAATTTCCGTTGGAAATACGTCCTAGTATTCCTTTACAAGTACTATGTCTTTTATGTTCACATTCACCTTTGCATCCATGTTGGCCAAAGACAGAAACTCATGAGTTCCTTCTCTTAATGACACTCCGAGTTTGTTAGCAGCTAGATACTTACCAACTCCAGGTTCGGGGAAAAAAACCAGTTTGCAAGCACAGTCCAAGATCACATAATGATATGACATCCAATCCATACCGAGAATGATCTCGAGTGATTGTAGAGGTAAACAAATCAAATTAATCAAGAAATCCCTATTTTGTATAGTTACTTGACAATGTAAACATGCAAAATTTATTGTCAAAGTCTTAGTAGGTGTAGAAACAACCAAATCAAAAGGTAGAGACGACACATATAACTTCAAACGATTCACACAATCCATAACAATGAAGGAATGGGTTGCCCCCAAATCAAAACGTGCAGTTAGAGTGTTACTTGCAATAAACGTGTCCTCTAGCAGTAGGACGAGTAGCCCTAGTTACATTCACAACCGGTTCCACCTTCGGAGCCGTGCAATCCCTTGCTATGTGCCCTGGCTTCTAACAATTGTAGCAGGTGAGAATATTAGAGGTACAAGCACTAGCATAATGTCCCTCTCCTCCACATCGGAAACATCGAACCACTTGTCCCAATTGTCTTCCGAAATTCAGGTTCCTCGGATGATTCTGCTCCCCGTTGTTATTTTATGGTCGATTATAAGGTTTAGCAACTTGTTTTCCCTTGTTGTTCTGATGATTCACCTGACTAGGCCCTCCTGAATTAAAATTTGCTCCTCGGCTAGCCCACTTATTCTTCATATCCTCAACTTCTCTACATTTTTCCACAAGAAGTTGGAAACGTTGAATTCCCAAGGGTAAGACAGAGTCTTGAATCTCATACTTTAGTCCATTTTGGAAACGATGACACATGAATGGTTCACCAATCTCTTCACGGAAAAACCAGAAATGCCTTGACAACTATTCAAACTGATTGGCATATTCACCCACAGTCATGTTCCCCTTAT
This sequence comes from Cicer judaicum, assembly GCA_037974835.1. Lineage (NCBI taxonomy): Eukaryota > Viridiplantae > Streptophyta > Magnoliopsida > Fabales > Fabaceae > Cicer > Cicer judaicum. The sequence goes on from JBBPBS010000330.1 coordinate 1,769,510, forward strand.
GAAGTTTAAGAAAATCATCATCCAGTTTAGTCCCGGTACTCATCGAGAAGTATTTGTCTAAAAACTTCCTTTTGAATGATTCCCAGTTCACCTCCTTGTGAGCTGATCCCATCAACAAGCTTGTACTCCTCCACCAATACTCAACATCCCCTAATAGCATATAAGTGGCATAGTTGACCTTCACTCCCGCCTGACAATTAATCAATTCGAAGATCTTTTCCACATCTTGGATCCACTGATCTGCTTTCTCTGAATTCTCATCACCCTTAAACTTGGGAGGATTGTAACGACGAAAATCTTCCAATCCTCTTGACTCTACAGCACGAATGTCTCTTCCTCTCTTTTCTAGGTCCCGCAGAGTCTTGGCAGTAGTCTGTGCAGCAACAGAAGCAGCCATGTTATTCATAGCTTTTGCCATTTGATCATTCCTATTTACGTTGGCTCTTGGAGCGTCATTCCTTCTTGGCGGTATGGTTTTGCTATAAGACCATCATCATAGAGAGTCTTAACACCACTTCAAATAATTCCAAAACTAACTTCCGACTACATCAACACATAATAACTATACCTAACCCGACAACTCAGACAACTTAATCTGACAACTCAGATAACTTAACCCGACGCATGATCAGATAACTACTCCCTACCTAAAGGTTGACCAACAATCTATATCCAAAGCTCTGATACCATAATGTAACACCCCGATTTTTACCAGTGCGAGTGTATTTTTTTATTTCAAAACAAATTAATAAAAAGAAAGAAATACTTTTGGATAAATATTTAAGCCGTAACATAACGACAAAGTCAACAAATATTTACAAGCAGCGGAAATAGTTTTTGAATTACAAACCCAAAGTATTTAAACGACAAAATACATTGGGGCTATGAGACCTATCAGACATAGCTCATACCCCTGGAGTATTCACCTGTACAAAAGCACTGCCCCAAGAATTTAACCTTCCCCATGTCGCATCAAAAAAATGGTACAAGGACCCAAAAGAATAAAAGTCAAGTTGACAATATTAGTATAGGTACAGTCTTCCAACATACAATAAATATATCCACAAAAGAAAGACCTCTAGTCCCTATAAAACCGTCTAATCTGATCATACTACAAAAACTATACGACCTGGGTGATCTCCATGCGCCCTGCAAGATCCTCCTGACACAGCTCTAGTCAGGTGTGTCAAACTACCTCCCCATCTATAGGATACTAACTGGTGGAAAGATCATGGTTCTCATCTTAGGGCAAAGCCCAGATTTCCATAATAATTGTAAAGGGTCACCAACCAAAATTAACAAATACCACATAACATTTAAATTTCAAATGCACAAAATAACCTTTCAACATAGCATACTCATTGAAAGGGTTTCCATATGCCAAACATGCATAATCAAAGTTGAGAAATGACGTTTTAACAAACTGCACTGTCGTAGTCGAATACAACTGAGAAAATGCAGATGTTCAGTTCTAAAATGGCTCTGAATCAATCAACACTTCAAACATTAATACGATCAATTATGAACACATAATTAACACCAAATTAATCTCCACAAATTCACACCCCAATCACACATCAAATATTCATTAAATCAATTATGAACACATAACTACATCAAATTTAGTCAACCCAACTACACACCTCAAAGCCATTACGGAAAATCAAAACAACAACCAAATATGTATGTACAATCATCATAGTATAACAAACATGACTCCCGTGCCAAGCACCCTAATGCAATGCATATATGCAAAAATGCATGAATCCCGAAATTTGAACCAAAACCCTCCTCGAAGGGGCGTAAATTATAATTGTACCGCCTATCATAGACCAGTACTAATTAACGAGGTGCCACCTAAAATTGTCCGATATTAAATTCTTCGTAACGTAAATAAATAAAACTATTACTCGAAGAATAATTTAATCGGGGATCCAAATATATTTTTGGCATTAAATTCACAAAATACCAAAATACAATAATTTGGCTAAAAAGCCTCAGAGTTCAACACTAAAATACCCTAAAATTGCATAGTTTACGATTTAAAAACTATGGGTCTTACAATAATCATCTTAAGATGCTCGTAACATTGCAATTGATTTCCTTTATTTGTATATCCTTGTTATGATATTGTGAATAAAATATATAATAATAATAATAATAATAATAATAATAATAAAAATAATATTGGAAACATACAATAAAATAATAAAAATGAAACAAGAAGACTCAGCCATCATCTTCTTATTCATATATGCCCTCACCGCCATTCCTATTTCTTCTTCATCTTCTCTATTCAATTACGACCATTATAGTGGGTGTTGTGCGAAACTGAGACTACATTTGTGATAGTTGTGATCTCTTCTTTGATTTTCAACTTGAATCGCAAATTTAAATGCCCTATTCCTCTTTGCCAAAAATTACATCTCCATCTTTTAATCAAGATTTCGGCCACCACGACTATCACCAATGAAAATCAAGACCATATTTGAACTCCACGAAACATCCTCTTTCGTTACCTATGCTTGAAATCGACAACCGTTACATTTTGAAAAACAAGTTTCCACCATTATTGCAGCTTTTTTCTTGAATTCCAAACAACACATTCATCATCTTGAAAAAATGATATCATTTTTGGATTCCTCTCGTCGAAACCTTCAAGAAGCACTACTCATTTTTCTGTTTCGGTGAAGTTGATGTCGGACCCTATCGGTGCTCCAACACGTCTGTGAGGCCTTTTCTGATAACTTGTTTCACTTTGTTTCAAATATGTTTCTTCTCTTGATATTTTTATTAATTATGTAATATTTACAACAGATAAATAAAAATATGTTTCCAAGAAAATAAAAACTTTTATTTTTAACTTAGGATATCATGTTTCTCAAAAATCAAAAGGAAAACTTTAAACTTATTTCCTCCATTAAAATAGAATAATCTCAATAAGCTTCCTTTAAGTATTATTACTTGATTTAATTTAAAAACTTACTAGTACTTCTAAGATTTTTATACAAAAACTTGTTTCAAATTAAATAAGTAAAATAAAAATTAAACCCTTATTACCGGTATCACCTATCAGAGTGTGGTTCCTCCCAAACTTGAACTTCAAGATTCATTAACTTGTAACAATTATGATTTCACAAACGCAGGGTCAAGCCAATCAAAGATAAACAACGAAGGAGGTAAGTTTTGAAATCATGATGACACTATAATACAAGAAGACACGCAAAAAATCATAATAGAATCGTATCGTTACACAAACATTCTATCAAGAAAATATCACATTAAAAAGTTAAAATCACTCAAGGAAAATCAATAAATTTCACTATAACATCAAATCATCTAAGAGAAATCATCACCAGACACGATACATATTAATCACAACAAAACAATCACAATAAAATGCAATGCTATACATGAGCTTAGACTCTACAACACAATGTGGTACCATTCTAACTCTGAAGTACTTGGTTATGAGGCTTGGTACTATGCCACCATCCTAGTGGACGGAAAATTCAAATTGGCCCTATCCTCATAGATCCCCTCTACTCAACCCGACACACATATACGTGACAGTCGAGGTAAACATGTATTGCGTGGTTAGAGTGCTACCTCCGAGTCACATAGGAATTCCCCACCTGAATACCTCCAAGGTCTAAAAATCTTGCCTTAAGGCTCTATAGTAGACCGCCAAGATCAGGCTCATTTAGTTGTACTTCCTCGTAATCACTAAGTTTTTTTCTAATTTTCTGACAATTTCGGAGCAATCTGAGATAGTCACCTAAAAACAAGATTTTTATCGGTTAGTATTGTTATTAGAGAGTTAGCCCCAACAACGCTAATTTGATCCGTTATTGCACAAGGGTCAGATACAATTAATAAAATGTAAATAGTGGTAATAACTCGAATTGTTTCGCAAGGACTTCTGATATAATAATAATAATAACGAAATTGAAAGTTGAAATTAACAAGGGAGTTTCTTAGATTTTGGATTTAATAGATGAGCAAAATGATTAATCTTGTTATTCAAGTTTCAAACCTATCACAGATTCTACCAATGAGTTTAATTTCTAATTGATGATTCTATTCTTAATTGACTATAGAATTGATCAAACAAGCGTAATCAATCCTATGTGAATTTTGTTTATTTGATTGGATTAAGCATCAAAATCATCCAAATATTACAATTAACGATCAAGCGTCGCAAAATTATAATTCAATTAAATTAGAAACCGAAACCCAATTCTGTCAAATAAATTTAATCGATCCTACTACAATTCAATTTAAGAAATCAAAATATCAATATAATCAAATAAACAAGAATATAATCATGAATCGAAATTGGCAGTGTAATCTGAATCTCAAGATGTTGATGAAACTCTGAACTTGTGAATTAATCTTATAAAATTAGCCTTCCATGAAATTACAATACAAACTATTTATTTCTTGCAGCAATCTGAATCCTAATTTTTTTGTCTATAGAAAAGAAACAAAACTGCCAATATATAGTACTTGATATTGGACTTTAGGGTTTAAAAACAAGTGACCTACTATTTAAGATTATTACAAAAGTACAGATTACGAAATCTACAAATTAGGCCTATTAATGTTCGAAATTGGTCTTTTCTTCCAACTCTAAATGCCTACTCGCATGTGCAAAACCTATATCAAGAGTTCAAGTTATGGCCTATAGAGCAAACAAGAGTCAAAATACAAATAATAAAATTTAATGTCATTTTGGTCTTTACTAGGTTTATTCTAGTCCATTTTGCTTCCAAATAAACCGAGTTCGTCCAATAACATCAAAATGTCTCAATGAAATAATATTTTAAAACACTTTGGAATTTGGAATGTTTTTTTACGGTCTATTTTAGTTATTATTTAATGTAGTTCGTCCTATAAGTGCAAAAGTCTCAATAGACTAATATTTTAGGCCATCTTAGTATTTTCATGGTTTATTCTAGTACATTTTTGTTCTTAATCAATGTAGTTCGTCCAACAAGTACAAAAGTCTCAATGGATCAATATTTTAAATGATTTTGGTATTGACGGGATTTATTGAAGTTCAAAAGTCTCAAAGTATTAATATTTTATGTCATTTTTCTTTTTGGTATGTTTTTTTGTCCATTTTATTAGTTATTCGATGTAGTTTGTCCAACAAGTGCAAAAGTCTCAATGGATTAATATTTTAGTTCATCTTCATCCTTTTTGGTTCTTAATCAACATTGTTCGTCCAATAAGAGCAAAAGCATCAATAATTAATATTTAAGGTCATTTTTGTCTTACCTAGGTTTATTCTAGAAAAGTTTGCTTCTAAATCAATAAAGAGCGGCCAATTTGATCAAAATGTCTTAATGGATTAATATTTTATGTAATTTTTATATTTGCTATGTTTTTTTGGGTCTATTTGTTTGTTATTCAATGTTGTTTGCCAATAAGTCTAAAAGTCTAAATGGATTAACATTTTAGGTCATCTTCATCTTTACTTGCTCTATCATTGCCCATTCTGGTTGTTAATTAATATAGTTCGTCCAATAAGTACAAAAGTCACAATGGACTTTTTTTATATCATTTTGGTCTTTAATATATTTGTTCAAACCCATTTTGATTCTAAATCAATCTAGTTCATCCAATAAGTTCAAAAGTCTCTATGGATTAATATTTTAAGTCATTATGGTATTTACTAGCTTTATTCTAGTCCATTTTGCTTCTAAATCAATCACGTTCGTCGAAAAGTTCAAAATGTCTCAATGGATTAATATTTTTGGTTCTTTTGGTATTTGCGATGCTTTTTTCCAGTATATTTAGTTGTTATTCAATGTAGTCCTTCCAATAAGAGGAAAATTCTTAAAAGATTAACATTTTAGGTCATCTTCGACTTTAGTTGGTTTATCCTATCCCATTATGGTTGTGAATTATTGTATTTCATCCAATAAGTGCAAAAGCGTCAATGGATTAATATTTTAAGTCATTTTCGTAATAACTGGGTTTATTCTTGTCCATTTTGATTCTAAATCAATCTAGTTTGTCCAATATGTTCATAAGGCTCGATATATTTAAATTATTTAGTTCATTTTACTATTTCTATGTTTTTTGTCCATTTCTATGTATTTAATAAGTGCAACAGTCTTAATGTATTAATACTGTAGGTCATCTTTTCCTTTACTTGGTATATTGTAGTCCATTTTGGTTCTTTATCGATGTAGTTCGTCCTATAAGATCAAAAGGTCTCTATGGATTAATATGTTAGGTCATTTTTGTATTTGCAATGTTGTTGTTTGGTCTATTTTAGATGTTATTCAATGTAGTTCGTCCAATAAGAACTAAAGTCTTAATGGCTTAATATTTTAGGTCATCTATGTCTTTACTTAGTTATATTGTAATCCATTTTGGTTCTTAATCAATGTAGTTCATTTAATAAGGGCAAAAGTCTCCATTGAATAATATTTAAGGTCGTTTTTGTATAAATTCGGTTTATTCTAGTCCATTTTTCTTCTAAATCAATCTAGTTGGTCGAATAAGATCAAAATGTCTCAATGGATTATTATTTTAGGTCATTTTGATAATTTCTATGTTTTTGTTCGGTCTATTTTAGTGTTTATTCAAAGTAGTTCGTCCAACAAGTTCAAAAGTCTCAATGGATTAATATTTTAGGTCATCTTTGTCTTTACTTGGTTTATTCTAGTCGACTTTTATTCTTAATCAATGTAGTTCAACCAATAAGTGAAAAAGTCTCAATGGATGAATATTTTAGGTCATTTTGGTCTTAAATAGGTTTATAGTATTCCCTTTTTGTAACACCCCAAATTTTATAATAAACTATTTTATTAATTGAATAGAATTTTAAATAATTAATTTAATGACTAATATTATTTTAGAATATATGTTGATAAATTTCGTGGCTAATTTTCGTTATATGGATGTTTTCTATGATGTGCTAGTTTGATACATGTTATGTTATATTACATGAGCGATATAAATAATACATATTATATTTTATTAATTATTTGATATATTTAAAAAAAATAATAATAGTATTTTAGTATAATATATATTTTAAAGAAAAAGATTTTATGCGATTTTACGTGTATATAAGTGTAACCAATTAATATAATACTTTTATGTGCGCTTGACTGATGTTAGGAATACACATAGTTATATTTCAATTATTTATAACTATTTTCTATTTTTAGTTATTTTTTTTTTATAAACAAGTATCTTGATATAGAATTGATATTGTGTTTGATTTCGTTTAATTTTAAATACTTGTTATGGTATTGTGATTTTATATATATTTATTATGATTTAGTAATTAATATAAAATATTGAAGTTATATTTATTTATTTTATAATTTTGACTATTTTCTAATATGATTGTATTATTATATAGTAAATATTTTGAGAAATAAGTATAACTGTAGTGATTATTTTGAATATGAGAGTTTTTATTATTAACATATTTTAGAAGATTAATAACCTTATTTTATAAAATAATAGTTTTGAAATATTTGTAATATTTAGTAATTAAATTATGTTAAAAAAAAATGTTAAAACATTAGTTTTAGTAATTATTGGTTTTATTTAAAAATAAATAAAGGGACCAATTGGTTGGACCCATGTGTGAACCTTAATTGTTAATAAAACAAAACAAACAAAAAAAAGGGATGGGAGTTGAATGGAAAGCCGTAGAACCAAAGAGTAAACACAACAACAACCTATCGTTTTTGACACCAGTGATCGATAACTGTTCCGTAAAAGCTTCTCCGTTTTCATTCCAATTTGAGTATGTTATTTCATTCATTTAACTTGTCAATTAAACATAATTTTCCAGATTTTTAACAACCCCAATTTCTCTCTAAAATACCCGACTTATTCGTTTGTAGAATTCGTTATTTTGCACCGTTCTCCTTCACCGTAAGTCCGATTTGAGTGAAACCAACGCCAAAGCGACCGTGTGAAACGTGACTATATTATTCACTGATTGGTTTTCTGATTTATGGTAATTTTCTTTGACCGAATTTCGAAATCAGATTTTAGACTATTTTCTCATAATTTACTTTTGACGTTTACCCATAAATTGTCGAGTTAGATCGATTGAAGGACAAAAAGTCAAAGAACAAATATTGTTTGCTCGTGGAATTGTACTCGTGTTTGAAAGCGTTGAAATAAGGTAAGGGGTGAGAGAGCGTTTGAATTCATGAGTATAATATATTGTGAGATGAACGGGAAAACCGTATTTCCCAACGATTCATCCGGGGCTCGCTACGTATGGCAGAAGCCCTTTGAGGGATAATTTACAAATATTGAAATTGTGAGATTAAAATATAGAATAGAAACATTTGTAGGGTGTTGATTGATTTAATTTCATTGAATGTGTGAAATTGATATTATTGTGATATTGGGTGTCGACTTAAATTTATGTATATATATATGTGTGTGTGTGTGTGTGTGTGTGTGATTAGATGAGTTTATGTGATGTGATAATAAAAGATGGATGTGTTGTGGTAGTTTTATGTGATGATGATGATGTATGATTAATTATTGTGATGTTATAAATTTGTGAGAAGTTTATGTGATGATGTTTGATTGATGATAGTGATGCTATAAATTTGTGATGAGTTTATGTGATGAGATATGATTAATGATAGTGATGTTGTGAATTTGTGATGAGAATATTGAAGTAACCTCATAATTGGTGAAATAATTATGATTTCAATTTCTGTTTGAGATGACGGTTTTAATGGAGTATCTTAAACCAACGAGGGGAGAAAATAAATATTGTGAATTTGTGAAGTGGAGATTATTTTGTCATCATATAGGTAGGGCCTAACAAGCCTAGTGATTATGGGGAAGTACAACTGAATGAGCCTGATCGTGGCGGTCTGCTGTCGAGCCTTAAGGCAAGATTGTTAGACCTTGGAGGTATTCCGGTGGGGAATTCCTAGGTGACTTGGAGGTAGCACTCCAAATGTCGGGAGCTACCATGCAACACACGTTTACCTCGACTGTCACGTATATGTGTCTCGGGTTGAGTTGAGGGGATCTATGAGGACAGGGCCAATTTGAATTGTCCGTCCACCGGGATGGTGGCATAGTATCATGGCCTCCTAACCAAGTACTTCAGAGTTAGAATGGTACCACATTGTGAAGTAGAGTCTAAGCTCATGCATATCATTGCATTTTCTTGTGATTGTTTTGTTGTGATTGATGTGTTTCAAAGGTAATATTAATTAGATGATTTGATACATATTATAATGAGATGATTATTTTACTTGAGTGACTTTGATGTTATAGTATGATACTATTTAATTAAATATTTTGATATATCGTAAAGTGATTATGATACGGTTCTATTATGATTGTTTGCGTGTTCTTCTTACTCATATTATACTATTAACATGATTTCAAAACTCACCTCCTTCGTTGTTTGTGTTTGACTGGCTGGGCCCTGCGTTTGCGAAATCGCAGTTAATACAGGTTAATGAGTCTTGAAGTTCAAGTTTGGGAGGAACCCCGCTCTGATAGGTGATACCGGGAACAAGGGTTTTAATTTGTATTTTACTTATTTAATTCAAATAGAAACTTTGTATGAAAACTTTAGAAGCACTAGTAAGTTTTTAGAATTAAATCAAGTGATTATACTTAAATCAAGCTTATCAAGATTGCACTATTTTAATGGATAAAATAAATATTATAGTGTTTTTATTTCTATTTTTGAGAAACGTGATATCCTAAATTAAATATAAAGTTTTTAATTCCTTGGAAATATATTTTTATTTATCCGCTGCAAATTTTATAGGAATATTATATAAATTATTATATATATTATTTTGGGATTTAGGGTGTCACATTAGTGGTATTAGAGCAGGTCTGTCCAATCAGGCCGAGTGGGTCGAATGTATATTCAGTGTTAGTCGACTGTCAATCGTGTCAATTGTGCTTTCTGGTGTAGTAATTATTTTCACTATGATTGTTTTTCTGTTTTATTATTGTGTTAAGTGTTATATGCTTTTGGTATTATTATACATATTTTTGAGATTACTAATTAAGTGTTATATATATATATATTGAAAAGGAAAGGAAGAAAATAGCAAAACAGAGGAAACGAGAAACGCTGCCTCTCCCTTTGCGCAAACCCTTTCCCTTCTCCTTCCTTTTCTTGATATTGCTTCAAGAAACCAAGTGTGAGTGAAAGGAAAACATTTCCCTATTGTTCGACATCTTCTCTCTATCCTCTTTCTTCTTCTCGGATTCGAAAATGGTGTTAGGGATTTCATAACCGTCAAACACAAACCTCCACATTTAGTGTAGATCTATGCTTCGTTTCGTGAAGAGATAGAAGGGAAAGCTGTTCACCTCCATGATACGGTGCTAGTGAACTAACTTTGGAAGCGGCATCGCGAGCGGAGATTTTACCAGAATTACTCGCGGTACCGTAATCGCTCGTTAAAGCTAACGTTAAGGTAAGGGCTCCTTCCAAATTTTTAGTCTGCATTTAGGGACTTATATGTGGTTGTGTGGAAAAGAAATTTGTTAGGGTTGAAGTGTTGATTTGGGGAAACTGAATATAATGCTTTTAGGGGTGAAATTTTAGAGTTGGGTTTTGGTGATATTGATGAGTGTTTCATGGAAAATGAATTTAACTCATTTATGTGTGATTTTGAGGAAATGAAATTTGATGTGTTTGAGTGGAGTGTTGAGATAATTTTGTGGTTTTCGTGTTAGAGGTGTTCATAATTAATATTTATAAATTTTGAGATGTGTTTGTGTGGATTTTGTGGAAAAATGAATTGATGTGATTTGGTGTGAATTGTAGATTGAGTTTGAGAATATGTATGAGTATGATCTGTGTGGAATTTGAAAATCATTAGAGTTAAACGAGTATTAAAAATGGGGAATCTTTTAATATCTTTCTTAACTTAACGTTTATAGTGAAAATTGTTATAGTTAAATGAGTATTAAGAATGGAAATCTCTTAATATCTTTATTTACTTAATGATTGTCGTTGAAATTGTTAGAGTTAAATGAGTATTAAGAATGGGGAATCTCTTAATATATGTATTTAGCTAATGATTATCGTCAAAATTGTTAGAGTTAAACGAGTATTAAAAATGGGGAATCTTTTAATATCTATATTTACTTAATGATTATCGTGAAAATTGTTAGAGTTAAATGAGTTTTAAAAATGGAGAATCTTTTAATATTTGCATTTACTTTACGATTGTTGTGGATAGAGTCAGAGTATGCTTATGCATTTCATAGTACATGGTGACCGGATGGACCATGGTGATAGTGGTGACCAGATAGGCCACGAGATGATTCCATGTGATTTGTTGGTTCATTTTATCCTTGCGGGGATTGTCGCATCGTGTAAGGTCTGCAATAGGCTGCACATTTTTGGTAAATCGTGCTGACCCGTGATAGGTGGCACCTCGATAAATAGTACTTCGTCCTGTGATAGGCGGTACATTTACGATTTACATTTTTAGGTTATCATGCTGACCCGTGATAGGTGGCACCTCAGTAATTTAGAACTTCGGCCTGTGATAGGCGGTAAAATTATGATTTACGGCACTTTGAGGAGGGTTTTGGTTTGGAATTTTGAGTCCATGCATTTTGGCATATACGCATTGCATTAGGGTGTTTGGCACACGAGTCTTGTTTGATTTAAGATTATGATTGAGTGTGTTGAACTCAAGTCGTCATGGTGATGGTGTTATAATTGCCAAGTGTGGATGTTTTGGAATTGCGTGTAAGTGTGGTTGATTGCAAAACCTTTTCGAAACTTAAGTTGTCGTGGTGATTGTGTTATAATTGCCAAGTGTGGATGTTTTGGAATTGTTTGTAAGTGTGATTAATTGCAAACCCATTTTGAAACTCAAGATGTCGTGGTGAATGCCCTATAATTGTTAAGTGTGATTGTTTGGATTTGTGTGTAAGTGTTGATTGGTTTCGAAACCCTTTAAAAAGCTGAATCTTGCTGTTTTTCTGCTGCTGTCTGATGTGTATTCGAATAAAAACATGCTGTTTTTTGCCACTAACTTACTATGTAGTCGAATACAGACTGACGTAGTCGAATATAGACATGTTGTTTTTGCTGCTGAATGCTGAAACAGCCTTGTATTCGAATACAGAGATGTTGTATTCAAATATAGCAGTGTTGTTTTGTTAGAAACTTCATTTTTCAACCTTTTTTATGAATGTTTGGCATATGGAAAGCCTTTTAAGGTGCATGATAAGTTGAAAGGTTGTTTTGTGCATTTAAAAACTTAAATGTTATGTGTTAATTGTTAATTTCAGGACCATCCTACCGGTTAGTAACCTGTGGATGGGATGTAGTTGGACACACCTGACTGGAGCTGTGTTAGGAGGATCTTACGGGCGCGTGAAGATCACTCAAGATGTATAGTTTTTTGTAGAATGATCAAATTAGGTTGACGTATAGGGACTAGATGTCTTTCTTTTGGGATTTTTTTTTTTTTTTAATTTGGATGATTGTACCTATATTAATATTTTCAGTTTGACATTTTATTATTAATGGGTTCCATGTACCACTTTTTGATGTGTAAATACTTTGGGTTCGTATTTCAAAAATTATTCCGCTGCTTGAAAATTTTGTTGACTCATTTTTCGTTGTGTATGACTTAAATATTTATCCAAAAGTATTTTCTTATTTATTTCTTTGTTATTATGAATCTGTTTTGTGGTATCAGAGCTTTGGTTTTGGATTTCTTTGGGGCTATGGTTCCCTTGGTTTAGGTTGTAGGTCAACCTGTAGGTTGGGAGTTGTTATCTGATCATGGGTCGGGGTAATTGGTCTAAGTTGTTTGATCAGGGGTAGTTATTATGTGTTGATATATTCGAAAGTTAGTTTTGGAATTATTCGAACTAGTGTTAACACTCTTCTTGATGTTGGTTTTGGGGAAACTTCACCTCCAACAAGGAACAACGTTGCAAGATTGAATGTCAGTACGGATGATAATATGGTTGAAGCTACGGATAACATGGTTGCTTTTGTTGCTGCAAAGACTCTGCGGGATCTTGAGAAGAGGGAAAGAGAGATCTGTACTAATGAGTTAAGAGGATTAGATGATTTTTTGTCGTTGTCATCCTCCAAAGTTCAAGGGTGATAAGAACTCAGAAAAAGTTGATCAGAGGATTCAAGAAGTGGAAAAGATTTGCGAGATGACAGATTGTCAGGCAGAGTTGAAGCAAATCATGACGGCATGAAATTTTTGAAATGGTTCCAAGAACACGGAAGCTATGTGTTGGTGTTAACTCGAAGATGAGGAGTATGGATGGATTAATATTAGACTAATAAGGGATTTCAACTAAAGATCTAAGTGGAGGACTTTTGTTAAGAAAAGTATTAGTTGTTTTCTTGGTAGATTTCGGGATGAAACTGTATGGAATTTTATAACTGTGAAAGAGATGTGAACATCATGGAATTGTTGAGAAGACGAGGATTCCTTTTGGAATAGCATTTGGTGCTTAGGAGTCCAAGAAGAGGCTTGTATTGAAGTTAAGGGGCACTGCACGTTAGGGGTAAATACCACCTTGGTTAGATAAAGTACAATATGAGGAATAGTCGATACCTTGATGGGTAAAGTGCAACATTCGAGTTAAACTAGATTTGCGACTTAGATTGTTAAGTATGAATCTCATGACGATTACAAGAGTGAGAATATATATTTCTTTGATAAGTGACAAATCTCTGTGTGGTTTAGGAGATGGTAAGTAAGAATAGTGATTTTGAATGAAACTATAAATGCGTAAGTGTGATTTTTGAGTGATGTTCAGAAAAACATAAGGAGTTAAGACTTGATATATTGAATCACATGTTACTATCATATTGCAGTAATATAAGTTTTGAGAGTCTATTAAAGGATGGAAATTACTAAGAGGATGTTAATATTTTGATAGGTCGGAAGGATTATTCGAGATTTGATTTGGGACCCTAAGATGGTTGATTTTTTTAGTTGATGATTTAAAATCCACAAGGTTGGATGGAGGACCATGTAATGCCTAAAACTCTCATAATTGAAGTAGTTAAGGGAGGCAAGGGATAAATAGTTCAAGTTATGGATGAGAGTGTTTGAAGATCTACTAAAAATGTTATGATTAAAAGAGTTTTAATTAGTGAGATTACTAAGACGATAAGAGTCAATGATGAAAATGACATGGTATTGTATCTTAAGATGAAATGAATGAAATTAGACGGTGTGATGAGTATTTGGAGATTTCGAGGATCAAATTTTAGAATATTATTCAATGATAGAAAGTGAAAAAGAAGAAATGTAACAACTGATTTATGGTTAGTTGTTGGTCTTGGGAAGTCAAGCGTTAAGATTTCAAATGAGTGTTTCATTGACTAGATGGATGATAAAAGGTATGTGGATCTCTAAGATATTTTACTGCAAAGTATGACGATGAAGTTTATAGATAATTATTTCTTAGGAAATGCTTATTGGGAACAGTTGAGAAATCGTTTGTTAGGACGTTCGATTGTTGGGATTCTTTCAATTTGTACCTCGGTGTATGTTGAGAAGGAATAAGAATCCAGTGAGTGAACCAAATTTTGGAAAAATGTGCCAAGAAAATTCGTGAAAGGAATTATCTCACCTATAATTCAAACATTGTTATTAGAAGATTATGTCAATGATATACAGGCACTACTTAAGTGCATGTCATGGAGGTTGCTATTGTTTTCGTCAATCAATAGAGTTAAATGTTTGCTTGGTAGGGAATAATTGAGCATTAAATGGAAAAAGTTAGGTGGAAATTAGTGATGCTTGATTTATTGTAATCACTATAAGGAAGATGTATCAAGGTTTGATGTAACACCCTGTATTTCAAAGCGAGGGTGTATTTTTTTTTCTTTAAAAAGAAATTAAAATACAACAGAGAAATAAAAAGGTAAAACCTTTGGATAAATAATTAAGTCATTAAAATTTACAAGCAGCGGAGAAAGTTCTCTAATTATGAATTCAAAATATTTACATAACAAAAGTGGTACAGTCTTCCAATATAAAATAAAAGTAGCCCAAAAGAAAGACATATGTGTCCTGAGTGACAACCTAGTCTGATCATTCTATACATAACAAAAAAACTATACGCCTCGAGTAATCTCTACGCGCCCCGTGAGATCCTCCTAACGTAGCTCCAATCAAGCATTCTCGTCCACATTCCCATCCGTAGGGTACGAACCAGTAGGACCGCCCTGATTCTCATATGAGGGCAAAGCTCAGATTTCCACAATAGTTGTAAAGGGTCACCAACCGAAATTAACAGTTAACAAATAACATTTAAGTTTTCAAATGCACAAAATACCCTTTTCAACTTAGCATGCATCTTAAAAGGTTTTCCATATGCTAAAAGTTCATACAATGCTTACCAAATGATAATGAAATGAAAATAAAGTTCTCAATCCATTAAGTAATACATAACTGATCAAAACATTGATACATCAATTGAGCAATCGATTATCTAACTCAAAATGAGAATTTCCACTAAGCCAATCGATTGGGAAATCGATTGCTTGAAGGTTGTTTTGAAAAATCTGAACTCTGGGCTTAAATCAATCGATTGGGCAATCAACTGACTACATTGCTGTTAATGCCAATCGATTGGGCAATCGATTGACAGCATTGCTGAGCCACTGACTAACTGCCAATCGATTGGGCAATCAACTAGGCAATCGATTGGGCAATCAACTGACAGCATTGCTGAGCCACTGACTTACTGCCAATCGATTGGGCAATCAACTGGGCAATCGATTGGGCAATCAACTGACAGCATTGCTGTTAATGCCAATCGATTGGGCAATCGATTTCCCTGCATATTCTTCCAAAAATACATAAACTAACTCGATCACATTCATACACAAATCCACATCTTGACACTTAGCACTGATAACGCAATCGCTACAACAACATGAGTTTCGAAATAATATTGCAACCAAACATTCTATCACCAAATTCCAAAACATAACACTTAACAATTTAAACACAGTTACCATGACAACTCGAGTTTCAAACTCTCAATCATACACTTGAATCAAAACACGACTCGTGTGCCAAGCACCCTTATTCAATGCGTATATGCAAAAATGCATGGACTCGGAATTCCAAACCAAAACCCTCCTCGAAGGGCCGTAAATCATAATTGTACCACCTATCGCAGGCCAAAGTACCAATTACCGAGATGCCACCTATCACGGGTCATCACAATTTACTAAAAAGCGTAAATCATAAACGTACCACCTATCACGGGTCAGTACTGTTTACCGAGGTGCCACCTATCACGGGTCAGCACGATTTACTAAAGAAAAAGCGTAAGTCGTAAATGTACCGCATATAACAGGCCGACGCATTATTTACCAAGGTACCACCTATCACGGGTCAGCACAACTTACAAAAAAGTTAATCGTAAACGTACCACCTATCACGGGTCAATACTGTTTACCGAGGTGCCACCTATCACGGGTCAACACAATTTACCAAATGAAATGCATGAGCATACACTGAATCCATCCACCACAATCGTTAAGTAAATGCAGATATTAAAAGATTCCCCATTTTCAATACTCATTTAACTTAAACGATTTTCACGCCAAACATTAAGCAAACAGACATATTAAGAGATTCCCCATTCTTAATATTCTTTTAACTTAAACGGTTTTCAAAACAACATTAAGTAACCAAAACATTAAGAGATTCCCCATTCTTAACGCCCAGTTAACTTAAACGATTTTCAAAAACAAACATTAAGTAACCAAGACATTAAGAGATTCCCCATTCTTAACGGCCAGTTAACTTAAACGATTTTCAAACAAACATTAAGTAACCAAGACATTAAGAGATTCCCCATTCTTAACGCCCAGTTAACTTAAACGATTTTCAAAAATAAACATTAAGTAACCGAGACATTAAGAGATTCCCCATTCTTAACGCCCAGTTAACATAAACGAGTTTCAAACAAACATTAAGTAAACAAGACATTAAGAGATTCTCCATTCTTAACGCCCAGTTAACTTAAATGATTTTCAAAAACAAACATTAAGTAACCAAGACATTAAGAGATTCCCCATTCTTAACGCCTAGTTAACTTAAATGATTTTCAAACAAACATTAAGTAAACAAGACATTAAGAGATTCCCCATTCTTAACGCCCAGTTAACTTAAACGATTTTCAAAAACAAACATTAAGTAACCAAGACATTAAGAGATTCCCAATTCTTAACGCCCAGTCAACTTAAACGATTTTCAAACAAACATTAATTAACCAAGACATTAAGAGATTCCCCATTCTTAACGCCCAATTAACTTAAACGATTTTCAAAAACAAACATTAAGTAACCAAGACATTAAGAGATTCCCCATTCTTAACGCCCAGTTAACTTAAACGATTTTCAAACAAACATTAAGTAAACAAGACATTAAGAGATTCCCCATTCTTAACGCCCAGTTAACTTAAATGATTTTCAAACAAACATTAAGTAAACAAGACATTAAGAGATTCCCCATTCTTAACGCCCAGTTAACTTAAACGATTTTCAAACAAACATTAAGTAAACAAGAAATTAAGAGATTCCCCATTCTTAATTCTCATTTGACTTAAAAGATTTTCCAAAATGTTAGTAAACAGAGATATTAAGAGATTCCCCATTCTTAATACTCTTTTAACTCAAAACGATTTTCACAAACACACATTAAGTAAACAAGACATTAAGAGATTCCCCATTCTGAATACTCGTTTAACTTAATGGTTTTCAAATTCCACACAGAACAAAATCAAACATACTTTCACATTCAATCCATAATTCGCACCAAATCATTTTCCACACAAACCACACAAACACATCTCAAGTTTCATCAGTATCAATTAAGAACACATCAAAAACAACGAACACGAATCAACATAATCCTCCACTCAAACACACAAGCTTCATTCATTCAAAATCATACATAACTGAGTTTAAATTCATTTTCCACGATATATTCATCAGGATAACGAAAACCTCACTCTCAGATTTTACCCATAAAGCCTTAGATATATTTTCCCCAAATCAATACTCCAACCCTAACAAAATTCTTTTTCATACAACCACAAATAAGGCCCTAAATGCAAACTAAAAGTTTGGAAGGAGCCATTACCTTAACGTTAGCTTTAACGTCGATTTACGACACCACGATCAATTCCGGTAAAAACTTTGCTCGCGACGTAGCTTCCAAAGTTAGGTCACTAGCACCGTAGTATAGTGCTGAGCAACTTTCCCTTCTATCCCTTTGCGAAACAAAGCTTGGATCCAGAAGAAACGGCGAGATTTGTGTTTGACGGTTTTGAAATCCCTAAACTGTTTTCCTTCGTTTTCGGATCAAAGAGGAAGAGTGAAGTTGAGAAATCCTTGTCCTATCACCCACTATCAATTTCGAACTCAGGGAAGCAAGGAAGAACGAAAATGGATGAAGATGGAGGAAGGAGAAGGATTGGGTGTTCACGCAAGGTAGAGGAGGGAGAAGATGGAAATTTTCTGTTTTCTCTCCTTCTCTTTTCCTTATTCCTTTTTCTTTCCTTTCTATTTGCTTTCTTTTCAATTCCTTCCCTTCCTTTTCTATATATATATATATATATTAATTATAATTAACAAATATCTCAAAACCTTTAGATATTTATTAAATTATCCTTTCACCCAAAATGCATTAAACTCTTCGCAAAAGATTCACCGCAGTAAATTTAATTTATTTATCGACGAGTAATTCTAATCAGGCATTAAAATATCTTTTTGGTCATATAAACTCCAAAATATTAATAACTTGGCTAAAAAGCCCCTGAGTTCAATACCAAAATCCATTAAAATACATAAAGTATAATTTAAAATTACGGGTCTTACATTACTACCCCCCTAAAATTAGTTTCGTCCTCGAAACTATGCATCGATAAATAACTCTGGGTGTTGTTCTCTCATCTTGCTCTCCAGTTCCCAGGTCGCGTCTCCAATAATTGGGTTCCAAATCACTTTAACCAACGAAACATCCTTGGTCCTTAATCGCTTAATCTTTTTGTCATCAATTCTCACAGGTGGTACTTCAAACGACAAGTTATCCTTTAGCTGGATTGTGTCTAGTTCGATCACATGAGATGTATCTGCAAGATATTTCCTCAATTGTGACACGTGAAACACATCATGGATATTGGACAGTATCGGAGGCAATGCAATCCGATAAGCAACAGGCCCAATTCGTCTATTTCAATGCTCCAATGAATTTCGGAGTCAACTTCTTCTATTTCAATGCTCTACCAACTCCAGTAGTATGTGTGACTCTTAGAAACACATGGTCACCCTGTTCGAATTCTAACAGTCTGCGACGCTTGTTCGGATAACTCTTCTGACGATCCTGTGAAGTCTTCATTTTCTCCTTGATCTTCCTTACCTTAGTTGTAGTCTGTTGCACCATCTCTGGTCCGACAATCATATTTTTCACCATTCTTATACCAACACAATGGAGTTTGACACTTGCGCCCATATGAAGCCTCATATGGCGTCATTCCAATACTTGCGTGGAAACTATTGTTGTAGGTGAACTCAATCAACGAAAGTACATCATCCCAACTTCCCCTATCATCTAATACACATGCTCTCAACAGATCTTCAAGGGACTGATTTGTCCTTTCAGTCTGTTCGTCCGTTTGTGGATGGTAAGCTGAACTCAACCGCAGTTTCGTTCCCAACGCTTCGTGCAATGCTCCCCAAAAATGTGATGTGAACTTCGGATCACGGTCTGATACAATACTCGATGGTACCCCGTGTAACCTCACAATTTCAACAATGTAAATCTCTGTTAGCTGATCTACCTTATAAGTGGTCTTTACTGGCAAAAAGTGTGCGGATTTTTTTAGTCGATCCACTGTCACCCATATAGAATCATTCTTTCTCCTTATTTTAGGCCATCCAGTTATAAAATCCATGGAAATGTTGTCCCACTTCCATTCAGGTATATCTAAAGGTTGCAACATCCCAACAGGTCGCTGATGTTCCACCTTGTACGGAACATCCATCTAGCCCCAAACCTAAACACTATGTATGACACCGACACATTTAGTACAATGTATCATTACCTAATGATAAGACTTCCAATCCATACCAAGAATGATTTTGGGTTATTGTAGAGGTAAACAAATCAAATTAATTGAGAAATCTCTATTATGGACAATTACTTGGCAATGTAAACATGCAATATTTTCAATCAAAGTCTTAGCAGCGTAAAACAACCAAATCAAAAGGGTAGTGACGACGCAGATAACTTCCAACGATTCATACAATCCATAGTAATGAAGGAATGGGTTGCCCCCGAATCAACAAGTGCAGTTAGAGTGTTACCTGCAATCTCACAGTCACGTTGATTCAGATTGTCAGATGGATTCCCATCTTCAGCACTCACACAATAAATGTGTCCTCTAGAAGTAGGACGAGTAATCCTAGCTACATTCACCATTGGTTCCACATTCGGAGACTTGCAATTCTTTGCAAAGTGCCCGGGTTTATGGCAATTGTAGCAAGTAGGACTGTTAAAGGTACAAGCATAAGCATAATGTCCCTCTTCTCCACATCGGAAACATCGTATCCCTTTTCCCACTTGTCTCCCAAAGCCTTGGTTCCCTGGGTTATTCTGTCCCCCGTTGTTATCATGTGGTCGATTATAAGGTTTAGCAACTTGTATTCCCTTGTTCTGACACTTCACCCGACTAGGCCCTCCTGAGTTAAAATTCCCTCCTCGGCTGGCTCTCTTATTCTTCATATCCTCAACTTCTCTACATTTTTCCACAAGAACATGGAAACGTTGAATTCCCAAGGATAAGATAGAGTCTTGAAACTCATACTTTAGTCCGTCTTGGAAACGATCACACAAGAATGGCTCGTCAATCTCTTCACGGAAAAATCTAAAATGCCTTGATAGTGATTCAAACATAGCAGCGTATTTTGCCCACGGTCATGTTCCCCTGATGCAGTCTCAGGAAATCATCACCCAGTCTAGTCCTGGTACTCATCGGGAAGTATTTGTCTAAAAACTTCCTTTTGAAAGATTCCCAGTTCACCTCCTCATGAGCTGATCTCATCAACAATCTGGTACTCCTCCACCAGTACTCGGCATCTCCTAGTAGCATATACGTGGCATAGTTGACCTTCACTCCCGCTTGACAGTTAATCATTTCGAAAATCTTCTCCACTTCTTGGATCCATTGATCTGCTTTCTCTAAATTCTCATGCCCCTCAAACTTGGGAGGATTGTAACGACGAAAGTCTTTTAATCCTCTTGACTCTGCAGCACGGATCTCTCTTTCCCTCTTTTCGAGATCACGTTGAATCTTGGCAGCAGTTTGTGCAGCAACAGAAGCAGTCATGTTATTCATAGCCTTCGCCATTCGATCATCCCTATTGGCATTGGCTCTCGGAATGTCATTCCTCCTTGGCGGCATGGTTTTCCTTTAAAACCATCATCAAGTAGAGTCTTAACACTACTTCAACAATTCCAAAAATAACTGTCGACCACATCAGCACATAGTAATTATTCTGAACTTGTCAACTCAAACCACCTAAACCGACACATGATCAGACAACAACTTCTAACCTACAATCTAGAACTAAAGGTTCCACACCTCCCAAAGAAAACCAAACCAAAGCTCTGATATAACAATGTAACACCCTGTTTTTCAAAGCGAGGGTGTATTTTTTTTCTTTAAAAAGAAATTAAAATACAACAGAGAAATAAATAAGGCAAAACCTTTGGATAAATAATTAAGTCATTAAAATTTACAAGCAGCGGAAAAAGTTCTCTAATTATGAATTCAAAATATTTACATAACAAAAGTGGTACAGTCTTCCAATATAAAATAAAAGTAGCCCAAAAGAAAGACATATGTGTCCTGAGTGACAATTGTTAAGACCCGTAATTTTAAATCCTAAGTTTTGAAATTTTAGGGTATGTTGTGTGGAATTTCTTAGGCTGTTAGCCCAGTTTTTGGTATTGAGTGAGTTAAATGCCAAAAATATATTTTTGGAAATTGGGTTAAAATTATTTGTTGGAAAATAATTTATTTACGTTACGGAGGATTTAATATCGGGCAATTTTGTTAAAAATATCTGAGGTTGCTGAAAATTGTATCGGTCAATTGAATTGCGACGAGAGTAGATATTTTATCAAATTAGATTGAGATGAGTGTGAGAGTTGTTAGATATTTATTATATATATATATATATATGTTAGAAAGAAGTGAGAAAAGGAAGGAACAGAGAGAGAACACGGCAAACAGAGGAAGGAAAAAGAGAAAACGAAAATGCCTTCTTCCATTCTCGCGAAGCTTTATTCTTCTTCCTTCTTCCATTTTCATTTTCGTTGCTTTGTTTTGCTTCAAAAGAGAAACCCATGGCTTGGGGAGAGAAGACCAGGTTTTCGCAGCTTCTTCCTTCTTCTCGGATTCGAAAACGGTGTTCGGGATTTCAAAACCGTCAAACACAAACCTCCCCGTTTCACCTAGATCTAAGCTTCGTTTCGCGAAGAGATAGAAGGGAAAGTTGCTCACTACCACGCTACGGTGCTAGGGAACCAACTTTGGAAGCGGCGTTGCGAGCGGAAGATTTTACCGAATTTACCCGCGACACCGTAATCGCACGTTAAAGCTAACGTGAAGGTAAGGGCTCCTTCCAAACTTTTAGTTTGCATTTAGGGACTTATCTGTGGTTGTGTGGAAAGAATTTTGTTAGGGTTAAAGTGTTGATTTGGTGATATTGATGAATGTTTCGTGGAAAATGAATTTAAACTCATTTATGTATGATTTTGAGTAAATGAAACTTGTTGCATTTGAGTGGTGGGTTGTGTTGATTTGTGTTTGTCGTATTTGACGTGTTCTTGATTAATACTGATGAAATTTGATATGGGTATGTTGGATTTTGTGGAGAAATGAATTGATGTATTTTGGTGTGAGTTATGGATTGGATTTGATAATATGCTTGAGTTTGTTTTGTGTGGAATTTGAAAACCATTAAGTTAAATGAGTATTAAGAATGGGGAATCTCTTAATGTCTTGTTTACTTAATGTGTGTTTGTGAAAATCGTTTTGAGTTAAATGTGTATTAAGAATGGGGAATCTCTTAATATCTCTGTTTACTAATGTTTTGGAAAATCGTTTAAGTTAAATGAGAATTAAGAATGGGGAATCTCTTAATGGCTTGTTTACTTAATGTTTGTTTTGAAAATCATTTTAAGTTAACTGGGCGTTAAGAATGGGGAATCTCTTAATGTCTTGGTTACTTAATGTTGTTTTGAAAATCGTTTAAGTTAACTGGGCGTTAAGAATGGGGAATCTCTTAATGTCTTGGTTACTTAATGTTTGTTTTTGAAAATCGTTTCAGTTAAATGAGTATTAAGAATGGGGAATCTCTTAATGTCTTGTTTACTGAATGTTTTGTTGTGGAAATCGTTTAAGTCAAAAGTATATTATGAATGGGGAATCTCTTAATATATCTATTTGCTTAATGTTTGGCGTGAAAATCGTTTAAGTTAAATGAGTATTAAAAATGGGGAATCTTTTAATGTCTACATTTACTTAACGATTGTTGTGAATGGAGTCAGTGTATGCTCATGCATTTCATCTGGTAAATTGTGCTGACCCGTGATAGGTGGCACCTCGGTAAACAGTACTGACCCGTGATAGGTGGTACGTTTACGATTTACTTTTTGGTAAGTTGTGCTGACCCGTGATAGGTGGCACCTCGGTAAATAGTACTTTGGCCTGTGATAGGCAGTACATTTACGACTTACGCTTTTTCTTTTACTAAATCGTGCTGCCCCGTGATAGGTAGCACCTCGGTAAACTGTACTGACCCGTGATAGGTGGTACGTTTATGATTTACGCTTTTTAGTGAATCGTGCTGACCCGTGATAGGTGACACCTCGGTAATTGGTACTTTGGCCTGCGATAGGCGGTACAATTATGATTTACGGCCCTTCGAGGAGGGTTTTGGTTTGGAATTCCGAGTTCATGCATTTTGGCATATACGCATTGCATTAGGGTGCTTGGCACACGAGTCGTTTTTGATTCAAGTTTATGATTGAGTGTTTTGAACTTGAGATATCATTGTGATTGTGTTGATTTTGCTAAGAGTTACGTTTTGAAATCATGTGTAAATGTGATGGATTGTAAAACTATTTCGAAGTTCAAATTATCGTGGTAATTATGTTGAAATTGCTAAGTGTTATGTTTTGGAATTGTTTGTAACTTTGATTAATTGCAAAACCTTTTGAAACTCAAGATGTCGTGGTGATTCATCTATAATTGTTAAGTGTGATTGTTTGGATTTGTGTGTAAGTGTTGATTGATTTCAAAACCCTTTGAAAAGCTGAAAAATGCTGAAATTTGCTGTTTTTCTGTTGCTATCTGATGTGTATTCGAATACAGCAAGCTGTATTCGAATACAGACAGCCACTGACTTACTGTGTAGTCGAATACAGACTGCTGTAGTCGAATACAGACATGCTGTTTTGCTACTGACTTGCTGTGTAGTCGAATACAGACTGTTGTATTCGAATACAGACATGCTGTTTTTGTTGCTGAATGCTAAAACAGCCTTGTATTCGAATACAGAGATGCTGTATTCGAATACAACATTGTTGTTTTGTTAAAAACTTCAATTTTCAACTTTGTTTATGCATGTTTAGCATATGGAAACCCTTTTAAGGTGCATGCTAAGTGGAAAGGTTATTTGTGCATTTAAAGACTTAAATGTTATGTGTTAACTGTTAATTTCGGTTGGTGACCCTTTACAACTATTGTGGAAATCTGGGCTTTGCCCTCAGATGAGAGTCAGGGCGGTCCTACCGGTTCGTACCCTACGGATGGGAATGTAGATGGGGATGCTTGACTGGAGCTATGTTAGGAGGATATCACGGGGCGTGTGGAGATCACTCAGGGTTTATAGTCTTTGGTAGAATGATCAGATTAGGTTGACATAGAGGGAACAGACGTCTTTCTTTTGTATTGTGTTTATTTTAAACTAGAAGATTGTACCACTTTTTGATATGTATATATTTTGTATTCATATTTGGAGAAACTTTTCCGCTGCTTGTAAATTATAATGACTTAATTATTTATCCAAAGGTGTTACCTTATTTATTTCTCTGTTTTATTTTAATTTGTTTTAAAAAAAAAATGTACACCCTCGCTTTGAAAATCGGGATGTTACAACAACCTAGTCTGATCATTCTATACATAACAAAAAAACTATACGCCTCGAGTAATCTCTACGCGCCCCGTGAGATCCTCCTAACGTAGCTCCAATCAAGCATTCCCGTCCACATTCCCATCCGTAGGGTACGAACCAGTAGGACCGCCCTGATTCTCATCTAAGGGCAAAGCCCAGATTTCCATAATAGTTGTAAAGGGTCACCAACCGAAATTAACAGTTAACAAATAACATTTAAGTTTTCAAATGCACAAAATACCCTTTTCAACTTAGCATGCATCTTAAAAGGTTTTCCATATGCTAAAAGTTCATACAATGCTTACCAAATGATAATGAAATCAAAATAAAGTTCTCAATCCATTAAGTAATACAGATCAAAACATTGATACATCAACTAAGCAATCGATTATCTAACTCAAAATGAGAATTTCCACTAAGCCAATCGATTGGGAAATCGATTGCTTGAAGGTTGTTTTGAAAAATCTGAACTCTCGGCTTAAATCAATCGATTGGGCAATCAAATGACAGCATTGCTGTTAATGTCAATCAATTGGGCAATCGATTGACAGCATTGCTGAGCCACTGACTTACTGCCAGTCGATTGGGCAATCAACTGGGCAATCGATTGGGCAATCAACTGACAGCATTGATGAGCCACTGACTTACTGCCAATCGATTGGGCAATCAACTGGGCAATCGATTGGGCAATCAACTGACAGCATTGCTGTTAATACATAAACTAACTCGATGACATTCATACACAAATCCACATCTTGACACTTAGCACTGATAACGCAATCGCTACAACAACATGAGTTTCGAAATAATATTGCAACCAAACATGCTATGACCAAATTCCGAAACATAACACTTAACAATTTAAACACAGTTACCATGACAACTCGAGTTTCAAACTCTCAATCATACACTTGAATCAAAACACGACTCGTGTGCCAAGCACCCTAATGCAATGCATATATGCCAAAATGCATGGACTCAGAATTCCAAACCAAAACCCTCCTCGAAGGGCCATAAATCATAATTGTACCACCTATCGCAGGCCAAAGTACCAATTACCGAGGTGCCACCTATCACGGGTCAGCACGATTTACTAAAAAGCGTAAATCATAAACGTACCACCTATCACGGGTCAGTACTGTTTACCGAGGTGCCACCTATCACGGGTCAGCACGATTTACTAAAAGAAAAAGTGTAAGTCGTAAATGTACCACCTATCATAGCCCGACACATTATTTACCGAGGTGCCACCTATCACGGGTCAGCACAGCTTACAAAAAAGTAAATCGTAAACGTACCACCTATCACGGGTCAACACTGTTTACCGAGGTGCCACCTATCACGGGTCAGCACAATTTACCAAATGAAATGCATGAGCATACAGACTTATAAAAAGCTTTTACCCAATCGATTTGCCAATCGATATGGCTTTGTAACTGGTTGTCTCTGTGGCTTTCTAAATCGATTAATCAATTGATGTCCCAATCGATTGTCTAATCGATTGGTTCATTACAGTGGTCAAGTCTGATGAAAAGGAAAACGCAAAATCGATTTGCCAATCGATTTGCAAGGTTTTTAGCTTGCCCCTGTAAGTCACAAAATCGATTTCTCAATTGATGCATGAATCAATGGTCCAATCCATTGCTTTTCACCCAGAGTTCAGGTGTCACCAAGGTCCTTTAAAGAATCGATTTATCAATCAATTTGCTTAGTGACAACTCCAATTCTGAGTCAATCAATCGATTGACCAATGGATGTATCAATTAATTAGCTAATCGATTTGGTTACTTGGTTCCATTTAAAAATTTATTTTAACTTGGCAAATGCTTATGCATGAAATCATATTTGACAAGTTTAATAACTAAATAATACAACCACTAATGACACTTAAGCAGAGTTGCATCTTTGTTAAGCACATTCTCCACTTTTTGCTTGATTCCTTGTGTTCCAAGCTTGTGTCCAAATGCATAGTGTTTGCTTGTTTCTTCTTGAAATGTAACTTGGTTCACACTGTTAGTTTTATCAAAAATTGCATGAACATTGTATGTTTGTTAATTATGTCAAAATCATAATCAGGGTAACTTATGTCCAACAAATAATATATACTAGTTTTGAATTGCTATTATCTTAGGCCTCATATTTTTGTAGTGTTGTTATCTAGATCTTTATTATTTGAATTTATTTTTATGAAGTATAAATATGAAATAACTATATTATTTATATATAAAATATAATAATGATGATGATGATGATGTCGTGCCATAAATAGCCATTGTAACACCCCGATTTTTAAACAGTGTGAGTGTATTTTTTTTTCATAATAAATTCATAAAAACGAAGAAATAAAGAAGGAATTTCTTTTTGATAAATATTTAAGTTGTAACATAACGACAAAGTCAACAAATATTTACAAGCACCGGAATAGTTTTTGACATAAAAATTCAAAGTATTCGAACATTAAAATACAACGGGGTTATGAGACCTATCAAGCATAGCTCATACCCCTGGGGTATTCTCGACAGACACCTGTACAAACGCACTGCCCAGAGAATTTTAACCTCCCCATGTCACATCAAAAAGTGGTACATGGAACCCATCAAAATAAAATGTCAAGCTGACAATATTAGTATAAGTACAGCTTTCCAAATTAAAATAAACACAACCAAAAAAGAAAGACATCAAGTCCCTATACGTCAACCTAATCTTAACATTCTACAAAAAACAATACATATCGGGTGATCTTCATGCCCCCCTAAAGATCCTCCTCACGCAGCTCCAGTCAAGTGTGTCCAATGACCTTCCCATCTACAGGGTACTAACCGGTGGGAAGATCCTGGTTCTCATTTGAGGGCAAAGTCCAGATTTCTACAATAGTTGTAAAGGATCACCAACCGAAATTAACAATTAACACATAACATATAAGTTTTAAATGCACAAAATAACCTTTCAAATTATCATGCACCTTAAAAGGGTTTCCATATGCCAAACATGCATACACAAAGTTGAAAAATGAAGTTTTAAACAAAATTGCATTGTTGTATTCAATACAACATCTCTATATTTGATTTCAAGGCTGTTTCATATGTCAGCAAGAAAAACATGTCTGTATTCGAATACAACCTTTTGTATTCGATTGCACATAAGTCAGTAGCTAAAACATGATGTTTGTATTCGAAACCTTCTGTATTAGACTACACATAAGTCAGTAGCTAAAATAAGATGCATGTATTCGAGTACAACCTTCTGTATTCAAATACACATCCGAAAATAGCAAAATTCAGCTTTTTAAAAGGGTTTTGAAATCAATCAACACTAACACACAATCCAAAAAATCACACTTAGCAATTATAGCACAATCACCATGACAACTTGAGTTTCAAAAAGGTTTTACAATCAATTCCACTTACACACAAATTCGAAACATTCACACTTAGCAATTATAGCACAACCATAACAACCACTTGAGTTCAACCACTCAATCATAATCTTGAATCAACCATGACTCACGTGCCAAGCACCCTAATGAAATGCGTATATGCCAAAATGCATGGACTCGGAATTCCAATCAAAACCCTCCCCGAAGGGACGTAAATCATAATTGTATCGCCTATCATAGGCCTTATACTAATTATCAAGGTGCCACCCATTACAGGCCCGCACGATTTACTAAAGTGTCGCCTATCACATGCCTTACACTATTTTCTAGAGTGCAATCGCTCATACATCAGCACGTTCTAGAGTGCAATCTCTCACAGATCAGCATGACGCGAGAATCCCCATAAGGATAAGATGAACCAACAAATCAAATGGAATCATCTCGTGGCCCATCCGATCACCACTATCACCATGGCCCATCCGGTTTCCATGTATAATGAAATGCATGAGCATACTCTGACTCTATCCACGACAACCATTAAGTAAATGCAGATATTAAAAGATTCCTCATTTTTAATACTCATTTAACTCTAACAATTCTCAAATTCCACACAGAGCATACTCAAACATTTATTTTCCACCACACACATCAAATTTAATCCACAATTTACATTAAATTTGATCAATTCAAAAACCACAAAATCCACACCAAGTTCATTCATCATTCACCACAAATTTCCACAAAACTCAAACATAACACATGCCAAACTAATTTTCACAAACCACAACTCAAAACACATCAAATTTCTTAACCTCAACAACACACATAGATGAATCAAATTCCTTTTCCATGAAAACACTCATTAATTTCACCAAGAACCCAACTCCAAACTTTCACCCATAAAAGCATTAAATTCATTTTCCCCAAATCTACACTTCAAACCCAACAAATTTATTTTCCACACAACCACAAATAAGTCCCTAAATGCAAACTAAAAGTTTGGAAAGCGCCCTTACCTTAACGGTAGCTTTAGCAGCTGATTACGACACCACGATTCATTCTAGTAAAATTTCCGCCCACGACGTCGCTTTTAAAGTTGGCTCGCTAGCACCGTAGCAGGGAGATTGACAACGTTCCTTTCTATCACTTTTCGAAACGAAGCTCAATCATCAAAGAAAAGTGGGGGTTTGTGTTTGACGATTTTGAAAACCCCTAACATCGTTTTTCTTTGTTTTCGAATCAAAGAAGAAGAAAGGAGCTTGGAAATGTGTTCTTCCTCACCCACTAAATCTTGGGTTTCTTTTCTTGAAGCAAAAGAAAGAAAAGAAAGGAAAAGAGGAAAGAGAAGAAAGAAAGCTTCGCGAGGTAGGGGAACCGTTTAGTTTTCTTCCTTTGTTTCCTTTTATTCCTTTTCTTTTCTTCTTTCTAACATATATAATAATATATATACACATATACATATACCTATATATATATATTTATATTATACTTAAAAATCCCCCAAACAAATATCTAACAAATCTTACACACATCACTTCACTCACATCACAAACTATTTTGATAAAAATATATACTCTCGTTGCAACTCAATTGACAGATAAATTTTCATCAACGAGTGATCTTTTTAACAAAATTGTCCGGTATTAAATTCTATGCAATGTAAATAAATTATTTTCCAACAAATAATTTTAATCCAATTTTCAAAAATATATTTTTGCCATTTAACTCACTAATTACCAAAAACTGGGCTAAAAGCCTAAGAAATTCAACACAAAATACACTTCAATAATATTGTATAATTTAGGATTTAAAATTAAGGGTCTTACAGCGATATAATAGCCTAATAATATCTATTAAATAAACATTTAGGTCATTTTCATCCTCTCTAGGGTTATTCTAGTCCATTTATGATGTTTAAACAATCTTGAGCATTCAATTGGTGTATTTGTGTCATTGGATTAACATTTAGGTCTTTTTCTTCTTCCATAGGTTTATTCTAGTCCATTAGGGTTTCTAACCAATGTTGTGCATCCAATAAGTGCATTTGTGTCATTAAATAAACATTTAGGTCATTTTCATCCTCCCTAGGGTTATTCTAGTCCATTTATGATGTTTAAATAATCTTGAGCATTCAATTGGTGTGTTTGTGTCATAGGATTATGATTTAGGTCATCTTTGTCATCCTTCGACTTACCATAGTCCATTCAAGGTTTTTAACCATTCTTGTGCATCCAATAAGTGTGTGTGTTTCATTAGATTAAGATTTAATGAGTGATTACGGTACCGCGAGTAATTCCGGTAAAATCTCCGCTCGCGACGCCGCTTCCAAAGTTAGTTCACTAGCACCGTAGCATGGAGGTGAGCAACTTTCCCTTCTATCTCTTCGCGAAATGAAGCTTAGATCTAGACGAAAATTGGAGGTTTGTGATTGACGATTTTGAAATCCCTAACACTGTTTTCAAATCCGAGAAGAAGAAAGAGGACAGAGAGAAGAAGTCAAACAGCAGGGGAATGTTTTCCTTTCACTCACACTTGGTTTATTGAAGCCAAAGCAAGAAAGGAAGAAGAAGGGAAAGGGTTCGTGCAAAGGGAGAGGTAGCATTTCTCGTTTCCTCTGTTTTGCTATTTTCTTCCTTTCCTTTCCAATATATATATTATACTTAAAACCAAACCCAAATAAATATTTAACAACTCTTACACACATCACTTCACTCAAATCTCAAACTATTTGGTTAAAAATATCTACTCTTGTCGCAACTCAATTGACAGATACAATTTTCAGCAACCCAAGATATTTTAAACAAAATTGCCCAGAATGAAATTCTTCGTAATGTAAATAAATTATTCTCCGACAAATAATTTTAATCCAATTTCCAAAAATATATTCTTGGCATTTAACTCACTCAATACCAAAAACTGGGATAACAGCCTAAGAAAATCCACAAAAAACCCTAAAATTGTATGATTTAGGATTTAAAAACTATGAGTCTTACATTACTACCCCCCTAAAATTAGTTTCGTCCTCGAAACTTAAAGTACGAATAACAATCCACACTAGGTTTGTACTAAAGTTCAACATACAAGTCACAACTTGTTTCACCATGCCTACTCGAAGAAAGTATTGTCTACCCGTTTTCATAGGGTGCTTAATAACTCTACACACATCCATAGTCGGTAAGGCTCGTCCGTTCCATTCAACATGATTTTGTCTACTATCAACAAGAGATCAAAGATGATCAGTCCCTCAATTTGTCAATAAATAGCCAACAGCCATGACAGTGGCTTAGACTATCTTAACCGAACTGTT
Organism: Cicer judaicum; assembly: GCA_037974835.1. Classification (NCBI taxonomy): domain Eukaryota; kingdom Viridiplantae; phylum Streptophyta; class Magnoliopsida; order Fabales; family Fabaceae; genus Cicer; species Cicer judaicum. Next base: position 1,801,448 of record JBBPBS010000330.1, read on the forward strand.
ATAGCGCTCCTTGTGACTTACACTTGAGGTGATCCTAATGTACAAGCGGTCAACAATCTTCTCAAAGTCCACTCAGTTTCCCTTATTTTCCTATAACTTTGATCCTGTCGACGAAGTAAAATTTCCCATAGCTATGTCACGTAGTCTCATTTGCGTCCACTTGGTACGAAACATTGATTTTGAACCAAAGCGAAACACTAAGTATGACACCAACACACTAAGTATAGAACAATCACTACATCTAAGAACTCCTAAATTTCTCTATTGTCCATAAATCCTCAATTTTTCTTTAGTTGTACAACTACGTCAAACTATAGTGTACACTTCAAAATGTTGGTCTAATTATAACTTTAATAATTTCATCCCCACATCTGCTTAGTGATCCAAGCTTCCTCAAATATTTTCAAAATCATGCCAAAAACTATACTACTTTGGACACACAAACTTCCTTTTAGTTTAGTACTTCATTTCAAGAGTCACGTTTCCAATAAAATCCAAGTTGAATTTAATTCAGATCAAGCTCTACATTTTTCTCATGCCTAACACCTCAAATTCACGCTTCACTAGACAATTTCTAACCTACTTCGCAATTCTACATAAACTCAAAAATAATCTTACTTCATCTACTGCCAGCATTTTGTAGGTAATATATGACTTCTAATGCTAAAACTATGTATATGACAGTCAAATAAAATTCACAAGAATTCCAATCAGTTTAACAAACACCAAATTTATTAAACAGAATATCAATCAAGGTCCCAAGGACTTATTTCTAGGAGAAGGTTCACAATTACATGTATTGTCTAATTACTAATGCAGCAGATACAGTAATTGTTCAACAGATTAATCTAGATACAAACATGTCAATTCAACCATTCAATTAATATCAACCTTAACATGCATTCAAGATTAATCAACCAAAGAATATAGAAGTAAAAGAGAAGGGATAAGAGGGTGATACACATAGATTTATACTGGTTCAGTCGTCCGTATGACAACCTACATCCAGTCCTGAAATCAACTTGATTTCAGCCTTTCTTTTCAATAGAATCTTCCAGAGTTATTTCTTACAGATTTTCCAGCACTCCAGGCCTATCTATCTTAAGACTAAACTCTCCTGCTTCTATTGTTCACCACTGTATCCCTCAAGTCACTCAGCAGAATATCCCAAGATCACAATGAAACTCCTTCTTGATGAGCCCTCTCAACCAATAAGATAGTTACCAGTTTCACTACTGGATTTTACAAGACTTTCTTTGCAGAAACGTAGTTTACAGAGATTACATAAGATCAACGATCTACAATAATAGCAACTCAATCAATCTATGAAATGCACACAATAAGGATTTGCCAAGTACTTTTTCAGAATCTCTAGGTTATGAAAAAGTGTATTCAAAGTTGTTAAAAGGTTTTCAATGGTTTTCTCAAAGTTATGAGTTATGTGTATGTCAAAAGTTCAAGTACTTTGAAAAACAGATTTGAGTCAGTTTATATATGTTTCAGAAAAACATAGTCAAATCGATTATCGTGTTTCTTGTTTTTCTTGAATCTTGAAAACATATGAATGAATCGATTTACCAATCGATTCTTTTAATGCACAAACCAGAAACCTGAGGCAAGATCATATGAGCATCGATTGAGTAATCGATTTGGAATGTTTTGTTCAAATAAAAATTAAGTCAATGTTTTTTAAATAGCTAAGTCACTGTAACAATTCTAATCAATTGGCAAATCGATTGGTATAAAACATCTGAATCACTAGGACAAAGCAAATAGATTGACGAATCGATTAGTGAAAAAATACTGGAGTCACTATGATCAGTCCAAGCGATTGACAAATCGATTGGAGAAATTGTTTTAGTTACAGACCAATTGCCAAATCGATTATGATTGAATATCAGTTGACTGCGTAATCGATTGTTTTTGATCTTGTTGTTGGAACAAAACATCTCAAACTGATTACTCAATCGATGCTGATATGAACTTGCTTTTGTTTTCTGATTTGTGCATTAAAAGAATCGATTGCCAAATCGCATCATTCATATATGTTCAAGATTCAAGAAAAACAAGAAACACGAGAATCGATTGGGAAATCGATTGGGCTGTTTCAAACCTTTATAAAATCAATTCGTAAATCGATTTGACTGTGTTTTTCTGAAGCATATATAAGCTGACTCAAATTTGTTTTTCAAAGGACTTGAATTTTTGACATAGACATAACTCAGAACTTTGAGAAAAACCTTTGATAACCTTTTTACAACATTGAATACACTTTTTCATAACCCAGAGATTCTGAAAAAGTACTTTGTGAAAAAGGCTTGCAATCACACTAAACACTATCTTGGCAAATCCTTATTGTGTGCATTTCATAGATTGATTGAGTCGCTGTTGTTGTAGATCATTGATCTTGTGTAATCTTTGTAAACAACGTTTTGTAAAGAAAGTCTTGTAAAATCCAGTAGTGAAACTGGTAACTATCTTCTTTGTTGAGAGGGCTCATCAAGATGAAGTTTCACTTTGATCTTGGGATAGTCTGCTGAGTGGTTTGAGGGATACAGCGGTGAGCAATAGAAGCAGGAGAGTTTTTGTCTTTAGATAGATAGGCCGTGAGTGCTGGACTATCTGTAAGAACTAACTCTGGAAGATTCTATTGAATGAAAGGCTAAAATCAAGTTGATTTCAGGACTAGATATAGGTTGTCTTACAGACGACCGAACCAGTATAAATCTCTGTGTATCACCCTCTTATCCTTTCTCTTTTACTTCTATATTGTTTGGTTGATTAATCTTGAATGCATGTGATAGCAAAACTCTGTTATGTTTGATATTGCTTGAATGGTTAATTTGGCATGTTTGTATCTTGATTAATCTGTTGAACAATTACTGTATCTGCTGCATTAGTAATTAGACAATACATGTAATTGTGAACCTTCTCCTAGAAACAATTCCTTGGGATCGTGATTAATCTTCTGTTTAATACAATTGGTTTTTGTTAAACTTATTAGCATTCTTGTGAATTTTTATTTGACTGTCATGTACATATTCTAGCATTATAAGTCATATATTTACAACATTATTATTATTATAAAATAAAATAAATAGATTTAATAACAAGGATCACTGATTTATATTTAAATAACTATAAAGACAAACAAAAAGACAATCACGTAAAATATTACTACACCATAAGAAACATATGTATAAGAAAATATCACTAAGTTATAATAATAATAATAATAATAATAATAAATTAAGGAATTCTATAAATTAGGGTGTTACAAACGTAACATCCTAAATTAGAAATAAATTTTTTTATTTTCTTGGAAATAGATATTTGTTTGTCCACTGTAAAGTTTATAGAAATATGATATAAATTATTATATATATATATATATATATATATATACACACACATTATTTTGGAGTTTAGGGTATCACTATTTTGTTGTGAATAATGTGTATCGTGTGCGATAATAATTTTAATGTGATATTTTCTTGAGAAATGTCTGTGTAAATTGTTTGCGTGTTCTTCTTACTCGTATTATACTATCAATATGATTTCGAAACTCACCTCCTTCTTTGTTTCTGTTTGACTGGCTTGATCTTGTGTTTGCAAAATCGCAGTTATTACAGGTTAATGATTCTTGAAGTTGAAGTTTGGGAGAAACATCGTTCTGATAGGTGATACCAGGGATTAAAAGTTATCATTTATATTTTAGTTATGTAATTGCAAATGACTTTTTATATGAAAACCTTAGTCCTAGTAAGTTTTTGGAATTAAAATAAGAATTTATAATTAAATCAAGTTCATTAAGATTAAATTGTTTTAATTGAGTAATGAAGTTTGAATTGTTCCATGCGTACTTTGAGAAACGTGATATCATAAATTAGTTACAAAAGTTTTTATTTCCTTGTAAACAAATTTTCTTTTTCGTCCATAAATTTTACTAAAAAAATCTAGTATAAATTATTATATATGGAATTTTGGGATTTAGAGTGTCATATTAGTGTTATAAGAGCAGGTCTGCCAATCAAGCTGTGCGGCTTGAGTGTCGATTTAGTGTTAGTCAATTGTGTTTTCTTGTGTACTAATTATTTTTACTATCATTTTTTTTCATTTTATTATTGTGGTATGTGTTATATGCTTTTGTATAATTCTACATATTTTTAAAATTACTAGCTAACTATTTACTACCTTCTTACTCTAATTGTTTTGTGCATTATAAGTTACTACCTAAGTGATTAACTATAATAGAAAATTATTTGTTAAAATTTGAGTTAATTTGAATTGTTGACATGACTGAGTTAATTATCTTTTGATTGGACTTGGGTTTATAACTTTGATTAATTGCTCATTTGTTATAATGGATAGTTAAAAATAATTTTTTCTTTTGATTAGCTAACTATATATTTCAATTATGAATTTAATCGAGATGATACTAATTATCGATTGATAGACATTGTCTTTAGGGTCATAACATGATTATTAAAGTTTTGATCTTGATAATGAAGTCAATTTAGAGAGTTAGCAGTAATTTTGAAATATTAGGAAATTCATGTGATTAATAATTACAACAATAATAATTCTTGAATATTAGAGGTGGTAGAAATTAGAAGTTAAAAAAAAAAAGACACGTTGAAGGAGTTAAAGTTGACTTATTTTGTAAAATGAAAAAGAAATTTTGTTTGATTTACTCTTGATTATTTTAAAGAAATTAAATTAAGTTGAATTTTTATTGATTTATAAAATAACAATAATTATATACTATTGATTTTATTTAATACTAAAAATAGCTGAAAATTTACACTATATTTTGCTATGTGTTGTTTTTAAGAAGAAAAAAAAAAGATTTGTTATTATGTTGGTTTAGAGGGGCTGATGTGAATATTGAATAATGAGCGTGTTGGGATATTTCTATGGAATGATTGATTTACTGATTTTGATTTTAAGAACACGTAGTGATTTATAATAGTACAAAAAAAAAAAATAGAGGCAGCGAAACTCATTTTGAAAAGTTTTCTAAATTTTGACTTATATAATCGATGTATTTTATGAGTAAAATATTTTTTTAAGTACAATTGTAGTTGTTTTGCCATCATTGTTGAAATGTATATTTGAGTTAATATGAGAAGGGGACATGTTTGTACATGTTTTCTTGCTATATGAATTAATCTAACAAAATGGTATGTATCATGTAGATTGATATGTGTAGAGTGCATCATATAGATTAGTATGAGTACAGAGATTGAAATTTATTTTTCCAATTTTTTTAATTATAAAATTGCATTTTTTTTACCCAATTTTTAAGGTTAGAACATGTCTCTACAATCTTTAAAATTATTGGTGTGTTATGCTTTAAACCAACTTTGTGGCTTGATAGAAACTGAGGATGTATATGTAAGCCTATTGAGTAGTTGGTGTGAGACGAAGTTGTTATTTTGTAGATTTATGAATTAGTGTAATTCATTATCATAACTGGTATTCCTTATGTTTTGTCTCATGTGCACTACTTTAATGTATATAGATATATGGTTTTGTTTTTTTTGTAAGTTTTGAAGGAAAAAAAATAAGAAAAAAAATTGAGACTATTTTGGAAGTGTTAATTTATTGAAAAATTGTTTATCTATCTATATATATAGTTTAAATTTTCTTACAAAATATAAGTTGAAAATAATGATTTTCATAGTGATTAATTATTTAGAAATGTATTTTTGATGATTAAAGTACGAGTGAAATGTTATAGTTTTTAAAAATACATGTGATTTATTTCATTTCTTATTGTATTTAAAAATGTGATTTATTTTAATTGTTTTTATTTAGACATGATTTATTGAAAAGTAAATTTTTAATTTTTAATAATTTAAGTCTAGAAATCACTTTTTATAATGTTATGTAACCTTAAAAATGGTTTATGCACTTGATTCAATTTGATTTGATAACGTGTTGTATGTTTAAGTAAGTAGTTATTTATCTTATCTGCTACTTGGAAAATCTCTATGTTAGTTTGTTGTAACTTTTAAGTTATGAAGATCAATTCAAAAGAAAATTTAATCATGATCAGTTTTGAGCAGTTAGACTTCTATGAGAATTTATTACACGTGTTATAATCATCGTTTGAGTTATTAGATGAACGAAAATTTTGGTGTTAATTTTCGGATTATGTGAATGTGTATATGATTATGCAAATACTAAATTGTTTGTGTTTCAAGTATTCTAATTGTTAAGAATTAGTGAATAGAGTTAGAGTAGTCGAGAACATCTAAAAGTGAAATAGTATTATGCTTCAAACGAATTATTGATTATATATTGATGTAAGTGTCGTTGTTACTACTGGTATGTTACAAATAAATTATTGTGAATGTAAAATTAAGTGAATTTTTAACTTGAAGTAAGGAGTAGGAGTTGTGGCGCCGCCTTCGCACTCAAACCACATTAAAGATACTTTTAATTATCCATATTTGAATTTGAACGAATGTAGTTATAGTTAGCTTAAATAGTTGACTACATGAGTAGAAGGGACTAGCTACCTCGATGGCTCGTCGTCAATAAAAGAGACAATAATAATCCATCGTTATTATCATTGAGCATACTTTTTTATTTTATTTTTGAAATAGTTAAAAACCATGTTCATCTCTTACACAATTTTGAGTGATTATAAGTCTTATGTGGTATCAATGTCAAATGTTAATAATTGTTTTATGTGGTGTGGATTGATATAGAGGTGTGTACTTAAATTAAACATTCAATTAAGTATGTTTGATCTTCTAAGTAACATGCTTAAAATAAATAAGTGCATTGTGTTGGTATCTTATATTTTCTATATTGTAATTTTTTTTGGGACCTAAAACTATTATAGGACTTTGAAATTGATCTAGACTTTATGTGTGTTTGAAACTATATGTGAAAACATTGGTCTTATTCCACTATGATTATACATATTAGATTTTTTCTGTAAAAAAACAAATTCAAGTGACTGGATGACATTGAGTTGTTATATGCATTTATGTTTGTAACTCATGGAGGTGTGGAATGTTTTTTATTGTTTATTTATATATGTGCTTCCTATTAATCTAATCTTGTACATATTAGACTAAATGAATGATATAAATAATAAATATTGTATTTTATTATTTTATATTTTTTCTAAAAATAATTGTATTTTATTGAAATATTTTAAAGAATAAGATTTTAGGCGATTTTACGTGTATATGTGCGTGAGTAATTAATGTGATGTTTTCATGTGCATTTGGCTGATGTTAAGTGTGCACATAGTTATATTTTAATTAATTTAAACTACTTTTTGTTTTTTAATTTATTTTATAAATAATTATCTTGAGATAGTGGTAATATTGTGTTTGATTCCCTTTATTTTGATATACTTGTTATGACATTGTGATTTTATATAATTTTATTATGATTTTATATTATTTTACTATGATTTAGTAATTTATATAAAGTGTTGATGATATATTTATTTATTTTCTGACTTTGACTATTCTCTAGTGATGATAGTATTTTAATGCAAGTGTTTTGAAAAAATAAGTATAATTATAGTGATTAATTTTAATATGAGCGTTTCAACAGTAGTAATATGTATTTTTTAAAAGGTTAATTATTTAATTACAATAATCTATCATATATATTAGTTAGGAAATATTAGTGATGTTTTGAAAATTAAATGATGTTTCGAGGAGTATTAAAAATGAGATTAAATAACTATTAATTTTATTTTATAAAAATAAAAATAATAATAATAATAGTAAAACAAAAAAAAATAAAGGGACTAATGAGTTTGACTCATGTGTGAACCTCAATTGTTAATACAATAAAACAAAAAAAAGGGAAGGGAGTTGGACGGCAGCCGTAAAATCAAAGAGGAAACAGAACACAACCTATCATTTGACACCGGTGATCGATAACTGTACTAGAAAATTTAGTATTTTGTTTCACTAATTTAGTTAGTCAATTAAACACATTTTCCCATATTTATAACTTTTCCAAATTCTCTCTAAAATATTCAACTTGTTCGTTTGTGGAATTCCTTATTTTGTGTTGTTCTTTTTCATCGTAAGTCCGGTTTGAGTGAAACCAACACCAAAATGATCGTGTGAAAAGTAACTATATTATCCACTGATTGGGTTTCTAATTTATGGTAAGTTTCCTTGACCTAATTTCGAAATTAGTTTTAGAGTGCCTTCTCATAATATATTTTTAACGATTTCATAAACTGTCGAGTTGTATCGGTTAAAGGACAAAGAGTTAATGAACAATGGTTGTTTGTTTGTGGAATCGTATTCTTGTGTGAAAGCATCGAAATAAGGTAAAGGGTGAGATGGCATTTGAATTCATGAGTATAATATATTGTGAGATGGAGGGGAAAACCATATTTCCCAATGATTCATTCAAAGATCACTATGTATGGCAGTAATAATTAATGTGAACATATGGAAATTGTGAGAATAAAATATGGAATAGAAATATTTATAAGGTGTTGATTGATTTAATTTCGTTAAATGTGGGCTATTTGATATTGTTGTGATATTGAGTGTCGAATGAATTTTACGTATATGTTTGATTAGATGCGTTTATGTGATGTGATAATAAAACATGGATTTGATGTGATGACGATGTAGTATGATTAATAATTATGATTTTTTAAATTTGTGATAAGTTTATGTGATTAGGTGTGATTATGTTAGTGATCCTATAAATTTGTGATGAGATTATGTAATGATTATGATGTGTGATGAGAATATTGAAGTATCCCTGCAGTTGATGAAATAATTATGATTCCAATTTGTGTTTGAGATGACAGTCTTAATGGAGTATCATAGGCCAATGAGGGGAGAAAATAAATATTGACAATTTGTGAAGTGAAGATTATTTTGTCATCGTATAGGTAGGGCTTGACAATCCTAGGGATTTTGGGGAAGTACAACTGAATGAGTTTGATCGTGGCAGCTTGCTGTTGAACCTTAAGACAAGATTGTTAGACCTTGGAGGTATTCGGGTGGGAAATTCCTAGGTGTCTTAGAAGTAGCACTTCAAATGTAGGGAGCTACCATGCAACACATGTTTATCTCGATTGTCGCATATATGTGTCTCGGGTTGAGTTGAGAGGATCTATGTGGACATGGCCGATTTGATTTGTCTGTCCATCGGGATGGTGGCATAGTATCAAGCCTCATAAACAAGTACTTCAGAGTTAGAATGGTACCACATTGTGAAGTGAAGTCTAAGCTCATACATAACATTGCTTTTTCTAGTGATTGTTTTGTTGTGATTAATGAGTATTGTGTGCGATAATAATTTATCTTAGACGATTTGATGTTACAGTGAATTTTATTGATTTTATTTTAGTGATTTTGACCTTTTAATGTGATATTTTCTTGAGAAATGTATCTGTAATGATATGGTTATATTATGATTATGTGTTCTTCTTACTTATATTATTATACTATAAACATGATTTCGAAACTCACCTCCTTTGTTGTTTGTGTTTAACTGGCTTGGCCCTGCGTTTGCAACATCGCAGTTATTACAAGTTAATGAGTCCTAAAGTTCAAGTTTGGGAGAAACCCCTCTCTGATAAGTGTTATCAGGAATTAAGAGTTGTAATTTGTATTTTAATTATGTAATTTTCAAATGACTTTTTATTTTAAAACCTTAGTACTAGTAAGTTTTTTGAATTAAAATAAGAATTTATAGTTAAATCAAGTTCATTGAGATTAAATTGTTTTAATTGAGTAATGAAGTTTCAATAGTTCCACGTGTACTTTTAGAAACGTGATATCCTAAATTAGTTACAAAAGTTTTGATTTCCTTATAAACAAATTTTTTTTATTTGCTGCAAATTGTCTTTGAGTTGTAATATGTCACTTTGGGATTTAGGGTGTCACACACAAACTCCAACAATATAGGATTTTCACTCACCTATAATAATACTAAATCATTCACACATACCACGTTAATTGAAATGCAAATAATAATATTTCATCACATTTTATATCATATTACAATGTCAAGGGTGGATATAAACAAAATACTAAATACGTCAAATACACAATTCAACAATAATTCATCTACCACATGATCTTCACCCTACAAATGTTAGCAAACGTTAGCTAATTTAAATGTTATAATGTATTTGGTTCTTTTAGAATTATTGTTTTAGAATAATATTTTATTTAAACAATTTTAAATAAATTTTATAGGTTATATATTTGGAAGCTATTTTGACTATTTCAACTCATTAGTTCCAAATTCTTCTCTTATTTATTGTAAATTAAATTTTTTTATCTTTTTTCCATTAATTACTCACCGTGAACAGTTTTTCACTCCCACTTCTTATTTTATTATTTTATTACTATTCAAAACACAAAGAATTCATTATTTTAATAATGGTTTTTAATTTGCCATTTACTATTCTCGTTATTCAATTCTTTAGTTTTTTGATAGAAACTCTTTAATTTTTTATCAAGAGTCGGTGTCATGTCTATTAAAAAAAACAAAGGATTTCATGCATTCATCGTTTTCTTCTTGGTTAGTCATTTCCCTATTATAAATCTTCTATTTGGGTTTTCCCTTCAACCTTTAACGTCAATCATAAATTTTGACTAAAACTACAAATTAAGTTTAATAATAATAATATATATTTTGTTTAAATATTGACTATGTCTATGTCTATAATGCATATTTTGATTGGATAAATAATATATAATGAGTTGTGTAACACCCTAAATTTTATACTAAATTATTTTAATAATATATAATAAGTTGTGCAAGTTTGATACATATTATATTAAATGAGTGATATAAATAATAAATATTTTATTTTATTATTTTATGTATTTTTCTAAAATAAATAATATTTTAGAGTAATATTTTAAATATTAAGATTTTATACGATTTTAAGTGTATATGTGAGTTAATAATTAATGTGAAATATTTTCTTATATGTTTGACTAATGTTAAGTGTCCACATATTTGTAGTTTAATTATTTCTAAGTATCTCTTATTTTAATTAGTTACTTTATAAATAGTTATCTTGGGATATTAGTAATGTTGTGTTTGAGTTCCTTTATTTTTAAATATTTGTTATTGTATTGTGATTTTGTATCTATTTATTATGATTTAGTAATTAATATAAAATATTGATGTTATAATTATTTATTTTATAATTTTGACTATTCTCTAATATGATGGTATTATTATTGTGAGAGTTTCAGTTATTAGTAATTTTTTTTTAATATTTTAATTATTTTAGTTACTCTAATTTATAGTAAAAGTAAAACATAAAATAAATCAAGAGACTAATAGGTTTTGCCCATGTGTGTGAAAGGTTAACAAAATAAAATAAATAAGAAAAAGAGATATGCTACAGCCGCTTGGGAGTGGAAGAAATCAGCAAACACAACAAACTAGGCTATTGTTTCTCACTAGTAATCAATAAATGTCCCATAAAACCTTTTTCGTTTTCATTCAAATTTCAGTATGTTGTTTCATACATTTAGTTAGTCAATTAAACAAGTTTTCCCATATTTTTAACCTTTTCAATTTCTCTATAAAATAACCAACTTCTCGTTTATAAAATTCCTTATTTTGCACCATTCTTCTTCATCGTAAGTTCGATTTGAATTAAATCAATGCTAAAACGATTGTGCGAAAAGTGGCTATATTATCTACTCATTGGTTTTCCAATTTATTGTAAGTTTCCTTGGCCGAATTTCGAAATTTAGTTTTTTGGGTGTCTTCTCAAAATTTATTTTTGACGTTTACTCGTAAACTATTGAGTTAGATTGATTGAAGGAAAAAGAGTTAAAGAATAAAGGTTGTTTGCTTGTGGAATCATCATCGTGTGTGAAAGCGTCGAAATAAGGTAATGGGTGAAAGAACGTTTGAATTCATGAGTATAATATATTGTGAGATTAACGGGAAAACCTTATTTCCCAACAATTCATTCGGGGTTGCTACGTACAACCGTAGCCCATTGAAGGATAAATTAATTAATTTGAAAATATGGAAATTGTAAAATTAAAATATAGAATAGAAATATTTTCAAGGTGTTGATTGATTTAATTTCTTTAAATGGGTGGTATTGGATGTTATTAAGATATTGAGTGTCAAATTAATTTTATGTATATGTTTGATTAGATGATGTTATGCAATGTGATGATAAAAGATGGATGTGTTGTGATAATTTTATGTGATGATGATGTATGATTAATAATTTTCATTTTATAAATTTGTGATAAGTTTATGTGATGAGGTATGGTTGATGATACTGATGCTATAAATTTGCGATGCGTTTATGTAATGATGATGATGTGTGATTTATGATAGTGGTTGTATATATTTGGGATGAAAATAGGGAAGTAACCCCATAATTGATGAAATAACGGTGATTCTAATTTGTGTTTGAGATGATGGTCTTAATGGAGTATCATAGGCCAACAAGGGGAGAAAATATATATTGAGAATTTGTGAAGTGGAGATTACTTTGTCATCATATAGGTAGGGTTTGACAAACCTAGTGATTCTGGGGAAGTACAACTGAATGAGCCTGATCGTGACGGTCTGCTGTTGAGCCTTAAGGCAAGATTGTTTGACCTTGGAGGTATTTTAGTGGGGAACTCCAAAGTGTCTTAGAAGTAGCACTCCAAATGTAGGGAGCTACCATGCAACACATGTTTACCTTGATTGTCGCGTATATGTGTCTCGGGTTGAGTTGAGAGGATCTATAAGGACATGGCCAATTTGATTTGTCTGTCCACCGAGATGGTGGCATAGTATCAAGTCTCGTAAAAAAGTACTTTAGAGTTAGAATGGTACCACATTGTGAAGTAGAGTTTAATCTCGTGCGTAGCATTGCATTTTCTTGTGATTGTTTTGATGTGAATAATAGGTATCGTGTGCAATAATAATTTCTCTTAGATGATTTGATGTTGTAGTTAAATATATTGATTTTTCTAAGTGGTTTTAACTTTATAATGTGATGTTTATCTTTGATACAATTTATTTATGATTAACTGTGTGTTCTTCTTACTTATATTATGTTATTAATATAATTTCAAAATTCACCTCCTTCGTTGTTTGTGTCTGACTAGCTTGACCCTGCGTTTGCGAAATCGTAGTTATTACAGCTTAATGAGTCTTGAAGTTCAATTTGGGAGAAACCCCGCTCTGATAGGTTATACCGGGAACAAGAATTGTAAATTGTATTTTACTTTTACTTTTGTTTATTAGAAATGACTTTTTTGTATGAAAATCTTATAAGTACTAGTAAATTTTTGAAATTAAATTAAGAAATTAAATTAAGAAAGTTTGGTTCACTTAGAATAGATAACTTTATATTCCATTTTAACTATATAAACAACAATTACATAAAATAAATAGAGGTATTATATAGTATATGATATTTAACATATTTGTTTTTGTTTTAAGTTGGATTTATTAATAATCGGTTAGTTAAAAATATATGATTTGTGCATATTATAATTTTTTTTTTGTCATAGTCAAAAGTTTTAAATATATAATCCAATTGACATGGAAATCATTATTTGTATATAATAATTGTATATTATATGGTAGCTTATTTTAAGATTTTATTATGAAGGATAAATAATTTATTTTATTTGAGCTGTTAGTTGCGTCTGCTAATTATTAGTTGTGATGATCGACAAAATGAGATGTGGAATTGATAAGATATTCATGCTCAGTGTAGTTGCAGAGTTCCTTATGCCTTGTCACGTTGTGCATAATTTCAAATCAAGGTATAGGGTGAGAGTGAGTTCGAATCTATGAGTGTAAATTAAGTGAGATGATCGGGAAAATCGTATTTCCCATAATTCATTTGGGGTTTGCTACGTACAACTCAAGCCCTTTGCGTAATAATTGACTAATGAGCAAACTTGAATTTTGTGAGGTTAAAATATGCATTAGAAACTTTTATAGGATGTTGTTTGATTTGATTTTGAAGATCGTGTGGTAGTTGAATTATTGTAGAATTGTGTATTTGAAGTATTATGTACTTTGTTTATATCCATCATTGATATTGTTATATGAAATAAAATATGATGAATTGTAATTGTTTGAATTGCAATTGACGTGGTGTGTGTGAATAATCTAGTATTATTATCTATGAGTGAAAACTCAATATTGTTGGAGTTTGTGTATTATGATGATAAATTTTGAATATAATCATATGACTATGGAAATATGCAACGACAGTGTGTACTTGTTGACTTGTGATGTTACCACCTTGATGAATATCATGAAATGCATATTGTGTTAATTGAATACTGACGAATTTGACATGTGCCTATGATGGTTATCTTAATAGATTTAGTAGCCTAGGTCAATGAGGGGAGAAAATAGATGTTATTTCTTTGAAGTAGAGATTATTTTGTCATCATATAGGTAGAGCCTAATAAGACTAGTGATGTCAGGGAAATACAACATAATGAGCCTAATCGTGGCGCTCTACTATTAAGCCTTAAGGCAAGATTGTTAGTCCTAAGAAGTATTCAGGTGGGGAATTCGTAGATGACTTGGAGGTAGCCCTCAAAATATCAGGAGCTACCATGCAACACATGTTTACCTCGATTGTTGCGTATATGTGTCTCTGGTTGAGTTAAGAGGATCTATGAGGATATGACCAATTTTAATTGTCCATCCACATGCGTCATGGCATAGTATCAAGTCTTCTAAACAAGTAATTCAGAGTTAGAATGGTACCAAAGAAAGAGGAGGAGTTTAGAGTATAAGAGCATGCATAACATTACTTGACTTGTGTGTTGACTTATCTGATGTTTTGGATTGTATCAATCTTTTACCTTGATTATTATTGTTAATTATGGTTTGATATGATACGGTGTTTAATTAATGTTTTACGTGTTCTTCTCATTATTTTACACTATTACATGTTTTCGATGCTCACCCCTCGTTGCTTGTGTTTGGCACTTGCGAGAGTGCAGTTATTTCAGGTTATCGATTAGTGATCCATGCTCTAATATGTGACACTAGGTGGGAGTATTTCATTATGTTTTGAACATGTTTTTATGTCAGAAATATATGTTTGATAAAATTAGCTATATTCGATTCTCTTTTAAAACTAGTGCATTTTACTTTTTATTTCAATTTGGGTTTAGGGTGTCACAGAGTCTATCAAACTTACTCAACAAAATGTTAGTCCTTCTCAATCTTGATACTTTTAAATAATTTGAATGAAGTTGGATCAGTGTTGTGTCTAGTGTCAAATGGACAATTCCTCTTCAACAGTGTCATATCGGCATATTTTGGTATCAAATCTACTGATTCTTTTTCTTCAACAAATCCAAGAGGAGGATTATATTCAATATATGAAAAATTGTTCAACAGATCCTACACAAATGAAATGTTAATTAAAGTACTTGGTTAGGAGGCTTGATATTATTCCACCACCTCGGTTGACGAACAATTAAAATTGACCATGTCCTCATAGATCCCCTAAACTCAACCCGAGACACATATACGCGACAGTCGAGGAAACATGTGTTGCATGGTAGTTCCCAACATTTGGAGTGGTACCTCCAAGTCAACTAGGAATTCCCTACCCGAATACCTCCAAGGTCTAACAATCTTGTCTTAAGGCTCAACAGCAGACCACCATGATCAAGCTCATTCAATTGTACTTCCTCGGAATCATTAGGCTTGTTAGGCCGTACATATATGATGACAAAATAATCTCCATTTCACAAACTCTCAATATTTATTTTCTCCCTTCGTTTGGCTATGAAATTCCATTAAGATCCTCATCTCAAACAGAAAATGGAATCACTATTATTTCATGAACTATGGAGTTATTTCAATATTCTCATGACAAATTTTATAATATCATTATCACTAAGCACACATCATCATCATCACATAAACTCATCACAAAATTATAGCATCACTCTCATCAATCATACCTCATCATATAAACTTATCACAAATTCATAACATCACAATTATTAATCATACATCATCATCCTCACATAAAGTTATCACAATGCATCCACATTTTATGATCACATTACATAAACTCATATATTCCAACATATACTTAAAATTCATTCGACACCCAATATCACAATAATGTGACACCCTAAACCCCAAAATAATGTATATTAATTTATACAAGATTTTTAATTTAATTCGCAGCGGATAAAGAAAATTTGTTTTCAAAAATTTTATAACAAATTTATGATATCAAAATTCTCAAAATTCAAAGGGAATACTTAAAAAAAATTCCTCTAATAAAACAGTAAGGTCTTCATACAAAAAGTTGTTTCTAATTGAGTCAATAAAAAAGAACTTATGACTTTCATTCCCGGTATCACCTATCAGAGCGGAGTTTCTCCCAAACTTGAACTTCAAGACTCATTAACCTGTAACAACTGCGATTTTGCAAATGCAGGGCCAAGCTAGTAATAAAACAACGAACGAGGTTAGTTTTGAAATCATGTTGATAGTATAATATAAGTATGAAGAACACACAAACAATCATAATATACTATATCAGAATCAGATTACAATGTATAAAAATATTTAAGTAAATAGTACCATATTATAACATCAAAGTCACTCAATTAAAATAATCATCTCATTATAATATGCATCAAATCATCTAAGGATAATTATTATTACTTTTGAAATACATCAATCACAATAAAGCAATCACAAGGAAATGCAATGCTATGCATGAGCTTAGATTCTACTTCACAATGTGGTACCATTCTAATTCTGAAGTACTTGGTTAGGAGGCTTAATACTATGTCACCATCCTGATGGACGAACAATACAAATTGACCATGTCGTCATAGGTCCCCTCAACTCAACCCGAGACAAATATACGTGATAATTGAGGTAAACGTGTGTTGCATGGTAGCTCCCGACGTTTGGAGAGTGCTACCTCTAAGTCACCTAGGAATTCCCCATTCGAATACCTCCATGGTCTAACAATCTTGTCGTAAGGCTCAACATCAAACTGCAACGGTCAGGGTCATTCAATTCTACTTCCCCGAAATCACTAGACTTGTGAAGCCTCACCTATATGATGACAAAATAATCTTCGTATCACAAATTCTCAACATCACTATAATCACGTAAACTTATCAAAATGAATTCACCTTTTATTATTACATCACATAAACTCATATAATCAAACATATGCACCAAATTTATTTGACATTCCATATCACAATAATATCAAATACTATACATTTAATGAAATTAAATCAAATATCACAATAATATGAAAGGTCACACAATTAACGAAATAAATCAAATCTCACAATAATATAAAATACCACAAATTTAACGAATCAATCAACATCTTCCACATTTTAATCTCACAATTTCCATTTTTCACATTAATTAATTTATCACTCAAAGGGCTACTGCCGTACGTAGCGAGCCCTGAATGAATCATTGGGAAATACGGTTTTCCCATCCATCTCACATTATATTATACTCATGAATTCAAACGCTCTCTCACCCCTTACCTTATTTTGACGCTTTCACACACGAGTACGATTCCACGAGGAAACAATGTTTGTTCTTTGATGTTTAGGCCTTCAATATATCTAACTCGACAATTTATGGGTAAACGTCAAAATAAATTATAAGAAGATACTAAAAAACCTAAATTCGAAATTCGGTCAATGAAAATTACCATAAATTAGAAAACCAATTAGTGGATTATATAGTCACTTTTCACACGGTCGTTTTGGCGTTGGTTTCACTCAAATCGGACTTACGGTGAAGGAGAGCGATACAAAATAACAAATTCTACAATCAGAGAAGTCGGATATTTTAGAGAGAACATGGAGTTGTTAAAAATATGGAAAATTGTGTTTAATTGACTAACTACATGAGTAAAACAATATACTGAAATTTGGGTGAAAACGGATAATTATTTTTACAACAGTTATCGATCACCGATGTCAAACGATATAGGTTGTTGCTGTGTTTCATTTTTCGTTCTACGGCTGCCTGTCCTCCCATCCTTTTTTTGTTTGTTTTATTTTGTTAAGAATTAGGTTTCACACATAGGTCAAACCCATTGGTCCCTTTATTTATGTTTTTGTTTTTCTATTATTATTTTTATTTTGCTAAATTAAAATTAATAATTATTTAATCTCTTTTTTAATATTCCTCGAAACACCATTTAGTTTTCCAAAATTGTTAATATTTTATAAATTATAGTAATTAAAATAATCAATATATATATATATAAAATATTACTAATGACTGAAACTTCTACATTCAAAATAATCTCTATAGTTATACTTATTTCTCAAAATATTTATATTATAATAATACTATCATATTATAAAATAGTCAAAATTATAAAATAAATAAATTTAACATCTATATTTTATATTAATTATTAAATCATAATAAATATATATAAAATCACAATACCATAACAAGTATTTAAAAATAAAGGAACTCAAACACAACATTACTAATATCTAAAGATAATTATTTATAAAATAAATCATTAAAAATAAGAGATACTTAGAAATAATTAAAATATAATACTAATATCTAAAGATAATTATTTATAAAGTAAATCATTAAAAATAAGAGATACTTAGAAATAATTAACATATATTCTAAAATAATTTTAATCATCAAATTAATTATTTAAAATATTATTCAATTAATAAAATAGTTTATTATAAAATTTCAGGTGTTACAAATACGACACATTTAAAGACACTAATTCAATAAACACATTATAAATATTTCTATTCTATATTTTAATAAACACATTATGAGACACTAATTCAATAAACACATTATGAGACGACACTCAAAAAACTAATTTCAAAATTCGGTCAAGAAAACTTACCATAAACCATAAAACCAATTAGTGGATAATATAGCCACTTTTCGCAAAATCGTGTTGCCGTTGGTTTCACTCAAATCGGACTTACGGTGAATAAGAACGATGCCAAATAACGAATTCCACTAAAAAAGAAGTCGAGTAGTACTTTAGAGAGAAATTAGGTTGGTAAAAAATATGGGAAAGTGTGTTTAATTGATTATCTAAATGAATGAAACCAAAAACTAAAATTTGGATGTAAACGGATAAACTATTCTGTAATAGTTATCGACCATTGGTGTCAAACGATTGTCCACTACAAGAAAAGTTATCATTACCTACAATAAATTTTGACTTTACCCACGAACATTTCGTAGGTAACGTAAAATTATCCATGGATTACCTACGGACACGAGTTCGTAGATAATTGGCTTGTAGGAATTTTTTTACCGACAGAAAAGCCTTGAATAATGCATACTTACTACATTTCCGTAGATAAACTTGATCACGACTTCTTCATGGGTAATTTTACCGACGATAGTTCTGTAGGTAATGTCAAGTCTGAAAGAAAACAATTATCCACGAAAATGACATGAATAAACCTTATTTTCCGTGGGTAACATCAAAAATAGAAAAATAAACATTTTAAATAAAACTAAACCACATCATAACTCAAACAAATTAACTCTTTCATGCATTATTCCTCTACCTTTATTCAAAGTGTATCTTTCATTTTTCCCTCATTGTTCTACTTCTCAAATCATTCATATAGAGCTCATATTCAATATAGAGTTATACATTCATATATACATCTTTTCATTGTTAGTTTTAATATGCATTTTTAGAGTTCATATTCAATAAGCCAAATAAGCTAGGTCCTAAACTTATCAAAAGAAAAGAGCTACGAAAGACTATACAATACCATGCTTGCAAGTATCAAATAAGAGTTCAGTGGCAATTTTTTGGTTCATTTCTTACAACAATCCTTTTAAACTAAACAATAGTTCTGTGGTATTGAGACATTGACAATTTAACATGTATATAATTTGTGACTGTTCAACTAAAGACTGACTCGTATAGAGTTAATTGATCAGACTGAAAACCAACAATCATATTGAGGAAACTAACTACATATAACAAGCCTTTATGTGAAAGTGTGTTTAATTGATTATCTAAATGAATGAAACAAAATACTGAAATTTGGACGTAAACAGATAAACTATTCTGTAATAGTAATCGACCATTGGTGTCAAACGATGTCTCAATTTATGTTTCCTCTTCTTTAAGCGGTTGTTACTACTCCTTCAGCATCGTTCCTTATATCTTTTTTTACTTATTTATTATTATTATTATTATTATTATTATTATGATTTAGTTTAGTTAGGTTTTACTTGCATATGGGATTAATTCATGAAACACATTTTACTCATTTTTTTTATTTATAAAACAAAAAATTACCAAAGTTGTTATTTCAAATTTAATATTTTATAAAATAAAGTAATTAATCTTTTAAAATACATTAATAACCAAAACTCTTATATTGAAAATGATCACTATAAAAATACTTATTTTTGAAAATACTCAAATTAAAATATTATCATCATCAGAGGATGGTCGAAACTATAAAATAAATCACGCTTTATATTAATTATTTTAACATAATAAATATATATAATATCACAATGTCATAACACGTATATAAAAATAAGAAAATCAAACACAACGTTACTAATATTCCAAATTAATTATTTATAAAGTAAATAATTAAAATAAGAAACACTTAAAAATAATTAAAATATAAATATGTGCACACTTAACATTAGTCAAACATACAATAAAATATCACATTAATTACCAACTCACATTTACACGTAAAATTGCCTAAAATATTATCATTTAAAATGTTCAAACTAAAATACTATTATTTTTAGAAAAATAAATAAAATGATAAAATATATTATTTATTATTTACATCACTTTATTATTTAAATCACTTTATTTACATCACTTTATTATGTTTTATTTATTATTCAAAATTCTATTTTATTAATAAAATAATTTATTTTCAAATTTAGGGTGTTACAGTTTCAATTAATTATGTTGCTGATTTTTTAAACAACATTGAAGCATCCCAATCAAATATAACAAAGGTGGTTGAATCAATTGTGTCAATCACATGAAGTTTAATTCTATAGCCAGGGGAAATATTCATAACATGTTTGTTACATTTTCCACAATAATACATGTACTCATCATAGATTACTTTCTTATTGCACACGCATGTTGTATTCAACTGAAATTGCTAAGAAGAGAAAATAGATAGCAAACCAACAATGGATATAAAATCCCTAAATTAAAAAAATACCTAAAAACCAATAGTTCTTTTGAAGATGTCGAAAGAGTTTTCAATGGCATGTGAAAACGAAAAACAGAGAGATGACGCAGAGAGAGTAAAAATGAGGGAAACCAAAAATGGTGGTGGTGTGTTCGCGATAGCTGAATCGAGGAAAAGAGTTGGTGAATGAGGGAAAAAGAGAAGGAAATCAAAAGAGTTTTTTGGTGAGTGAGGGAAGACAAGGGCGGTACAGTATAAAGAAGGAAAAAGGGAGGCGATGGCAGCGAGAGGGTGAGAGTGAGAGTGAGGGTTAGAGAGAGTCACAGGTTCGTGAGGGGGACCAGTTTGATACTCACAGATTCAAGATGGGAACGGGTTTGGCGTCGATACTCATGTCATTGAGAGGGATGAGAATCGGTGACAAAGTGTGAGAGAAGGGCTCATCAATATGGATTCCATTTCAGATTCAATATGAAACGGTGATGGATTCAATTTGAGATTCAAAATATAGGGTTCATGCTTGGAAAAGTGTGAGAGAAGGAGAAGGGTTCACTTATGTTATTAATTTTAACTTAGGGCTCAATCTGATTTCACAAATAATGTTAAAAAATTTAAAAATAACTTAGCGTCGGCCCGTCCGGCGCTACTTATTAAAATAAAAAATAAATAATAAAATGAATAAACTAGCGTCAGATTTATTTTACGTAGCGCCAGCCCATCCGACGCTAATTATTGGGACAATTTAAAAACAAATTTTTTTACCATAGCGTCGGCTAGACCGACGCTACTCCGACGCTAAGTAGCGTCGGAGTCGAGAGCCGACCCTAAAAATGGCAGCTAAAATGCAATTTTCTAGTAGTGTGTGAACCACCAATCAACTGTGTCAATGACGTATTTCATGGTGCCTATGACGATAAAAGATTACTCCTAACAATTAATACAAATTACAAATGTATCAAATCAATTGAAAATAACAAAAAAAATAATTTATTTTGATCATAATTACGTGTTCTAAAGAAATAATTATGTGTTCTAAAAAATATTATATAAATAAATAATAAATTAATAATTAATCATAAAAACATGCCTCTACGTACTTATTTCATACTTAATGTAACATATAGAAGATAGTGATTATATATCTATTAATATAACTAAAAATGCAATAAATTAATTTTTAATAGATTTTGCAAATATAAATATTTTTGAATTAAATATTAATCGATTGGTTTAATATGTTCAATTCTAAATATGAATATGAATTAACTAGTTTATATGATATCATTTATTTGATTTAATTTGTTACAATTATAAATATGAAATAACTAGTTTATAGATAGTAAAATTATTCACCACGTCACACTCATTTAGTGCATCAATTGTTTTATTCAGAGTAAGGTTGGGGAACTCTTCTTTTTTACTATCCATTGATGGATCTAGTATAGAAAGAGAAATATATATACAGAGAAATACTCTCAACCTTAGATTTATATGATCACAAATTAATTGTTATTAAATATAATAAATAAATTGAATGTTATTAAATGTTTTTTTTATCAATATCTCAAGTCAAAACTACAATATTTATAAAATTAATTACATTAAATGTCATAAATCAATATTATGTTTTCCATAAGTTGACTATTCTATATTAAATCAAAATAAAATGTTCTATTTAATACAACCTTGACTATATTTGAATTTCCTTTGTTGAATATTTAAGAAATGATTAATTATTTAACAAACAGTTATTAATTATTTATACTCATAAAATATTACCTTAAATATCTATCTTTTTTTCATTGTATTTGCATTCTTTCAAAAAATAACTCTATAAGTATATGATTTTCTTCAATCAATCAACGTAACTTTCATATATTAAAGATTATTCACTTTCAAAGAAAATATTAATTAAAGGTGCAATGTCTTTATTTTTCCAAAAATTATTTTTGATATGTGTGTTGACGTTGATGTTCATGCAAATTGTTCTTGGAACGCGTGTGACTATTACTAATGGAATAAATACCGGCTTAACTATTCATTGCAAATCTGCTGATGATGATCTTGGATTTCATGTTCTTCAGTTGAATCAAAATTTTGGTTTTTCTTTTCAAGATGCCTTTATTGGCACAATACAATTCTATTGTTCCTTTAAGTGGAATAATGAATTTAAATGGTTTGACATATACATAGCAGGTAGAGATTGGTGTGAGCATTGCAATTGGATTATATATGCATCTGGACCATGTAAGCTTAATAAATGGCATAATTGCTTTCAGTGGAATAAGTAATTGATAATCTATTACATATTTGTTTATTTACATAAATAATGTACTTGAGGGAATGCGGTGTAACACCCCTAAATTTTATAATAAAATTATTTTTAAATGAAATAATATTTTAAATAATTAATTTGATGTTTATATTATTTTAAAATATATGTTGATTAAGTTTATGATTAATTTTCTTCGTACGTGTGTTTTATATAATGTGTTAATTTTATACATATTTGACTAAATGACTAATATAAATGACAAATATTATATTTTTTATTTTATATATTTTTCTAAAAAGAATAATATTTTAGTATAATATTTTAGAGAATAAGATTTTAGGAAATTTTTCATCTACGTGTGCGTTCGTAATTATTGTGATATTTTCGTATGCGTTTAACTAATATTAAATGTGCACTTAATAATATTTAATTATTTCTAAATATATTGCTCTTGATTTCCTTTATTTTTATATATTTTCTATGGCATGGTGATTTTATGCATATTTATTGTGATTTAGTAATTAATATCAACTGGTTGATGTTATATTTATTTATTTTATCATTTTGATTATTCTATAAAGATGATAATATTTTTATCTATTAATTTTTAAAAATAGTATAATAAAAATTATAATTATTATTTTGAATGTGACAGTTTTAATTATTAGTGTATTTTAAAAAATTAATTACTTTATTTTATAAAATAATAGTTTCTAAATAATAGCAATATTTTAGTAATGAAATTGTATTACAAAAAAGTATTAAATAAATTATTTTTGTTAATTATTGATTTTTATTTTATTTCAATAAAATAAAATAAAAGAAAGGTATAAAATGTGTTTAATGGATTAAGCAATATACAAGAGTAAAAGGTAATTAATTAATAATAATAATAACAATAATAATAATAATAATAATAATAATAAGAATAATAATAATAATAATAATGAACAAAAAAAAAGAAAAAAAGGGAAGACCGGTTCCCATCATCTTCTTCTTCTTCTTCTTCTTCGTATAAACTACCTCATCCATAATCTATTTCCCTTCCATCTTCTCTCTTCGACCATCACTATGATAGTGGGTGTCATGCAAAACCAAGACCGCATATCTGATAGTTTTGATCTCTTCTTTCATTCCCAACTTGAATCGCTAGTTGAAATGCCTTATTCATCTTTGTCAAAAATCATATCTCCACCTTTTGATCAAGATTCTGGCCACCTCGACTATCATTAACGAAAACCAAAAGCTTATTTGGACTCCACGAAGCACCCTCTTCCAATACATATGTTTGACATCACTTACTGTTACAATTTAACAAATAGGTTTCCACTATTGTCGCAATTGTTTTCTTGAATTTCGGCAAACACGTTCATCGTCTTGAAAAACTGAGGTATGGGGTGAGACTGAATTTGAATTCATGAGTGTAAATTAAGTGACATGAATAGGAAAACGGTATTTCCCATAATTCACTAGGGGCTCGCTACATACAGGTGAAGCCCTTTGAGTAATAATTGAATAATGAGAAAACTTGAATATGGTGAGTTAAAATATGAGTTATAAACTTTTATTGTGTGGTGTTTGATTTGATTTCGAAGATGCTGAGGTAGTCGAATTATTGTAGAATTGTGTAATTGACGTATTATGTCCTTTGATTATATCCACCCTTGATATTGTTATATGATATAAAATATGATGATTTATAATTATTTGCATTGCAATTGATGTGATGTGTGTGAATGATCTAGTATTATTATTTGTGAGTGAAAATCTTGTATTATTGGAGCTTGTGTATTATGATGATAAATTTTGAATGTAATATATGACTATGGAAATATGCAATGATTATGTGTACTTGTTGACTTATGATGTTATCACCTCGATGAATATCATGAAATGCATATTGTAACGCCTAGTTACGTGGGTATAAAAAATTGAGATAATATCAAAAAAAATCATAAATTATATAAGAGAATAAGGTACTAAAATAAATAATGAACTATTAGAAAGAAGTAATGTTATGAAATCTCAAAATAAATCCTTACAATTGGAAAATCTTTAATAATTAAAATATTCAAAATTGGGCAAATAGTGTTGGAAATATATGACTTCTAATGCAAGAATTATGTATATGACAGTCAAATGAATATTCACAAGAATGCCAAACAATTTAACAAAATACAAACTTTATTAAACAGATTATCAAACAAGGTCCCAAAGGATTGATTCTAGGAGAAGGTTCACAATTACATGTATTATCTAATTAACAATGTAACAGACACAGTAATTGTTCAACAAATCAATCTAGATACAAGCATGTATATTCAATCTTTCAAGCAATAACAAACAGAACATGTATCAATATTAATCAACCAAACAATGAAGTAAAAGATAAGGGATAGAAGAGTGATACTCAGATATTTATCCTGGTTCGGTCGTCTGCAAGACAACCTACATCCAGTCCCAAGATCAACTTGATCTTAGCCTTTTTCACTAGAATCTTCTATAGAATGTTTTACAGATTGTCCAGCTAGCTCCTAGCCTATCTATCCAACTATCTTGATTCTAACATACATCCATCGCATCCCTTGAGTTATTCCGGTAAACTCACACAAGATCGCAATGAGGTTCCTTCTTAATGATCACAAGCATCAACGAACGGTAACCACCAGTTTAGCTACTGGATTTTTACACGGTTTGGTTACAATGTAATTTTATAGAATTTGACAACAAAGAAGATCAAAAGATCTTTCTAGAAAAAGCGACTTGATCACACAATGATGTTCAAACTATAAGTGTTTGCCAAGTGGTTTAGTTTTCTCAAAGTATTGTGTGTATCAAAAGTTCAAAGGTCTCAAAAGTTATGTTTTTGAAAGATATCAATTCTATGTATTTTCTAAGTGTTGTCTTAGTGTACTTGAAAAATAGATTTGAGACAGTTTTTATATGTTTCAGAAAAACACATATAAATCGATTTGCCAATCGATTTTATAAAGCTTAGAAACACTCCAATCGATTTGCCAATCGATGCTCGTGTTTCTTGTTTTTCTTGAATCTTGAAAACATATGCATCAATCGATTTGGCAATCAATTGTGTTAATTCACACATCAGAAAACTGAGACAAGTTCATATTAGCATCGATTGAGTAATCGATTTTGAATGTTTTGTTTAAACAACGAGATCAAAACAATCGATTTGGCAATTGGTATGTAACTTAAAAACAATTACTCCAATCGATTTGTCAATCTATTGGACTGATCACAGGGACTCCAGAAATTTGCACTAATCGATTCGTCAATCGATTTGCTTTGTCCCAGTGGCTCAGCTGTTTAATTCTAATCGATTTGAATTGTTACAAGGAGTTAGCTATTTTGAAAACATTGATTTGCCAATCGACTAGAAACTTGGTTTCTGATATATGATTAAACATTTTAAACACCCAATCGATTTGTCAATCGATTAGTATATGTCTTGCAAGTCACGAAACAAAATTCAATTGATGTATCAATCGATTAGATTTGTCACAGAGCTATTGACTTATAAAAACTTTTATCCAATCGATTTGCCAATCGATTTTGTTTAGAAATGGTTGTCTCTGTGTCTCACTCAATCGATTCATCAATTGATGTTCCAATCGATTGGTATGTTATAGTGGTCAAGTCTGATGCAAAAATAAACTCGAAATCAATTTGCCAATCGATTTACATGACTTGTGACTTGCCTCTGTAACTCACACAATCGATTTCTCAATTGATTCATGAATCGATTGTCCAATCGATTTCGTTGCACCCAGAGTTCAAGTTTCACTGAGATCCTTCACAGAATCGATTTATCAATCGATTGGATTAGTGATAACTTTAACTTCTGAGTCAATCAATCGATTGCCCAATAGATGTATCAATGGATTGGTCAATCGATTTGGTTTACTTGGTTCAATTTTAAAACACATTTTTATCTTGGCAAAACTTATGCATGAACTCATACATGATAAGTCTAAAACCTAATAAACACAATCACTAATGACACTTAAGCAAAGTTGACTTTGTCCATCACATGCTTCACTTTAAGCTTGATTCCTTGCATTCCGAGCTTTGTGTCCATATGTTTAGTGTGTGTGTGTGTTTCTACCTGAAATGCAACTTGATTCAAATAGTTAGCTTAATCATAAGACGTTGTATGTTTGTTAATTATGTCAAAACTAAAATCAGGGGGACTTATGTCCAACAAATAGTATCTTATCCCGACATAAAGTAAGATATAGACATTATGTCTACTTATACTTGATCTACTAACCTAATCGAAGGAAATCACTCTTCTCAAGGGTGGTAGGACTCCTCATCTCTCGACGTTCCCAACGGTCTCAATATTTGAAAACAATACTTTAATGAGATACAAAATCCTAGTGAATAATACACACAATTTTAAAACAAGTATTATTCTCAGCCAGAGCGTTAACCGGAAAGTCGATTATGGCACCCGCCTTCATCCAAAAATATTCTTTAGAACTATTCATGATATTACTAAGATTTCTCTATAATAACCAACTACTTCTAATAATTAATAAAAACTCATCAATTAAATTAACGATAATCCACATTTGTCATAATCAAATAATTCCAATATACGCATTCATTCTGCAGAAAATAATCAATCAATGCGATGATGGAGATATACTCCTTCTGCAAAGTGAGTATTATCTAATCATGTGGAGCACTAGCTCATCCAGTGTGGGGTACAAGACCAATCTATAACAATCCAATTTTTAATAACGTGAGTGTATTTTTTTTTTTCAAAACAAATTCATAAAAACAAATAAATAAAGAAGGAAATACTTTTGGATAAACATTTAAGTCGTAACATAACAACAAAGTCAACAAATATTTACAAGCAGCTGAATATTTTTTTGAAATCAAAATCCAAAGTATTCAAACATCAAAATACACCGTGGCTATGAGGCCCATCAGGCATATACCCCTGGGGTATTTTCGGCAAACACCTGTACAAAAGCACTGCCCCAAGAATTTTAACTTCCCACATCACATCAAAAAGTGGTACATGGATCCCATCAAAATAAAATGTCAAGCTGACAATATTGGTATAGGTACAGTCTTCCAAATTAAAATAAACACAACCCAAAAAGAAAGACATCAAGTCCCTATACGTCAACCTAATCTGATCATTCTACAAAAAATTATACATCTCAGATGTTCTTCACGCCCCCCGCAAGATCCTCCTTACAGAGCTCCAGTCAGGTGTGTCCAACTACATTCCCATCTACAGGGTACTAACCGGTGGGAAGATCCTAGTTCTCATTTGAGGGCAAAGCCTATATTTCCACAATAGTTGTAACAGGTCACCAATCGAGATTAACAATTAACACATCACATTTACTATTTTAAATGCACAAAATAATCTTTCAACTTAGCATGCACCTTCAAAGGGTTTCCATATACTAGACATGCATAAACAAAGCTGAAAAATGAAGTTTTTAACAAAACTGCGCTGTTGTATTCGAATATAACATCTCTGTATTCGAATACAAGAATGTTTCATAAGTCAACAGCAAAAACAGCATGTCTGATTTGAATACAACCTTCTGTATTCGACTACACATAAGTCAACAGCAAAAACAACATGTCTGTATTCGAATACAGCCTTCAATATTCGACTATACATAAGTCAACAACAAAAAATGGATATCTATATTCGAATACAACCTTCTGTTTCGAATACACGTCAGAAAATAGCAAAAAAACAGCAAAATTAAGCTTTTAAATGGGTTTCGAAATCAATCAACACTTACACACAAATCCAAACAATCACACTTAGCAATTATAGCACAATCACCATGACAACTTGAGTATCGAAAAGGATTTACAATCAATCACACTTACACACAAATCCAAAACATTCACACTTAACAATTATAGCACAACCACAACAACCATTTGAGTTCAAACACTCAATCATAGTCTTGAATCAAACGTGACTCGCATGCCAAACACCCTAATGCATTGTGTATATGCCAAAATGCATGGACTCGGAATTCCAAACAAAAACCCTCCTCCAAGGGCCGTAAATCATAATTTTACCGCCTATCACAGGCCAAAGTACTAAATTATCGAGGTGCTACCTATCACGGGTCAGCATGATTTACTAAAACGTAAACTGTAAATCTATCGCCTATCACAGGCCAAAGTACTATTTATCGAGGTGCCACCTATTACGGGTCAGCATGATTTATCAAAAATGTGCAGTCTATCGCAGACCTTACACGATGCAAAAATCTCTGCAAGGATAAGATGAACCAACAAATCACATGGAATCATCTCGTGGCCCATCGGGTCACCACTATCACCATGGCCCATCCGGTCGCCATGTATTATGAAATGCATGAGCATACTCTGACTCTATCCATGACAATCATTAAGTAAATGCAGATATTAAAAGATTCCTCATTTTTAATACTCATTTAACTCTAATGATTTTCATGACAATCATTAAGTAAAAGCAGATATTAAAAGATTCCTCTTTTTAATACTCATTTAACTCTAATGATTTTCAAATTCCACACAGAACATACTCAGACATATTCTCAAATTCAATCCACAATTCACACCAAATCACATCAATTCATTTTTCCACAATTCATTTATAATATTAATTATGAACACGTCAAACACGACAAACACAAATCACAACCCACCACTCAAACACCTCAAATTTCATTTCCTCACAACCACACATAAATGAGTTAAATTCATTTTCCACAAAACACTCATCAATATAACCAAAAACTCAACTCTAAAATTTCACCCATAAAACATTATATTCATTTTCCCCAAATCTACACTTCAACCCTAACACATTTCTTTTCCACCCAGCCACAAATAAGTCCCTAAATGCAAACTAAAAGTTTGGAAGGAGCCCTTACCTTAACGTTAGCTTTAATGAGCGATTACGGTACCGCGAGTAATTCCAATAAAATCTCCGCTCGCGACGTCGCTTCCAAAGTTAGTTCACTAGCCTCGTAGTGTGATGGTGAGCACCTTTCCCTTCTATCTCTTCACAAAACAAAACTTAGATCTAAAAGAGAAATGGAGTTTTGTGTTTGACGATTTTGAAATCACTAACACCGTTTTTGAATCCGAGAAGAGGAATGAAGCTGAGAAATCCTTGCTTTTTTACCCACCAAGCCTTAGGTTTCTCTTCTTGAAGCAAAAGAAAGCAAATAAAGCAAAGAAAAGGAGGGAACGAAAATGGGTTCGCGAAGGCAGGAAAGAGGAAGAAGATTCAGTTTTCCTCCATTTTCTATTTTCTTTCAGTTTTCCTTTCTTTCTTTTTCATTCCTTTCCTTTTCTTTATATATATATATGTATAAATTAATTATAACTTAACAAAAATCTAAATATCTAGATATTTATCAAAATTACCATTTCACCCATAACCTCTCAAACCATTTTGATAAAAATATCTACTCTCGTCGTAACTCAATTGATAGACACAATTTTCAGCAACACGAGATATTTTTAACAAAACTACCCATAATTAAATTCGTCGTAACCTAAATAAATTATTCTTCGACAAAAGATTCACCGTACTTAATCTAATTTATTTATCAACAACTAATTTTATTAGGGGGGATCAAAAGATATTTTTGGGCATTAAACTCACAAAATATTAATAACTTGGCTAAAAAGCCTTAGAGTTCATTACCAAAATATACCAAATACATAAATTAGAATTTAAAATTATGGGTCTTAGACCACTCGTGTGGAGTTTAAACTTCATCCCATTGTGGAGTTTAAAACTCATCTATATAAGGGGTACAAGACCTATTTTTGTGGTGTTTAAACCTCACCTCTTTGTAAAGTATACTCATCCATTCGTACAAGACCCATTCGTGTGGAGTTTAAACCTCATCTTTTTGTGAATTTTAATACTCATCCATGTGAAGTTTAAACCTCATCTCTTTGTGAATTTTAATACTCATCTATATGTGGATTAGAAGACCCATCCGTGTGGAGTTTAAACCTCATCTCTTTGTGAAGTTTAATACTAATCCATGTGGAGTTTAAACCTCATCT
Organism: Cicer judaicum; assembly: GCA_037974835.1. Classification (NCBI taxonomy): domain Eukaryota; kingdom Viridiplantae; phylum Streptophyta; class Magnoliopsida; order Fabales; family Fabaceae; genus Cicer; species Cicer judaicum. The sequence continues at coordinate 1,832,996 of JBBPBS010000330.1, forward strand.
CTTTGTGAAGTTTAATACTCATCCATATATGGGGTACAAGTCCCATCCGTGTGGAGTTTAAACATCATCTCTTTATGAAGTTTAACACTCATCCATGTGGAGTTTCAACCTCATCTCTCTGTGAAGTTTAATACTCATCCATATATAGGGTAATTCAACAAACAATAGTAAATAAATCAATTCATAATTTTTTTATTACAGTTCATAAAATCCCAATCTTAATAGAGTTAGGTTTTTGATAAAATATATTTTTATAAGAAAATATCATCCATAATGTTTAACTCTTTTTCCATTCCAAATTTCCAAACTAATTGTACCATGAAAGTTTAAAGGGTGTGATTACTCACCTCTTGAAGCGTTCTTTTATAAAAAGTTTCTTATGTGTTAGTCGTTACTAACCACTGCTACTGCAAACGCAATGATACTTTTGTTTCTCTTTATGGTGGCATATATAGTTCTCTATATTGATGTTTTTATTTTCTTCTTCGTATCTATTTATAATTAAATATTTATAAGATAGTTTGACTAGGTATCCTATATTTTCCCCACTAAACTCTTCGTTGATACAAATAAAACAAATACATATTGAATTCATATAGGATTGTTTGTTTGGTTTTGTTTGACTCCTTGATAATAGATAATTATGTAGCAAAACATTGTTATAATAGCTTGTTTGTTAATATCTATTTCACATAAACCGTTAACAAACAAAACAAACTTCCTATTATTACAGTCTCAAACAAACAACAACTTACTAATGTTACCTTATTTCAAGCAAATTAATAGGTGATATATTAATAATAATAATAATAATAATAACAATTATAATAATAATAATAATAATATAATCATAATAATCTATAAATTAGAATATTTTAAAATTCTAATTATTTTTAATCCTTTAATTTAGGATGTTACATTTTCTCTCCTCCTTAAAGAAATTTCGTCCCTGAAATTTATGTCAAAGTGAATAAAACCAAAGTGACCCAACTTGTTCAAGTATAAAGAATCTGATGTACATCAGGGAGACTTGGATACTGTCATATGACTTCTTCCTCTGATTCTGAAATAGCCATATCTGGCGTATAGATCTAGGATTAAAGATTAAATTATCTTTTAATTGGACTAACTCGGGAGCTATCATGTGTGAATGATCCAACACATATGCTTAAGGTTGAGAAACAAGAAAGACATCATAAAAGTTATATACATGTGGAGGAAGAGCTAATTGATAAGTAGCATACCTACTCTCTTTAGAATTTAAAAATGACCCATGAAACAAAAGTTTTGTTTTATTTTTGACTTTGATTGGCCTTCTCACCCCAGTCTTAGAAGATGCTCTTAAGAATCCGTGTGTCTCTTCTTGAAATTCCAATAGTTTTCTTCTCTTGTCAACATAACTCTTTTCTCTACTTTGAGTTGTATGCATCCTTTCCCTACTTAGTTGAATTCTACTAGTGGTCTCTTGCACTAAATAAGGTCCTAACAAAGACTTATCCCTAACTTCACACTGATACACTTGTGTGAGATCTACACTTTCTTCCATAAAGAGCCTCATACAGTGTCATAGCTCTAGAGTGATAATTGTTGTTATAAAAATAGTCTATTAGAGTGTCCAACTCTCACTTTCATCCCGAACACAAGCTCTTAGCATATCCTAAAGAGTTTGGGTAATTCACTTTGATTGATCATCTGAAGAGCTCTCTGAAAAGCTTTCCCAAAATCTAGAAGTAAATCGTGGATCGCTATCTAATATTATAGAGGTGGGTATACCGTGTAACTTTACTATCTCCTTAATATAAAGCTCAGCTAGTCTATCTAAACTATAGGTTGTTTTAATTCGTAGGAAATGAGATGATTTGGTCATTTGATTAACTATCAACCAAATGGCATCAAAATCCATAGACATCCTATCCCATTCCCACTCAGGAATTTCTAAAGACTTTAACAATTTTGAAGGCTTTTGGTGCTCAATATTAACCTTCTGACATACCAGACAAAGACACAACACCCATACATTTTTCTCAAATCCTCATACATTTTAGTTATTCTTGGGTACATCGTGAACTTAATGTTACGATCTTCCTCTAAAATCTTATCCTTAAGAATCTCCTCCTTAGGAACAATGATCTTATCCTTAAAAAACACTAAGTCGTCACTAGATAAGGGTATAATTCTCCTTGTCCACAAGAGACTGTGGTACTTTAGCTAATAGGTGTTCATTTTGTATTATCCATTTCAAGTAATTACTGATTTCTAGCCTATTCCGATTCAAGCTTAAAGAATTATGGGACATATCCAAATTCATATCTCTAAATTACTTTATTATACTTGTCTCTTGTACCATGATACAAGCTACACGTAAGGATTTTCTATTTAGAGCATCAGCCATTACATTAGCTTTCCCAAGGTGATATTTCCACTCAAAATCGTAGTCCTTAAGGAACTCCATCCACCTTCTCTGTCTCATATTTAAATCCTTTTGATCAAACAAATACTTAAGGTTTTTATTATCACTAAAAACCTCAAATTTCGCCGTATACATGTAATGCCTCCAAATTTGAAGAGCAAGGACTACAACTACTATTTCAAGAAAATGGGTTGGATAATTTGCCTCTTGAAAATTAACCTCGCACTCTTAGTCCCACACAAAAATTTTCTCTTATCTTGTCAACTTTGTGAGAGGTAAGACTAGATTAAAAAACCTCTCTATAAATTTCCTATAATAACCCGTCAATCCTAGGAAATTTCTTACTTCAATCATTGATTTAGGTTGGGGCCAACTTAATATTGAATCTATCTTACTAGAATCAACTGCTACTCCCTTACTAGAGATAATATGTCCTAAAACCTCACATCATCAAGCCAGAACTCACATTTCTCAAGTTTTGCATACAATGTGTTATCTCTCAAAACTTTCAATACTATCATCATGCTCACCCAAGCTCCCAAAATGGATTAGAATATCATTGATGAACACCACCACAAATATATCTAAGAAAGGCCTAAAAATTTGGTTCATGTAATCCATAAAATAGAAAGGGCATTGGTAACTCCAAAATGCATCACTACATACTCATAGTGATTGTATCTTGTCCTAAAAGTTGTATTAGGAATATCTTCACTTTTGACCCTAATTTGATGGTACCCATACCACAAGTCTATCTTTGAAAATATTGAAGCTCCTCTCAATTGATCTAAGAGGTCATCTATCTTAGGCAAGGGAATATTTTATTCTTGATGGTAACTTGATTCAATTTTCTATAGTTTACAAATAACCTCATAGTCTCACTAGCAGGGGCACATCTTTATTTGTCCTTTGAAATTATGGGTAAAGGGTATAGATTTTTATGAAATTTATAGTCTTTATTATAGAATTTATTTCTACTAAATTCATCAAATTAGATTAATGTGAAAATTTAAGTTGTTGAAAGAAATTACCTACGGATTTTCATGCAAACACATTGGTGGTGCAAAATTTCGTGTGGATTTACCTGCAAATTTTCATACGAAATATATTTGGAGGAAATGTACTGCAGATATTTCTGCATGAAAAGTCGCAAGAAAATGCCTAAAGTTTCATTCAACGTTGCTGCGGATTTTATTTCCGTTTCCTGCGGATGTTTCCGTAGGTAAATTACCTGCGGATTGTAAAATCCTCAGGTAACAACTATCCACGAAGGTTTTACGTGGGGATAAGGTTCTGCCAAAAAATCCGCAGGTAACATGCTTTTCTGCGGAATTTTTGCTTAAATCCGCAGGAAAAACGCAGATTTCTAGTAATGTAATATGTGTTTAATGATATTAAATATATTTTTGAGGTATATTGCAAATAAAAGATAATTTATCTATGCATTATTAATAAATAAATTATTTATCTATTAGAGCATGAAACACCCTAGTTGCTTATTATTTTATTTTAATGATATAATGATATATTATTATTACCTTATATGTTTGTCTTAGTGATTTATTTAAATTATTAATACTAATAATATCAAAATTGTTTCAAATATATATATATATATTTATATTTTTTAAATAAATAAATAAGAAATAACCCTATATATTGTTGCAATAATCTATTAACTTAGTGAAAGGAAACCTAGCTATATATATATAAGCGATAGCCTGAGAGAAAGATAGGAAGAAAAACAAAAGTGGGATTAGCTTGTGGTAATAAACCTGATATGACCGAGGTAAACTAATACAGAGAAGATATCCTACAATCATTTTAAATCTAAAATGCTTCATTTAGTTTTAGTTATAATTAAAAATTGTCTCCGATAATCATCAATTTCGTTACATAGGACACGTTATTTACCTATTATTAACACCCAGACTATAGATATACGCCATAATCATTTAAATACGTCATTATGTTTTATTTTAATTAAAATTAGGAATTTCTTTTTAATTAGTATACTAATACTTATGTTTTGATGATATTAAATATATTATTGGATTATATTACAAATAGTAGACAATTTACTTACATACTATTATTGGGTAAATTATTTATTCGTTGGAGCAAATAATTAATTTGTAATTGGTTGTTGCATTGATTTATTTTCGCTCGTGGATTGTTAGAGACGGTGGTTAGCGAAGACGCGACACATTAAATCAGCGGATCGACTTCGTTTGGAAAGATCTTCAACTAATGTAAGGGGTGATATGAGGTTCGATTATATGAGTATAAAATAACGTGAGATGAACGGGAATACCGAAATTCTCAGATATTCATTTGAGGCTTACTACATATGGTTGAGCCCTATTGAGCAATAATAATTAATTAATAATATATGAATGGTAATAGTGAGGACTAAAATATAAGTTAGCAACCTATAGAATTATCGTGAATCTATTTATATTAAGATTGTACGCTGTATGAATTTATGAAATCGTATGCTGATAGTTACTGTATGAATGACATGTACTTGAGTGTTCTTATCACTTGATTGAAATTGTGATATTACTTGAATGTGTCACTTATTTGATCCCTTATTATGTGATTGATGAAATTGGATTGTGTATTGTGAGTAGTGTAAATCAAATATTGTGATCTTATTGTGATTGACTGTTATAGATATATAATGATGAATATTGTGAAGTCAAACTGAAACTTATTGAGTTGTGATGATCGAGTAAGTCTGAGATATGTGTAGTAGATTTTGGAGTTAGGATTATTTTGTCATCATATAGGGAAGGTATGACAAACCTAGTGATTCAGGGAAGTACAACTGAATGAGCTTAATTGTGGAGGGCTACAGTTGAACTGTAAGGTAATACTGATAGACCTTGGGGGTACCTCTAGTGGGGAATTCCTAAGTGGATTAGTGGGTTATTCCCTAAGGTTGGGAGTTATCGTGCAACACACAGGTACCCCGACCTTCGCATATGTGTTTCGGGTTGAGTTGAGGTGATCTATGAGGAAACATATTGCATAATCGATTGGCACATCGATTTTAACTAAATAGGTGAGTTATTGTAACAAGCCAAATCGATTGGCAAATCGACTGGAGTAAATGTTTGAGTTACAGGGAGAATTTAGCCCATTTCCAAATCGATTATGTTAATAAAAGAATCGACTGGGTAATCGAATATTTTGATCTTGTTGTTTGAACAAAGCAAGTATAATCGATTAGTCAATCGATTCTGATATGAACTTAGTATCAGTTTCTGATATACGCATTAAAAGAATCGATTAGGAAATCGATTAGTTCATATAGTTTCAAGATTAAAGAAAAACAAGAAACGCGATAATCGATTAGGCAATCGATTAAGCTGGTATTACACTTTAATAAAATCGATTGGGAAATTGATTTTTCTGATGTTTTTCTGAACCTATATAAACTGAATCAATCACAATTTTTCATAAGACAGAAAACTGAAAGTGCTTCATTGGTTTCTAGAAAAATACACCTTGAGAGAAAGATTGTTATATCTCACATATACTCATTGGCAAAATACTTAGATTGTGAGATTTCCATTATGATTGAAACTGTTCTTAGTCTTTTCTTCTTTCTTTAAAGAAACATTGTTGTAAAAGAAAGTGTGTAAAATATCCAGTAATTACACTGGTGGTTATCTGTTTGGATGCTTGTGTTCATCCAAAAGAAACCTCAACTTGATCTCGTTGAAGTTTGACGAGTAGCTTCTAGGGATAGGTTGGTGTTGTGGTAGAAGTGGTATTGAGTTGGATGGATAGGCTGTGAGGGGCTGGAATATCTATAAAATAAACTCAAACCAAATTCTAGTGAAAGGCTGAAATCTTAGTTGGAATTCAGAACTGGATGTAGGCTATCAAAACGATAGTTGAACCAGTATAAAATCTCGGTGCACGAATTCTCTCTCTCTCTCTCTCTTTCTCTCTCTCTCTCTCTTCTCTTTATATTGTTGATGCACGTATTCTTGAATGTTTGTTCTTAAATGTATGTTTTGAATTGTGTTTGAATCTCTGTCTTGAATATTTGTTTAAATCAATTACTGTTAAAATTGGAATTTAATATTAACAAGTTGGTGTTAAGATTAAATTCACCACTTAGGAAATATTGGATAATCTTGGTATCAATATTGTATAAAACTTGCTAAGGATAGAGGCCATTTAACCAACATGCATAACATTACTTGATTGATTATTATTATTAATTGTGATCTGATATGATATGATAATGTGTTTAATTAATGTTTTACGTGTTCTTCTCAATTACTATATACTATTACATATTTTCGAAGCTCACCCTTCATTGTTTGTATTTGTTTCTTGTGAGACCACAATTATTTAGGTTATCAGATGGAGATCCATGCTCTTATTAGGTGATACTTAAGTTCCCCTGATTATGGTTTTGACATGATCAACAAACATACAATGTTCATGCAATTTTTGATAAACCTAACAGTTTGAACCAATTGCATTTCAGGTAGAAACACACAAACACTAAACATATGGACACAAGCTTGGAACACAAGGAATCAAGCATAAAATGGAGATTGTTGGACAAAGACACAACTGTGCTTAAGTGTCATTAGTGGTTGTATAAATTAGTGTTTAGACTTATCAAACATGATTTCATGCATAAGCATTTGCCAAGTTAAAATGTGATTTTAAATTGAACTAAGTAACCAAATCGATTGGCTAATCAATTGATACATCTATTTGACAATTGATTGATTGACTCAGAAGTAAAGTTATCACTAAGCAAATCGATTGATGAATCGATTCTGTGAAAAACCATAGTGAAACCTGAACTCTGGGTGTAACTCAATCGATTGAACAATCGATTCATGAATCAATTGAGAAATCGATTGTGTGAGTTACAGGGACAAGCCAAAATCCTTGCAAATCGATTGGCAAATCGATTTCGAGTTTGATTTGCATCAGACTTGACCTCTGTAACATACCAATCGATTGGACAATCGATTGGACCATCAATTGATAAATCGATTAAGATAGTCACCGAGACAACCAGGTTCTAAGCCAAATCGATTTACAAATCGATTGGGCAAAAGTTTTTTGTAAGTCTGAACCTCTGTGATAAATCAAATCGATTGAGACATCAATTGATCTTTGTTTCTTGACTTGCAAGATATATACTAATTGATTGGCAAATCGATTGGAATTTTAAAATGTTCAGTCATATATCAGAAACCAAGACACTAGTCGATTGGCAAATTAATGTTTTCAAAATAGCTAAGTCCCTGTAACAATTTAAATCGATTGGTAAATCGATTGGAATAAAACAGCTGAATCACTGTGACAAAGCGAATCGATTGACTAATCGATTAGGGCAAAATTCTGGAGTCCCTGTGTTTAGTTCAATCGATTGACAAATTGATTGAAGTAATTGTTTTCAGTTACAGACCAATTGCCAAATCGATTGTGATGGAATATCAGGCGACTGCACAATCGATTGTTTTGATATCGTTGTTTGAACAAAACATGCCAAATCGATTGGGCAATCGATGCTGATATGAACTTGCCTCAGTTTTCTGATTTTTGAATTAAAAGAATCGATTGCCAAATCGATTGATTCATATATGTTCAAGATTCAAGAAAAACAAGAAACACGAGCATCGATTGGGAAATCGATTAGACTGTTTCAAAGCATTACAAAATCGATTGGCAAATCAGTTTGACTGTGTTTTTCTGAAACATATATAAACTGACTCAAATATGTTTTTAACCAAAAACAAGACACACATAGAACAAAAAGAACTTTTGATTTGAGAACTTTTCACACGCACAATACTTTGAGAAAACTAAATCGCTTGGAAAATTCTTATAGCTTGAATATCATTGTGTGATTAAGTCGCATTTTTTCTAGAAAGATCTTTTGATCTTCTCTATTGTCAATTTCTGTAAAACAACATTGTAACCAAACTTCTATAAAATCCAGTAGTTAAACTGGTAACTACCTCCTTGGTTGAGAAGGCTCATCAAGAAGGAGTTTTGCTATAATCTTGGATAGTCTGACGAGTGACTTGAGGGATACAGCTGTGAACAATAGAAGCAGGAGAGTTTAGTCTTAAGATAGATAGGCCGGGAGTGCTAGAAAATCTGTAAGAAATAACTCTTGAAGATTTTATTGAAAAGAAAGGCTGAAATCAAGTTGATTTCGGGACTGGATGTAGGTTGTCTTATAGAAGACTGAACCAATATAAATCTCTGTGTATCACCCTCTTATCTCTTCTCTTTTACTTTTATATTGTTTGGTTAATTAATCTTGAATGCATGTTAAGATTGATATTGATTGAATGGTTCAATTGACATGTTTGTATCTAGATTAATCTGTTGAACAATTACTATTTCTGCTACACTATTAATTTGACAATACATGTAACTGTGAACCTTCTCCTAGAAATAATTCCTTGGGACCGTGATTGATCTATTGTTTGATAATCTTGTTTTGCGTTAAACAGTTTAGCAATATTGTGAATTTTAGAGACTGTCATATACATATTCTATCTTTAGAAGTCATATATTTTGTATAATTGGCATCAAGAGCCTGTCTTTTTTAGAGTAACTCTCATAAAAGTCATGACTTCTGTAGAATTTTTAATGGTGCGGCCTATATGTACTGGAAACAACGTATGCTAATTTTTCTTGAAGCTAGTGGCATTGATATTCTAGATGCTGATGAAAATGGACGCTTTGTGCCAACTATAGCTGGTACTGGTGAATCATCTATCTTGAAGCCCAAATCTGACTGGTCTGAGGATGACAAAAAGAAAGTAGGGTATAATGCAAAAGCTAAAAATATTATAACATCTGCTTTGAGTCATGATGAATTTTTCCGGGTGTCCAACTGTAAATCTGCAAAAGAGACGTGGGATACATTGCAGCAAACTCATGAAGGTACCACTGATGTAAAGCGCGCAAGAATTAACACCTTGATGCACGAGTACAAATTATTCAATATGAAGAAAGAGGAATCCATAAATGATATGCAGACTAGATTCACCCATATAGTCAACAATTTACACGCACTTGGAAAAGAGATTGAAAGCGATCAGCAGGTCAGCAAGGTAATGAGATGTCTGACTAGAGAATGGCAGCCAAAGATTACTGCCATAGCAGAATCAAAGGACCTTGGAACAATGTCAATTGAAACGCTCTTTGGGAAATTGAGAGAGCACGAAATGGAATTACACAAACTAAGTGTAATTGAACAAGTTGACAAAAAAAGGAAAGGGCTGTCTTTGAAAGCCCAAGCAAATAAAAAATCTAAGTCTGAACTAGAAAATTGCACAGATAACTCAGAAAGTGAAGATAATGAAGAACCAGAAATTGGACTACTGGTAAAGAAGTTCAAAAAATTTCTGAAAAAGAAAGACAACAAATTCAGAAAGCCATCAAGTTCAAAACCAAATGATAGCAAAGTAACGTGCTATGAATGTGGCAAGACCGGACATATCAAGTCTGAGTGCTTCCAACTGTAGAATAAACACAAAGGTGCAAAGGCTAAAGGAAAATTGGTTCCTAAAACCAAAAAGGCTTATATAGCCTGGAATGACAATGAAGAATCCTCTTCATCGTCAGAGGGAGAAGAAGCGAATCTCTGTCTTATGGCCAACACGGATTCTGAATCTGAAAGTGAGGTAAGCTCTTCAAACAATCCATCATATATTGAACTGCATGATGCATTCAATGAGTTACATGATGATTATGTGAATGTTTTAAAACAATTGAGTAGCACTAGGAAATTGCTTGAAAAACAATGTCTGATGTGTGATGAAATAAAAAATAATCATGATGCGATTGAGATTTTGAATGAGCATTTGAAAACTGAATTACATGATAAATCTGCTAGGTGCATTGAACTTGAAAAGACTGTTGCATCTTTGAAATCTGATGTTGTTAAGTTTACTAGTAGTAAGAATCAACTGAATGTTCTTCTTAGTAATCAAAGACATGTGCATGTTAAATCTGGACTTCGGTATAAGCAAAATAGAAATGCTAATAATAATTTGAAATTTGTTAGATCTAAACATACCCATGATTTCTTCACTAAACAAGATCTGAATCCATTCTCTGCTGCTAAACGCCATTTTAGCTGTAAAAAGGGGCATATGGTCTTTAATTGCAAACTAAAAAGACTTGCAAACATTGGTTGGAAGCATATCTGGAAAGTGAAGAAATCTGTCTTAGAAACTAACCCCCCAGGACCCAATTTAAATTGGGTACCTAAATCCATATTCTGATTACATTTTGCAGGTATGCTTGGCATCCAAGACTCACTTATGGTATTTAGATAGTGGGTGCTCTAAGTATATGACAGGGGAAAAATCCAAGTTTTTGTCTCTAAACTTAAAGGATGGTGGCTATGTCAAATATGGTGATAATAATAAAGGTAAGATTTGTGGTATTGGAGATATAGGTAATGAGTCAACTTCATTTATCAAAGATGTCTTATACGTTGAAGGACTTAAACATAACTTGTTGAGTATAAGCCAATTATGTGACAAAGGATTTAAGGTACACTTTACTTCTCAATCTTGCATAATAGAGCATAAGGAGGATAAAGGTATGAAACTGGTAGGTGATAGATTCAATAACATTTATATGCTAGATTTTGATGCATTGCCTGCTAATTCCATATGTTGTTTATTATCAAATGCTGATGAGAACTGGTTGTGGCACAAAAGGGTGGCTCATATTCATTTAGATCACTTGAATAAGCTAGTTAGTAAGCAGCTAGTAATAGGACTCCCAAATAGGAAGTTTACTAAGGATAGGCTGTGTGACTCCTGTGAGAAGAGCAAACTTGTTAAGGCTTCTTTTCCCCTATAGATTCAGTTAAAACCACTAACTTTTTACAGTTGATTCACATGGACCTTTTTGGTCCTTCCCAAGTGAAGAGTTTTGGAGGTAACCTTTATGGATATGTATTGATAGATGATTTTTCTAGGTTCACATGGACATATTTTCTGACTCACAAGAGTGAGGCATTCTCCATTTTCAAAACTTTTGCTGCTTTAGTACAAAATGAGAATAATCAGAAAATTGTCTCAATTAAAAGTGATCATGGAGGTGAATTCCAAAATGATTCTTTTAAAACCTAATGTGAACAGAATGGCATTCAACATTTATACTCAGCCCCTAGAACCCCTCAGCAAAATGTGGTTGTTGAAAGGAAAAATAGGTCTTTGGAAGAGTTAGCTAGAACTATGCTCAAAGACTCAAACCTTCCCAAGTATTTCTGAGCTGATGCTATCAATATAGCTACACATGTAGTCAATAGGGTTTTGATTAGGCCAATACTTAGAAAAACTCCATATGAGTTGTACAAGGGTAGAAAACCTAACATCTCATATTTTAGAGTCTTTGGATGTATATGCTTTGTTTTAAACAATGGCAAGGAAGATCTAGGTAAGTTTGACCCTAAGGCTGATGAAGGTATTTTCCAAGGTTATTCCCAAAATAGTAAGGCCTATAGAATCTACAACAAAAGAACTAAAACCATAGAAGAGTCAGTTCATGTAAAATTTGATGAACTATTTTCTGAAAACTTGAACAAGACTCCTTCTATAGTTGATACTTCTTTGGATGAAGTTGTAGAATCTGAACCACTTGAACCTACTGAAACTGAACCTCCAACTAACCTTGACTGTGTTGAACCTATTAGGTTAGATGATCTGCCTAGGGAATGGAAGTTCAATAGAAACCATCCTATAGATAACATCATAGGAGATATCTCAAAAGGAGTTGCAACTTGGAAGAACCTTAGACAATTATGTAACTATACAGCCTTTGTTTCCCAAATAGAACCCAAAAACATAAAGGAAGCTCTGTTAGATGATGAGTGGATCATTGCTATGCAAGAGGAGCTAAACCAGTTTGAGAGAAACAAAGTGTGGATCCTAGTTCCCAAACCTGCCAGCAAACACATCATAGGAACCAGATGGGTGTTTAGGAACAAAATGGATGAAAATGGGGTCATTACTAGGAACAAAGCTAGGCTAGTTGCCAAGGGATATAATCAAGAAGAGGGGATAGACTATGATGAAACCTATGCCTCTGTTGCTAGACTAGAAGCCATTAGAATCTTGCTAGCTTATGCTTGTATAATGGACTTCAAACTTTATCAAATGGATGTGAAAAGTGCCTTTCTCAATGGTGATATCCAAGAGGAAGTTTTTGTTAGCCAAACACCTGGTTTTGAAAATCCTGATTTTCCTAATCATGTCTACAAGCTAACAAAGACCCTCTATGGGTTGAAACAAGCTCCAAGAGCTTGGTATGAGAAGCTCAACACTTTCCTCATTCAACAAAACTTTTTAAGAGGAAATGTTGACAAGACACTTTTCATAAAAACAAATGGAAATGACATCTTGCTGGTCCAAGTTTATGTTGATGACATAATCTTTGGATCAACTAAATAAAATGTGCAAAGATTTTGAAAACTTAATGAAAGAGAAATTTGAAATGTCAATGATGGGAGAACTATCTTACTTCTTGGGATTTCAAATTAACCAAAGCAAGCATGGCATTTTTCATTAGTCAAACTAAATACTGCAATGATTTGATAAAGAAATTCAGTTTTGAAAATTTTAAGTCCATTGATACTCCCATGAGCCATGCATGTCACTTAGATAGAGATGAGAAAGGTAAACCTGTAGATGTACCAAGGTTTAGAGGTATGATAGGTTCCTTACTCTACCTTACAGCAAGCAGACCAGACATCATGTTTAGTGTCTGCATGTGTGCTAGGTTCCAATCCAATCCAAAAGAGTCTCACCTTAGTGCAGTGAAGAGGATATTTAGATATCTCATAGGAACTAGAAACCTAGGACTGTGGTATCCTAAAGGATCTACCTGTACTTTAGTTGGATTTTTGGATTCAGATTTTGCAGGATGCAAACTAGATAGGAAAAGCACCTCAGGTACTTGCCATTTGCTAGGAAATTCTCTTGTGTCTTGGTACAACAAGAAGCAAACTAGGATTTCTTTATCCACAGCTGAGGCTGAGTACATTGCAGCTGAGAGCTGATGTGCTGAAATCCTCTGGATGAAACAACACCTATGCGACTTTGGTGTTGACTTAGGGACAATACCAATCATGTGTGATAATACAAGTGCAATTTGTATTACCAAGAACCTTGTCATGCATTCTAGGACTAAGCACATAGAGATTAGGCATCACTTCATAAGGGACCAATTTCAAAATGGGAACATAAAGCTTGAATATGTCAATATAGCTGATCAGTTGGCTGACATATTTATCAAAGCTTTACCCAAAGAAAGCTTCCTTCATATTAGGATGAAACTAGGAATAGATGATCAGAATGAAATCTGATACAAGTGATAAATCGATTGCAACATCAATTATCCTATAGATTAACAAGAAATGTGCTTTATGAAATCGATTTGACAATCGATTGATGATGCACAGTGTCTAATTTTACAAATTAGACAACGCGAAATCGATTGGTTAATCGATTTGCTGAACCCTTGTATCTGTTTATGATACATTATTCCTAAATCCAATCAATTTCTTTGGTTTAAAGAATCGATTTGGTAATCGATTAGTTTGGTCCCAGACTTCAACATGAGAAAATCTTCCCCGAGCATCGATTGGGAAATCGATTGAATCAACTTTTTGTGAAAACTGCAGTTGATGAATCAATTTGGGAATCGATGTTGAGATTATCAAAGTTCTGAACTGATATGAGAAACTATCTGAACTGATATGGCAAACGATTGAGTAATTAAAGCCAATCGATTGGGAAATCAATTTGCAATATTACCGTTGCCAGATTTTTACTAGCCGTTGGAAGGTAATTATGACTCAATCGATTTCACTTCCCCAGCAACGGTAACCCAATCAATTAGAAAATCGATTAACCTGTGCAAAGGCTTAAACCAATCGATTAGGAAATCGATTGCGAACAATAGTATTTAAACCCTGCTTAAACCCTTAATCGATTACCTCTCATATTTTCTAGATTTTTCTCACCAAGTCTCTGCCTTTTCTACCAAGTTTCCTCTCCCAAACCTTTTGTGATACATATCCTTACTCTCCAATCCTCATCTTTCCTAATATGGCTCGTGTAAAGCAAGTACAATCAAGAACTCCATCTCCTTCAATTTCTTCTTCATTTTTGTTTTGCCTTTTTGCATGCAGTAACAAAGGGGGAGAAAATGTACAAATTTAAACTTGTGTTTTCCTGTGTTTATGATGCTAATTTTCTATTTCTGAAACATTCTGATACCATCATGTGATAACAAAGCTTAAGAGAGCTCTGTTCAATACCAGTTGATATATACTAGCAGTTCTATTAACAGTCATTTATGCTCTGATACTTTACTTTTTGCCTGCATGTGTTAGCTCTAATACATTCTAATACCAGTTTTGTCTTGTATGTGCTAACATTTGTGCTAATTACATGCCAATACCGCTGCTAATAAATTTTATAGTTATGACTGCTGCTATTATTGTTTATAGCTCTGATACTATGTTATTGAGATGAAATGTATAGCGTTGATATTCTGATAGTAATCATAGTACTCAATTACTCTGATGTTTTTCATGTGGTTTATGCTATTGCAATTTAAAATGATTCATGCATGCAAAAACTCCGGGGGAGTTGTTTTTTAAAACAACTGTAATTATTTTGTTAAACCTTGAAATGTCAAACTCAAGTTGAACTTGTATGTTTGTTACTTATGCAAAAAGGGGGAGATTGTTGGACTTAAGTTCCCTTGATTATGGTTTTGACATAATCAACAAACATACAATGTTCATGCAATTTTTGATAAAACTAACAATTTGAACCAAGTTGCATTTCAGGTAGAAACACACAAACACTAAACATATGGACACAAGTTTGGAATGCAAGGAATCAAGCATAAAGTGGAGATTTCTGGACAAAGACGCAACTGTGCTTAAGTGTCATTAGTGGTTGTATAAATTACTGTTTAGACTTGTCAAACATGATTTCATGCATAAGCATTTTCCAAGTTAAAATGTGATTTTAAATTGAACTAAGTAACCAAATCGATTGGCTAATCAATTGATACATTTATTGGACAATCGATTGATTGCCTCAGAAGTAAAGTTATCACTAATAAAATCGATTGATGAATCGATTCTATGAAAAACCTTAGTGAAACCTGAACTCTGGGTATAACTCAATCGATTGAATAATCGATTCATGAATCAATTGAGAAATCGATTGTGTGAGTTACAGGGGCAAGCCAAAATCCTTGCAAATCGATTGGCAAATCAATTTTGAGTTTGATTTGCATCAGACTTGACCTCTGTAACATACCAATTGATTGGAACATCAATTGATAAATCGATTAAGACAGTCACAAAGACAACCAGGTTCTAAGCCAAATCGATTGGGCAAAAGTTTTTTGTAAGTCTGAACATCTATGATAAATCAAATCGATTGAAACATCAATTGATCTTTGTTTCTTGACTTGCAAGATATATACTAATCGATTGGCAAATCGATTGGAATTTTAAAATGTTCAGTCATATATCAGAAACCAAGTTCCTAGTCGATTGGCAAATAAATGTTTTCAAAATAGCTAAGTGCTTGTAACAATTCAAATCGATTGGTAAATTGATTGGAATAAAACAGCTGAATCACTGTGACAAAGCGAATCGATTAGTGCAAAATTCTGGAGTCCCTGTGTTCAGTTCAATCGATTGAAGTAATTGTTTTCAGTTACAGACCAATTTCCAAATCCATTTCAGTTACAGACCAATATCAGTCGACTGCATAATCGATTGTTTTGATCTCGTTGTTTGAACAAAACATGCCAAATCGATTGGACAATCGATGCTGATATGAACTTGCATCAGTTTTATGAGTTATGAATTAAAAGAATCGATTGCCAAATCGATTGATTCATATATGTTCAAGATTCAAGAAAAACAAGAAATACGAGCATCGATTGGGAAATCAATTGGACTGTTTCAAAGCATTACAAAATCGATTGGCAAATCGATTTGACTATGTTTTTCTGAAACATATATAAACTGCTCAAATCTATTTTTAACCAAAAACAAGACACACATAGAACAAAAAGAACTTTTGATTTGAGAACTTTTCACACACACAATACTTTGAGAAAACTAAATCGCTTGGAAAATTCTTATAGCTTGAATATCATTGTGTGATTAAGTCGCATTTTTTCGAGAAAGATCTTTTGATCTTCTCTGTTGTCAATTTCTGTAAAACAACATTGTAACCAAACTTCTGTAAAATCCAGTAGTTAAACTGGTAAATACCTCCTTGGTTGAGAAGGGTCATCAAGAAGGAGTTTTGCTGATAGTCTGACGAGTGACTTGAGGGATACAGCTGTGAACAATAGAAGTAGGAGAGTTTAGTCTTAAGATAGATAGGCCGGGAGTGCTGGAAAATCTGTAAGAAATAACTCCGGAAGATTCTATTGAAAAGAAAGGCAGAAATCAAGTTGATTTTGGGACTGGATGTAGGTTGTCTTACAGACGACCGAACCAGTATAAATCTCTGTGTATCACCCTCTTATCTCTTCTCTTTTACTTTTATATTGTTTGGTTGATTAATCTTGAATGCATGTTAAGATTGATATTGATTGAATGGTTGAATTGACATGTTTGTATCTATATTAATCTGTTGAACAATTACTATTTCTGCTACACTATTAATTTGACAATACATGTAATTGTGAACCTTCTCCTAGAAATAATTCCTTGGGATCGTGATTGATCAATTGTTTGATAAACTTGTTTTGTGTTAAATAGTTTAGCAATCTTGTGAATTTTTAGAGACTGTCATATACATATTCTATCTTTAGAAGTCATATATTTTCTACAGGTGGGAGTAATTTGTTATGTTTTGTTGAGTTCTGAACTAATTTATGTTTTGTAACCTCTACCGATCAATTGAGTTATATTCGATCTTTTATACGGGGATTAAAACTAATTGTGTGTAAGTTTTTAACATGTTTTTATGTTAGAAATATCTTTTTAATAAACCTCAGCTATATTCGATATTAAAGGATTTTTATGCAAATGTTTCGTGTAATTGTGAATTTGACATTCTAAGCCTTATAATTTAGAAGGAATTTTTTGTATTCTATTTTGGGAACGGTGCAAATCTCTTTTAAAACTAGTGCATTTTACTTTTTATTTCAATTTGGATTTAGGATGTTACATTGAAAACTCAATTATTTTACATCTTCATTCAATCTTCTTAATATTATCACTATACATATACACACACACATATAGCGTATCTAGTTAGAATGCTCATTTTATGCGAAATTCAGAGAAATACTTTTCAAGTTTTGGATTAAAATTCATAGTTAATATTAAAAACTCAATTTTAAAAATACATGTGTCTCTCTCTATTATATTATTTCTTCTATATCATTTACCGCTTCATCTTCTTGAATTTCAATTTACATTGTTTATAAACATATATTAAATATGTATTTAATTTTCTAAAAAAAAATAGAACACAAGCAACAAATGCTATCGTGAAAAATCAAAATCTTGAGTTAGATAAAATTAGAAACTTTTTAGTGAAAAAAATTCAATGATAGAGCATAAACAATGAACCTAAAAAATCTAAATATTTAGAAAAATGAAAGAAAAAGAGACAACAATTCTTGCATCCAAACAAAAATAATTTCACAGGATAAATGTTTGTTGACAATTAATTAGTTAAAATTAATATAATTTTAATATCTTCTAAACAAAATGAAAATAATTATAATTATTATAAAATGGTTCACGGGACAAATAATTATCACTAACGAATAAGTTAAAATTAGAATTTTTTCAATATCATCATAAAAACTAGAGCGATTATAAATACAATAACTATAGCTATTTTCACACTTTAAAATTTTCACATTGTTTTTTTTTTTTAAAAAAGATTAGTTATTACAGATGATTTTGGAACATACAATTCTTACACTAAAACATGTTTGTTTTTCATCCAACAGTTAAAATTATTATTTATTTATATCTTCTAAATAAAATTGAAAATAACTATAGTTTACTTATTACAATTTGTTATAAACATTATTTACGGGATAAATATTTTTTAATAAAGAATTATTAAAAATTAGGTTCTTTTAATATTGTCCACGTAAAAATGAAATCATTTATCATAGATAGGACAAATTGTCTCCTATGAGATTAAAAAACATAAATAAGATAGGTTATGAATGATTAAAATTTGAAAATAATTATCTATCACGGGAAGAGTGGTTTTCGATGAGAATGCACTATTATATATACAAGTTCTTACTCATGAAAATTTCAAAACAATTGTCATCCACAAGATAATTTATCACTGATGAGATTGAACTATCGTACAAATGATAAATTCTCACTAATAAAAAATGAAACTCACTATCATACACGAGACTGATTTATCTATGCAATTATAACCATGCTTTATATGTTTCACTTTAGTTTAGATATATAGCACACAAAGAAGAAAGTTGTGCATTCATATTTTACAAATCTTCATCTTCCACTTCTTATAATTTTTTAAACATATTCATAATTTATATAAGTAAATTTATTATTGTTTGTGCCTGTAAGACCCATAATTTTAAAGTGTACTCTATGTAATTTGGTGTATTTTTGGTTTTGAACTCGGAGGCTTTTTAGCCAAAGTTATTAATATTTTGGAGTTTATATGACCAAAAAGATATTTTGATGCCTGATTAGAATTACTCGTCGATAAATAAATTAAATTTACTGCGGTGAATCTTTTGCGAGAGTTTAATGCGTTATGAGTGAAAGGGTAATTTAATAAATATCTAAAGATTTGGAGATATTTGTTAATTATTATTAATAAATATATATATATATATATATATATATGTTTATATATAAAGAAATGGGAAGGAAAGAAAAAGGGAAAAAGGAAAAACAAAGGAAAGAAAGAGAAAGGAGAGAAAAGCAAAAAATTTCCATCTTCTTCCTCGCCTGCTGCCTCGCGTGTTCACTTTCTTCCTTCCTCCATCTTCATCCATTTTCGTTGCTCTTGCTTCCTTTGAGTTCGAAAAGTGATAGTGGGTGATAGGACAAGGACTTCTCAACTTCACTCTCCCTCTTTGATCCGAAAACGAAGAAAAATGATTTAGGGATTTCAAAACCGTCAAACACAAATCTTCCCGTTTCTTCTAGATCTAAGCTTCGTTTCACGAAGAGATAGAAGGGAAAGTTGCTCACCTCCGTGCTACGGTGCTAGTGGACCAACTTTGGAAGCGGCATTTCGAGCGGAGATTTTACCGGATTTACTCGCGGTACCGTAATTGAATGTGGAAGCTAATGTGAAGGTAAGGGCTCCTTCCAAACTTTTAGTTTGCATTTAGGGACTTACTTGTGGTTGTGTGGAAAAGAATTTGGTTAGGGTTAAAGTAATGTTTAGTGGAGAATGAATTTTAAACCCATTTATGTATGATTTCGAGTATATGAAACTTGTTGTGTTTGAGTGATGGATTGTGTTAATTTGTGTCGTCGTATTCGGCGTGTTCATACTTGATGTTTGTTGATTGATGTGTTTTGGTGTGAATTATGGATTGAATGTGAAAGTATGTTTGAGTTTGTTTTGTTTGGAATTTGAAAACCATTAAGTGAAACGAGTATTAAGAATGGGGAATCTCTTAATGTCTTGTTTACTTAATGTGAGTTTTGTGAAAATCGTTTAAGTTAAATGAGAATTAAGAATGGGGAATCTCTTAATGTCTCGTTTACCTAATGTTGTTTGAAAATCGTTTAAGTTAACTGGGCGTTAAGAATGGGGAATCTCTTAATGTCTTGGTTGCTTGACGTTTGTTTATGAAAAATCGTTTCAGTTAAATGAGTATTAAGAATGGGAAATCTCTTAATGACTTGTTTACTGAATGTCTTGTTGTGGAAATCGTTTAAGTCAAAAGTATATTAAGAATGGGGAGTCTCTTAATATGTCTTTTTGCTTATGGTTGTTGTGAAAATCGTTAAGTTAAATGAGTATTAAGAATGGGGAATCTCTTGATATCTGCGTTTACTTAATGTCGTCGTGAAAATGATTTTGTGGAGAAATGAATTGTCGTGTTTTGGCGTGAATAGTGTAATAAATTTGTGAATATGTTTGAGTCTGTATTGTGTGGAATTTGAAAACCATTAAGTTAAACGAGTATTAAGAATGGGGAATCTCTTAATGTCTTGTTTAAGTGTTAAGTGTTAAGTGTTATGTTTTGGAATTTGGTGATAACATGTTTGATTGCAATACCATTTCGAAACTCATGATGTTGTAGTATTGTGTTATGAGTGTTAAGTGTTATGCTTTGGAATTTGGTGATAACATGTTTGATTGCAATACTATTTCGAAACTCATGATGTTGTAGTATTATGTTATGAGTGTTAAGTGTTATGCTTTGGAATTTGGTGATAGCATGTTTGGTTGCAATATTACTTCGAAACTCATGTTGTTGTAGCGATTGCGTTATCAGTGCTAAGTGTTAAGATGTGGATTTGTGTATGAATGTGATCGAGTTAGTTTATGTATTTTTGGAAGAATATGCAGGGAAATCGATTGCCCAATCCATTGGCATTAAGTCAGTGGCTCAGCAATGCTGTCAATCGATTGCCCAATCGATTGGCATTAAGTCAGTGGCTCAGCTATGCTGTCAATCGATTGCCCCATCGATTGCCCAGTCGATTGCCCAATCGATTGGCATTAAGTCAGTGGCTCAGCAATGCTGTCAATCGATTGCCCAGTTGATTGCCCAATCGATTGACATTAAGTCAGTGGCTCAGCTATGCTGTCAATCAATTGCCCAATCAACTGTCGATTGAATTAAGCCTAGAATTCAAACTTCACTAAAAACCTTCAGGAAATCGATTGGCTTTAATACAGGGGCTCAATTATCCACTTAATCGATTTCCCAATCGATTGGTTTAGTGGAAATTCTTATTTTGAGTTAGATAATCGATTGCTCAATTAATTTATCAATGTTTTGTTCAGTTGTGTATTACTTGATGGATTGAGAACTCTATTTGATTTCATTTACATTTGGCAAGCATTGTATGAACTTTTAGCATATGGAAAATCCTTTTAAGGTGCATGCTAAGTTGAAAAGGTATTTTGTGCATTTAAAAACATAAATGTTATGTGTTAACTGTTAATTTCGGTTGGTGACCCTTTACAACTATTGTGGAAATCTGGGCTTTGCCCTCAGATGAGAGTCAGGATGATCCCACCGGTTCGTACCCTCCGGACGGGAATGTGGATGGGAGTGCTTGATTGGAGCTACGTTAAGAGAATCTCACGGGGCGCGTGGAGATTACTTAAGGCGTATAGTTTTTTGTTATGTATAGAATGATCAGACTAGGTTGTCACTCAGGACACATATGTCTTTCTTTTGGGCTACCTTTATGTTAAGTTGAAAGGATGTACCTGTACTATTTTTGACATCAGGACATGCTTTGGATTTTATATTTTGAAAAACTTTTCCGATGCTTGTAAATTTTAATGACTTAATTATTTATCCAAAGGTTTTACCTTATTTATTTCTCTGTTATATTTTAATTTCTTTTAAAAGAAAAAAAAAAAAACACCCTCGCTTTGAAAAACGGGGTGTTACAGTGTCACATGGAGAAATACTCTCAATCTTAGATCTATGTGATCACAAACTGATATTTTACTAGTTCAATATATAAAATAAATTAGCTCTTTTTAACTTCTTTTTTTCTATTAACGGGACATATTCAATAAACTACAATATTTGTAAAATGAATTAAAATAAATGAAATAAATCAAGATTAGTTTCTCGTTAGATTGACTATTTTATTTAGAGTAAAAATACAATATTTTATTTAATTAAACATTGACTCTCTTTGAATTTACTTTGTTGAATTTCCTCAGTCAATAATTTATTTCATAAATATTTATATCATTAATTGAAAAGTTTATTTAGTCAGTAAATTGTTTGACTAAATATTCAGTCAAAAATTTATCTATTAAAAAATCATATATATTAATAATATTTCAAATGTATTTAAATATCTAAATTATTATATAAATTAAATTTTATGAATGTCAAAATTGTACTTTAATATTGTTTAACAATATAGTTTTAACACTTAAATTTTTTTTTATTTTTAGTTTGCAATAAAAATATATTTATTATTTTTATACAATCTTTAGATGAAAAGTCTTTTTAGAAAATAAAATATTTACACCATTCAAATGTTAAAGACAACAGAAAAACAATGAGGGTCCATACTATATTTGATAAAAAAAAATTGTACATAACAAAGTGATAAACAATAATACTACCTAATACTTACGGACAGTATAACTAAATTATTTCGGTATTTACTAGTTTATATAGGCTAACGATAAGTTTTATATTGGTTAATAGTTATTATTAACATATTTGAATAGCTTAGTTTGATTGACTTGATAGGGAGTTTCAGATAGAATAACTTTTACTTACTATTTTTAACAAATGGTTTATTTATTATATATACTCATAAAATATTATCTTAAATAATTTATTATTTTATATGTTTGCATTCGTTCGAAAAATAATTCTATAAATATATGATTTTCTTCTATAAATTATTTTAACTTTTGTAACACCCCGATTTTTAACAGCATGAGTGTGTGTATATATATATATATATATATATATATATTATTTTTAAAACAAATTTATAAAACAAAGAAATAAAGAAAGAAATACTTTTGGATAAAATATTTAAGTCGTAACACAATGACAAAAGCCAACAATATTTACAAACCACAGAGATAGTTTTTGAAACAAAAATTCAAAGTATTGAAATAGCAAAATGCACCGGGGCAATGAGACCTATCAGACAGAGCTCACACCCCATAGGGTATTCTCGGCAGACACCTGCATGAAAGCACTGTCCCAAGAATTTTCTACTTTTCCCAAGTCACATAAAAAATTGGAACATGGACACATCAAAATAAAAGACAATATGAAAATATGAGGTATAGGGTTTAGCTTCCAAATTGAAATAAATACATCCGCAAAAGAAAGAAAATTAGCCCTATACAACCATCCAATCTGATCATGCTACAAAAAATATACAACCAGAGTGATCTCCAGTGTACTAACCAATCGGATGATCTTGATTCTTATTTGAGAAAAAAAACCCACATTTCCATAATAATTGTAAAGGTCACAACCGAAATTAACAAATATTACATAGCATTTAAATTTCAAATGCACAAAATAACCTTTCAACTTAGCATACTCTTTGAAAAGGTTTTCATATGCCAAACATGCATAATCAAAGTTAAAAAAATAAAGTTTTTAACAAATCAACACTATCATATTTGAATATAGTGCTAATTCATAAGTCAGTAGCAAAATCAGCACAACTATATTCGAATACGAGATAAGAGAAAAATGCAGAATTAAGTTTTGAAATGGTTTCGATATCAACACTTACACACAAATCCAAACAATCACACTTACCAATTAAGGTATAATCACAACAACAACTGAGCATAAATATACAATCATCACAACATATCAAACATGACTCGCATGCCAAGTACCCTAATGCAATGCGTATATGTCAAAATGCATGAATTCCAAAAATTCAAAACCAAAGCTCTCCTCGAGAGGCGTAAATCGTAATTGTACAGTCTCTCACAAACTTGTACTAATTACCAAGTTGCCACCTATCACATGCCAGCACGATTTATTAAAGTGTAGCCTATCATAGGTCTTACACCTAAATTCCAAACAAAAAACCTCCTTGAGAGGCGTAAATCCTAAACGTACAGTTCCTCACGAATGAACACGAGTGCAGTCTCTCACGGACAAACACGAGTGCAGTCTCTCATGGACAAACACAATTTTCTAGGGTGTAGTTTGTAACACCCCGATTTTTAACAGCGCAAGTGTATTTGTTTTTTCCAAACAAATTCATAAAAACAAAGAAATAAAGAAGGAAATACTTTTGGATAAATATTTAAGTCGTAACATAACGACAAAGTCAACAAATATTTACATGCAGCGGAATAATTTTTGAAATCAAAATTCAAAGTATTCAAACATCAAAATACACCGGGGCTCTAAGGCCTTTCAGACATAACTCATACTCTTGGGTTATTCTCGGCAGACACTTGCACAAAAGCACTCGCCCAAGAATTTTAACTCCCCACATCACATCAAAAAGTGGTACATGGAACCCCTCAAAATAAAGTGTCAAGCTGACAATATTGGTATAGGTACAATTTTCCAAATTATAATAAACACAACCCAAAAAGAAAGACATCTAGTCCCTATAGGTCATCCTAATTTGATCATTCTACAAAAAACTATACATCCCAGGTGTGTCCAACTACATTCCCATCCACAGGGTACTAACCGGTGGGAAGATCCTGTTCTCATCTTAAGGAAAAGCCAAGATTTCCGCAATAGTTGTAAAGGGTAACCAAACGAAATTAACAAATAACACATAATATTTACGTTTTTAAATGCACAAAATAACCATTCAACTTAGCATGCACCTTGAAAGGGTTTCCGTTTGCTAGACATGCATAAACAAAGTTGAAAAATTGAGTTTTTAAAAAAACTGCACTGTTGTATTCGAATATAGCATCTCTGTATTTGAATACAAGGTTGTTTCATAAGTCAGCAGCAAAACAGCATGTCTGCATTTGAATAGAGCCTTCTATATTTGACTACACAAAAGTCAGCAGCAAAAACAATATGTCTGTTTTTGAAAACAGCCTTTTGTATTCGACTACACATAAGTCAACAACAAAAAATGGATGTATGTATTCGAATAGAACCATCTGTATTCGAATACACATAAAAAAACTACAGAAAAACAACAAAAATTTAGCTTTTAAAAGGGTTTCGAAATTAATCAACACTTACACACAAATCCAAACAATCACACTTAGCAATTATAGCCCAATCACCATGACAACTTGAGTTTCGAAAAGGTTTTGCAATCAATCATACTTATACATAAATCCAAAACATTCACACTAAGCACTTATCAATTATAGCACAATCACCATGAGAACTTGAGTTTTGAAAAGGTTTTACGATCATTCAAACTTACAGACAAATCCAAAACATTCACACTTAGCAATTATAGCACAATCATCATGAGAACATGAGTTTTGAAAAGGTTTGGTAATCAATCACACTTACACACAAATCCAAAACATTCACACTTAGCAATTATAGCACAATCACCATGAGAACTTGAGTTTCAAAAAGGTTTTGCAATCAATCACACTTACACACAAATCCAAAACATTCACACTTAGCAATTATAGCACAATCACCTTGAGAACTTGAGTTTCGAAAAGGTTTTGCAATCAATCACACTTACACACAAATCCAAAACATTCACACATAACAATTATAGCACAACCACAACAACCACTTGAGTTCAAACACTCAATCATAATCTTGAATCAAACGTGACTCGCGTGCCAAGCACACTAATGCAATACGTATATGCCAAAATGCATGGACTCGGAATTCAAAACCAAAACGCTCCTCAAAGGGCCATAAATCATCATTGTACCGCCTATCACAAGCCGAAGTACTAAATTACCTATGTGCTACCTATCACTGGTCAACACGATTTACTAAAAATGTAAATCGTAAATGTACCGCCTATCACAGGCCGAAGTACTATTTACCGACGTGCCACCTATCACGGATCAGCATGATTTACCAAAAATGTGCAGTCTATAGCAGATCTTACACGACGCGACAATCCCTGCAAGGATAAGATAAACCAACAAATCACATGGAATCATCTCGTGGCCCATCCTGTCACCACTATCACCATGGCCCATATGGTCGCCATGTACTATGAAATGCATGAGCATACTTTGACTCTATCCACGACAATCATTAAGTAAATGCAGATATTAAAAAATTCCCCATTTTTAATACTCATTTAACTCTAACGATTTTTACGACAATCATTAAGTAAACGCAGTTATTAAAATATTTCCCATTTTTAAGACTCATTTAACTCTAATGATTTTCAAATTCCACACAGTGCATACTTAGACATATTCTCAAATTCAATCCACAATTCACACCAAATCACATAAATTCATTTTTTCACAAAATCCACACAAACACATCTCAAAATTTATAATATTAATTATGAACATTTCAAACACGATAAACACAAATCCTTACAACCCACCACTCAAACACCTCAAACTTTCGTTTCCTCAAAAAGTGATTACGACACCACGATTAATTTCGGTAAAATTTCCGCTCGCGACGTCGTTTTCAAGTTAGTTCACTAGCACCATAGCATGGAGGTGAGCAACTTTCCCTTCTACCACTTCTTGAAATGAAGCTCAAATGTCGAAGAAAAGTGGAGGTTTGTGATTCACCATTTTGAAAACCGCTAAAACTTTTTTCTACGTTTTCAAATCAGAGAAGAAGAAGGAAGTTGGGAATCTTCTCTTTCTCACCCATCAAGCCTTGGGTTTCTTTTCTTGATGCAAAAGAAAGAAAAAGGAAGGAGAAGGAAGAAGGAAGAAAAGGGCGAACTCGCAAGGTAGGGAGAGGAAGCATTTTCCTTTCTTCTATTTCTTTTGTTTTTTCCTTTCCTTTCTAACACACACACACACACACACACACACACACACACATATATATATATATATATATATTTGGCATTTAACTCACCAAATACCAAAAACTGGGCTAAAAGCCTTAGAAATTCAACACAAAATATCCTAAAATTGTATAATTTAGGATTTAAAATTAAAGATCTTACATAGTCTCTCACAGGAAAACATCAGTCCTGTCTCTCACGGACAAATACCAGTGCAGTCTCTCACGAACAAACACAATTTACTAGGGCGTAGTCTCTCACGGAAAAACAACAGTGCAGTCTCTCACGGACAAACACAATTTACTAGGGTGAAGTCTCTCACAGACAAACACTAGTGGGGTCTCTCATGGACAAACACAATTTACTAGGGTGTAGTCTCTCATGGACAAACACCAATGCAGTCTCTCATGGATAAACACAATTTACTTGGGTGTAGTCTCTCATGGACAAACACCAGGGCAGTCTCTCATGGACAAAAATAATTTACTAGGGTGTAGTCTCTCACGGAAAAACACCAGTGCAGTCTCTCACGGACAAACACAATTTACTAGGGTGTAGTCTGTCATGGACAGACACCATTGTTAAATCCTTGTTAGGATAAGATGAACCACTCCACTCATGAAACTATCCCATGGCCCATCGCAGTCACCACTTAACATCTCAACGCACCTTAAACATACATATAGCAGTTTTGAACACATAATCATTTCCAAATTAATCTCCACAAATTCTGTAACACCCCAAATTTTATAATAAACTATTTTATTAATTAAATAGAATTTTAAATAATTAATTTAATGACTAATATTATTTTAGAATATATGTTGATAAATTTCGTGGCTAATTTTCGTTATATGGATGCTTTCTATGATGTGCTAGTTTGATACATGTTATATTACATGAGCGATATAAATAATACATATTATATTTTATTAATTATTTGATATATTTAAAAAAAAAAATAATAGTATTTTAGTATAATATATATTTTAAAGAAAAAGATTTTATGCGATTTTACGTGTATATAAGTGTAACCAATTAATATAATACTTTTATGTGCGCTTGACTGATGTTAGGAATACACATAGTTATATTTCGATTATTTATAACTATTTTCTATTTTTAGTTATTTTTTTTTTTATAAACAAGTATCTTGATATAGAATTGATATTGTGTTTGATTTCGTTTAATTTTAAATACTTGTTATGGTATTGTGATTTTATATATATTTATTATGATTTAGTAATTAATATAAAATATTGAAGTTATATTTATTTATTTTATAATTTTGACTATTTTCTAATATGATTGTATTATTATATTGTAAATATTTTGAGAAATAAGTATAACTGTAGTGATTATTTTGAATATGAGAGTTTTTATTATTAACATATTTTAGAAGATTAATAACCTTATTTTATAAAATAATAGTTTTGAAATATTTGTAATATTTAGTAATTAAATTATGTTAAAAAAAAATGTTAACACATTAGTTTTAGTAATTATTGGTTTTATTTAAAAATAAATAAAGGGACCAATTGGTTGGACCCATGTGTGAACCCTAATTGTTAATAAAACAAAACAAAAAAAAAAAAAGGGAAGGGAGTTGAATGGGAAGCCGTAGAACCAAAGAGTAAACACAACAACAACCTATCGTTTTTGACACCGGTGATCGATAACTGTTCCGTAAAAGCTTCTCCGTTTTCATTCCAATTTGAGTATGTTATTTCATTCATTTAACTTGTCAATTAAACATAATTTTCTAGATTTTTAACAAACCCAATTTCTCTCTAAAATACCCGACTTCTTCGTTTGTAGAATTCGTTATTTTGCACCGTTCTTCTTCACCGTAAGTCCGATTTGAGTGAAACCAACGCCAAAACGACCGTGTGAAATGTGACTATATTATTCACTGATTGGTTTTCTGATTTATGGTAATTTTCTTTGACCGAATTTCGAAATCAGATTTTAGACTATTTTCTCATAATTTATTTTTGACGTTTACCCATAAATTGTCGAGTTAGATCGATTGAAGGACAAAAAGTCAAAGAACAACTATTGTTTGCTCGTGGAATTGTGAGATGAACGGTAAAACCGTATTTCCCAACGATTCATCTGGGGCTCGCTACGTATGGCAGAAGCCCTTTGAGGGATAAATTAATTAATTTACAAATATTGAAATTGTGAGATTAAAATATAGAATAGAAACATTTGTAGGGTGTTGATTGATTTAATTTCATTGAATGTGTGAAATTGATATTATTGTGATATTGGGTGTCGACTTAAATTTATGTGTATATATATATGTGTGTGTGTGTGATTAGATGAGTTTATGTGATGTGATAATAAAAGATGGATGTGTTGTGGTAGTTTTATGTGATGATGATGATGTATGATTAATTATTGTGATGTTATAAATTTGTGAGAAGTTTATGTGATGATGTTTGATTGATGATAGTGATGTTATAAATTTGTGATGAGTTTATGTGATGAGATATGATTAATGATAGTGATGTTGTGAATTTGTGATGAGAATATTGAAGTAACCCCATAATTGGTGAAATAATTATGATTTCAATTTGTGTTTGAGATGACAGTTTTAATGGAGTATCATAAACCAACGAGGGGAGAAAATAAATATTGTGAATTTGTGAAGTGGAGATTATTTTGTCATCATATAGGTAGGGCCTGACAAGCCTAGTGATTATGGGGAAGTACAACTGAATGAGCATGATCGTGGCGGTCTGCTGTCGAGCCTTAAGGCAAGATTGTTAGACATTGAAGGTATTCCGGTGGGGAAATCCTAGGTGACTTGGAGGTAGCACTCCAAATGTCGGGAGCTACCATGCAACACACGTTTACCTCGACTGTCACGTATATGTGTCTCGGGTTGAGTTGAGGGGATCTATGAGGACAGGGCCAATTTGAATTGTCCGTCCACCGGGATGGTGGCATAGTATCATGGCCTCCTAACCGAGTACTTCAGAGTTAGAATGGTACCACATTGTGAAGTAGAGTCTAAGCTCATGCATAGCATTGCATTTTCTTGTGATTGTTTTGTTGTGATTGATGTGTTTCAAAGGTAATAATAATTAGATGATTTGATGTATATTATAATGAGATGATTATTTTACTTGAGTGACTTTGATGTTATAGTATGATACTATGTAAGTAAATATTTTGATATATCGTAAAGTGATTATGATACGGTTCTATTATGATTATTTGCGTGTTCTTCTTACTCATATTATACTATTAACATGATTTCAAAACTCACCTCCTTCGTTGTTTGTGTTTGACTGGCTGGGCCCTGCGTTTGCGAAATCGCAGTTATTACAGGTTAATGAGTCTTGAAGTTCAAGTTTGGGAGGAACCCCGCTCTGATAGGTAATACCGGGAATAAGGGTTTTAATTTGTATTTTACTTATTTAATTTGAATCAAATTTTTGTATGAAAACCTTAGAAGTACTAGTAAGTTTTTAGAATTAAATCAAGTAATTGTACTTAAATCAAGTTTATTGAGATTAAATTGTTTTATTTGATTAATAAAATTTGAATTGTTGCATGTGTATTTTGAGAAACGTGATATCCTAAATTAGTTACAAAAGTTTTTAATTTCTTGAAAATATAATTGTATTTATCCGCTGCAAATTTTATAGAAATATGATACAAATTATTATGTATATTATTTTGGGATTTAGGGTGTCACAAATTCACCCATTAACCGCCTCAAATTTAATTGAAAAACTCACCCATTAACCACTCAAATTTAATTCAACTATTCATCCATCAATTTCAATTTTCTCAATTTCCACCAAATTTAATCCGTAAATCACCCGTATTACAACTCCACATATTTCAACCATAATTCACCTATTAATTTCCACAATTTCAAACCTAATTTTACACCAAATTAATTTCCACAACCACCCCTCAAAGACATCAAAACAATTTCCTCAACCACTCCTAAATCACCTTAAATTCATTTTTCACAAATCCACACATAAAACACATCTCCAAATTCAATCCGCACATAAATTGAACTAAATTCATTTTCCAAGAATTCACACATAAATTGAATTAAATTAATTTTCCACAAATATACCTCAAACACATAAAACATTCATAATATCATTTATGAACACATAATCAAATAAAATTTATTTCTCCCCCAATTCAACGTAAATCACCCATATTCAATCTCCAAAATTTTCAAACATTAATCACCAAATTTAATCTCCACAAATTTCAACCATAAATCACCAAATTCAAAACTCCACATTTTCAAACATAAACTACAAAATTCAACTTCCATAAACACTCATAAATCACATTAAAATTCATCTTCCACAATACACATATAGAGTCCTATATGCAAACTAGGAATTTGGAAGGAGCCCTTACATTCGTCGTAGCATTAACAAGCGATCACGGTACCGCAATTAATTTCGGTAAAATTTAAGTTCGTGACGTCACTTCCAAAGTTGGGTCACTAGCATCGTAGCAGGGAGATGAGCAACTTTCCCTTCTATCACTTTTCAAAACGAAGCTCAAATGTCGAATAAAAGAGGAGATTTGTGTTTGAAGGTTTTGGAAACCCCAAACACAATTTTCTTCGTTATTGAATTAGAGAAGAAGAGAAGAAGTCGGGCAAAGGGGAAATGTTTTTCTTTCACTAACACTTGATTTTCTTGAAGCCAAAGAAAGTGGAAGGAAGAAGGAAGAAGGAAGAAGAAAATGAGTTCGCGAGTATTTCTAATAGATTGTAAAACGGTATGGATTTAGTTGTTCATTGCAAATCTGTTGATAATAATCTTGAAGTTCATGTTCTTTTGCTTAATCTTGAAGTTCATGTTCTTTTGATAAAAATGAAAACAACAACAGAATATGTATATACAATCATCATAGTATAACAAACATGACTCGCGTGCCAAGCACCCTAATGCAATGCGTATATGCAAAAATGCATGAATCCCGATATTTGAACCAAAACCCTCCTCGAAGGGCGCATAAATCATAATTGTACGGCCTATCACAAACCTGTACTAATTAACGAGGTGTCACCTATCACTAATCAGCATGATTTACTAAAAAGTGTAAATCATAAATGTACCGCCTATCACAGACAAATATTGTTTAACGAGGTGCCACCTATCACGGGTTAGCATGATTTACTAAAAAACGTAAATCGTAAACGTATTGCCTATCACGGACAAGTACTGTTTACCGAGGTGCCACCTATCACAAGTCAACACAATTTACTAAAAAGCATAAATTGTAAACGTACCGCTTATCACAGACCAATACTGTTTACCGAGGTGTCACCTATCACGGGTCAACACGATTTACTAAAAATGTGTAGTCTATCACAAATCAACACGACGCAAAAATCTCCGCAAGGATAAGATGAACCAACAGATCACATGGCATCATCTGGTGGCCCATCTCAGTCACCACTATCACCATGACCCCATCACGGTTACCATGTACTATGAAATGCATGAGCATACTCTGACTCTTTTCACCATAATCATTCAGTAAATGCAGTTATTACAATATTCCCATTTTTAATACTCATTTAACACTAATGATTTTTCAAGTACAACACAGAGCATACTCAAACATATTTATTCACACCAATTTAAATTTCCACAACCACACATAAATCACATCTCCAAATTCCATCCATACCTAAGTTGAATTAAATTCATTTTACACCAAGTCACACATAAATTTCATCAAAAAAATTCATAATATTAATTATGAACACATCAATTTCACCTAACATGAATCACCAAAATTTCCAAACATTAATCACCATATTCCATCTCCAAAATTTTCAACCATATCACCACAACAACATTAATATATTAGAGTTCTCCCGTCGATTCCTTTTCGAGACTCAATGAGCTAACTACATAAACATGCATATTTATAACAATTTGTTCACAATAAAACTAATCCAAACACAACAAAATTCCCAAAATTAAATCTTTCGCACACACGAAATTTCTAAAACCAAATAATCTATATTATTTACTTAAACCTAAACAAAACAAATATGGTCCAAATTTCACATACACACGCTCGACTATTAAAGCACCAAAATTTTTGAGTTAATAAAATACTCTAAACTTTTTTTTTTCTTTTAAAACTCAATCCAAGAGTAATTAAAAGAGTAGCATTTTAAACTCTAACCATTGTTAATTTCAATATATCTTTTTGCTCAAATTCTTTAACTTAGTTAATATTTGAACTTTTTCACAAATTTAACAACTCTAAATTGTTCGTAAAATTTCAACTCCAGTTCAAACTCATTTATTTAAAAATAACTCATTACGTAATTCAAACACATCAAATTTAATCACTACACAACACACCTCAAAACAAACTAAATTCAATTTCAACTATTTCACACATAAACTAATTAAATTCATTTTTCACAAAATCACACCTCAAATACATCAAATTTCTTTTCCACAAAAATCACAAATAATGTCCTAAATGCAAACTAAAAGTTTGGAAGGAGCCCTTACCTTAACGTTAGCTCTAACACATGATTACGGTTCCGTAATTAATTCCGGTAAAATTTAAGTTTGTGACGTCGCGTCGAAAACTAGTCCACTAGCTCTGCAGTGTGGAAATGAGCAACTTTCTCTTCTGTTACTTCTTGAATGGAAGCTTAGATCTAATAAATAAATGAGGGTTTGTGTTTTTTGTTTTAGTTTTGTTTTTGAAAAACAAAAGAAAGAAGGAGAAGAAGATCAAAGCCTTGCTTTATGTTTCTCGCTCTGTTTCCTTGCTTTCTGGTCTATATATATATATATACATACACTACTTTATATAGATATATATATACTTAAACTAATAAAATATATATATATATATATATATATATATTATTAAGACCAAACACAAATATCTAAAAATATCTAGATATTTTATAAAATTACCATTTCACCTATCACTTCCCAAACCATTTTTTGTTAAAAATATCAACTCTTGTCGCAACTCAGTTGACAGATACAATTTTCAGCAACCCGAGGTATTTTTAACAAAATTGTTCGATATTAAATTCTTCTAACGTAAATAAATCAAACTATTGCTCGACTAATAATTTAATCGGGGATCCAAAATTATTTTTGGCATTAAATTTACAAAATACCAAAATACAATAATTTGGCTAGAAAGCGTTAGAGTTCAACACTAAAATACCCTAAATTTGCATAATTTACGATTTAAAAACTATGGGTCTTACATTACTAACCCCGTAATATTAGTTTCATCCTCGAAACTACGCATCGATAAACAACTAAGGGTGTTGTTCCCTCATATTGCTCTCTAATTCCTAAGTCGCATCTCCAGTAGTTGGGTTCCAAATTACCTTGACCAAGGAAACATTCTTGTTTCTTAATCGTTTATTCTTCCTATCATCAATTCTTACAGGTAATACTTTGAATGACAAGTTATCCTTCAGTTGAATTGTGTCCGGTTCGATCACATGTGACGTATCTGTAAGGTATTTCCTTAACTGCGACACATGAAATACGTCGTGAATTTTAGACAGTATCGGAGGCAATGCAATCCGATAAGCAACATGTCCAATTTATGCAGAAATCTGATATGGTCCAATGAATTTCGGAGTCAATTTCTTCGATTTCATAGCTTTGCCAATTCCAGTAGTAGGTGCGACTCTCAGAAACACTGATCCCTTTGTTCGAATTCCAAAGGTCTGCGTCGTTTGTTCGCATAACTCCTCTGAAGATCCTGTGAGACCTTCATTTTCTCTTTTTTCTTCTTGACCTTATCTGTAGTCTGTTTCACCATCTCAGGTTCTACAATCATACTTTCACCGTCCTTATACCAACACAAAGGCGTTTGACACTTGCGTCCATACAGAGCCTCTTATGGTGCCATTCCAATACTTGTGTGGAAACTATTGTTGCAGGTAAACTCAACCAACGGAAGTACATCATCCCAACTTCCTCTATCATCTAATACACATGCTCTCAATAGGTCTTCCAAGACCTGATTTGTCCTCTCAGTCTGTCCATCCGTTTATGGATGGTAAGCTGAACTCAATCTTAGTTTCTTTCCCAATGCTTCATGCAATGCTCCCGAAAAGTGCGACGTGAATTTCGGGTCACGGTCTGATACAATACTCGACGGGAGTCCATGTAATCTCACAATCTCAGTAATGTAGATCTCTGTTAGCTTATCTACCTTATAGATGTTCTTTACTGGTAAAAAGTGTGCGGATTTAGTCAATTGATCCACTATCACCCATATAGAATCATTCTTTCTCCTTGTTTTCAGCAATCTAGTTATAAAGTCCATGGAAATGTTGTCCCACTTCCACTCAGGTATGTCTAAAGGTTGCAACATTCCAGTAGGTCGCTGATGTTCCACTTTCGCTTTCTGACAAGTTAAACAAGTTGATACATGCTCTGCTACATGTCTCTTCATTCCTGTCCACCAATAATTCTGCCTCAAATCCTGATACATCTTTGTTGCTCCAGGATGAATACTCAATTTACTCTTATGAGCCTCTCCTAAAATTGTTTTTCTCATATCTGCAATTTCGGGTACACAAATCCTACCATTACATCTCAAAATATTATCTGGTCCGATCTTAAAATTAGTTGTCTTCCCTTGCACTATTACATTCCTCTTTTCTTGAATTAATGTGTCATCTTGAAAATTTGCATTGTCTTCAAGTAGTCCACTCGAAATCTTAATCATTCCAAATTTCAAAATTCCCGGTGCAAACTCTACATTCAATTGTAGGTCCCTAAAAGCTTCCCACAACTCTTGTTGTCTAGCCATCACTGTTGAGGATACTGATACACTTCTTCTACTCAGCGCATCAACCACTACATTGGCCTTCCCAGGGTGGTACTACAGTGTGAAATCAAAATCCTTGAGAGTCTCCATCCATCTCCTCTGACGCATGTTCAATTCCTTCTGATCAAACAAATATTTCAAACTTTTATGGTCACTGAACACTGGGAACCTACATCCATATAAATAGTGCCTCCAGATCTTCAATGCAAAAACTATAACAGCAAGCTCTAAATCATTAGTAGGATAATTCCTTTCATGAATCTTCAATTGTCTTGAGGCATAAGCTACAACTTTCTTGTGTTGCATCAGAACACATCCTAAACCTTGGTGAGATGCATCACAATAAACTTCATATGGTTCTTCTGGTTGTGGTAATACCGATATTGGTGAGGTTGTCAACTTTGTCTTCAGTAACTGAAAATTTTTCTCACACTTCTTTGTCCATGCAAACGGTTGATCTTTCCTAGTAAGTTGTGTCAACGAAGCTACAATCTTCGCAAAACCTTCAATAAACCTCCTATAGTATCCTGCCAGTCTTACAAAACTTCGTATATCAATAACGGTCTGAGGCTGTTTCCAAGCAAGAAATGTCTCAATCTTTGCCGGATCCACAATGTTTCCTTCCTTTGTTATCACATATCCTAAGAAATTTACTTTCTCTAGTCAAAAATCACACTTCGATAAATTGGCATACAATTGCTTCTCGCGTAAAATTTCAAGAACTTGGCGCAAATGTTCTCCATGTTCTTCCTCAGTCCTTGAATGAATCAAAATATCATCAATGAACACCACAACAGATTTATCTAGAAATGGACTAAAAATTATGTTCATGTAGTCCATATACATTGTTGGTGCACTGGTAACTCCAAATGGCATAACAAGATATTCATAATATCCATAACAAGTTCTGAAAGCAGTTTTCTAAATATTTCCTTCTATCACTTGAATTTGATAGTAACCTGACTTCAAGTCAATCTTCGAAAATATCGCGGCTCCTCTCAATTGAACCATCAAATCATCGATACGTGGTAAAGGATAACGATTCTTAATAGTCGCCTTATTAAGTTGTCGATAATCCACACATAAGCGTGAGCTTCCGTCCTTCTTCTTAACTAGCAACACCGGAGCTCCCCATGGTGGTACACTTGGCCTAATAAATTTCTTCTCCAACAAATCTTCAATTTGGCCTTTGAGCTCATTTAATTCCAATGGTGACATTCGATACGGCGCAATTGAAATGGGTCCGATTCCTGGGTGCAAATCAATGAAGAACTCCACTTCTCTTACTGGAGGTACCCTTGGAATTTCTGTTGGAAATACGTCCTGGTATTCATTTACAAGTACTACGTCTTCTATGTTCACATTCATCTCTGCATCCACGTTGGCCAAAGACAGAAACTCATGAGTTCCTTCTCTTAATGACACTTCGAGTTTGTTAGCAGCTAGATACTTAACAACTCCAGGTTCGGGGAAAAAAACCAGTTTGCGAGCACAGTCCAAGATCACATAATGATACGACATCCAATCCATACTGAGAATGACCTCGAGTAATTGTAGAGGTAAACAAATCAAATTAATCAAGAATTCCCTATTTTGTATAGTTACTTGACAATGTAAACATGCATAATTTATTGTCAAAGTCTTAGCAGGTGTAGAAACAACCAAATCGAAAGGTAGAGACGACACATATAACTTCAATCGATTCACACAATCCATAGCAATGAAGGAATGGGTTGCCCCCGAATCAAAAAGTGCAGTTAGAGTGTTACCTGCAATCTCACAGTCACGTTGAATCAGATTGCAAGATGGATTTCCAGCTTCAGCACTCACGCAATAAATGCATCCTCTAGCAGTAGGACGAGTAGCCTTAGTTACATTCACAACTGGTTCCACCTTTGGAGCCGTGCAATCCCTTGCCATGTGCCCTAGCTTTTGACAATTGTAGCAGGTGAGAATATTAGAGGTACAAGCACTAGCATAATGTCCCTCTCCCCCACATCGGAAACATCGAACCACTTATCCCAATTGTCTTCCGAAATTCAGGTTCCCCGGGTGATTATGCCCCCTGTTGTTATTTTGTGGTCGATTATAAGGTTTAGCAACTTGTTTTCCTTTGTTGTTCTGATGATTCAAACTGAGTGGCATATTCAGAATGAGTGGCATATTCACCCACAATCATGTTCACCCTATGAAGTTTTAGAAAATCATCACCCAGTTTAGTCCTGGTACTCATTAGGAAGTATTTGTCTAAAAACTTCCTTTTGAATGATTCCCAGTTCACCTCCTCGTGAGCTGATCCCATCAACAAGCTTGTACTCCTCCACCAGTAAGTACTCAACATCCTCTAATAGCATATAGGTGGCATAATTCACCTTCACTCCCGCCTGATAGTTAATCATTTCGAAGATATTTTCCACATCTTGGATCCACTGATCTGCTTCCTCTGAATTCTCATCACCCTTAAACTCGGGAGGATTGTAACGATGAAAATCTTCCAATCCTCTTGACTCAGCAGCACGAATTTCTCTTCCCCTCTTTTCTAGGTCTCGCAGTGTGTTGGCAGTAGTCTGTGCAGCAACAGAAGCAGCCATGTTATTCATAGCTTTTGCCATTTGATCATTCCTATTTACGTTGGCTCTTGGAGCGTTATTCCTTCTTGGCGACATGGTTTTCCTATAAGACCATCATCACGGAGAGTCTTAACACCACTTCAAATAATTCCAAAACTAACTTACGACTACATCAACACATAATAACAATACCTAACCCGACAACTCAGACAACTTAACCCAATAACTCAGATAACTTAACCCGACGCATGATCAGATAACTACTCCCTACCTAAAGGTTGACCAACAATCTATAACCAAAGCTCTGATACCATAATGTAACACCCCGATTTTTACCAGCGCGAGTGTATTTTTTTATTTCAAAACAAATTCATAAAAACAAAGAAATAAAGAAAGAAATACTTTTGGATAAATATTTAACTCGTAACATAACGACAAAGTCAACAAATATTTACAAGCAGTGGAAATAGTTTTTGAAATACAAACCCAAACTATTTAAACGAATAAATACATTGGGGCTATGAGACCTATCATACATAGCTCATACCCCTGGAGTATTCTCGGCATAAACCTGTACAAAAGAGCTGCCCCAAGAATTTAACCTTTCCCATGTCGCATCAAAAAAACGATACAAGGACCCATCAGAATAAAAGTCAAGTTGACAATATTAGTATAGGTACAGCCTTCCAAGATACAATAAATATATCCACAAAATAAAGACCTCTAGTCCCTATAAAACCGTTTAATCTGATCATACTACAAAATCTATACGACTTGGGTGACCTCCAAGCGCCTTGCAAGATCCTCCTGACACAGCTCCAGTCAGGTGTGTCCAACTACCTCCCCATCAACAGGATACTAATTGGTAAAAAGATCATGGTTCTCATCTAAGGGCAAAGCCCAGATTTCCACAATAATTGTAAAGGGTCACCAACCAAAATTAACAAATACCACATAGCATTTAAATTTCAAATGCACAAAATAACCTTTCAACTTAGCATACTCTTTGAAAGGGTTTCCATATGCCAAACATGCATAATCAAAGTTGAGAAATGAAGTTTTAACAAACTGCACTGTCGTAGTCGAATACAATTGAGAAAATGCAAATGTTCAGTTCTAAAATGGCTCTAAATCAATCAACACTTCAAACATTAATACTATCAATATGAACACATAATTAACACCAAATTAATCTCCACAAATTCACACCCCAATCACACATCGAATATTCATTAAATCAATTATGAACACATAACTACATCAAATTTAATCAACCC
The DNA here is from genome assembly GCA_037974835.1 of Cicer judaicum. Classification (NCBI taxonomy): domain Eukaryota; kingdom Viridiplantae; phylum Streptophyta; class Magnoliopsida; order Fabales; family Fabaceae; genus Cicer; species Cicer judaicum. The sequence continues at coordinate 1,872,779 of JBBPBS010000330.1, forward strand.
AACTGCACACCTCAAAGCAATTACAGAAAATCAAAACAACAACCAAATATGTATGTACAATCATCATAGTATAACAAACATGACTCCCGTGCCAAGCACCCTAATGCAATGCGTATATGCAAAAATGCATGAATCCCAAAATTTGAACCAAAACCCTCCTCGAAGGGGCGTAAATTATAATTGTACCGCCTATCACATACTAGTACTGTTTACTGAGGTGCCACATATTACGGGTCAGCATGATTTACTAAAAACCGTAAATCGTAAACGTACTGCCTATCAGAGACTAATACTCTTTACCGAGGTGCCACCTATCACGGGTCAGCACAATTTACTAAAAAGCGTAAATCATAAACGTACCGCCTATCACAGACCAGTACTGTTTACCGAGGTGCCACCTATCACGGGTCAGCACGATTTACTAAAAATGTGTAGTCTATCATAGACCTACACGACGCAAAAATCCTTGCAAGGATAAAATGAACCAATAGATCACATGGCATCTGTAACACCCCATTTTTCAAAGCGAGGGTGTATTTTTTTTTTAAAACAAATTAAAATAAAACCGAAAAATAAATAAGATAAACACATTTGGATAAATAATTAAGTCATTATAATTTACAAGCAGCGGAAAAGTTTCTCCAAATATGAATACGAATTATTTACATATCAAAAAGTGGTACAGTCTTCCAATTTAAAATAAACACAATACAAAAGAAATACGTCTGTTCCCTCTATGTCAACCTAATCTGATCATTCTACAAAACAAACTAAACACCTTGAGTGATCTCCACGCGCCCCGTAAGATCCTCCTAACATAGCTCCAGTCAGGCATTCCCATCTACATCCCCATCCACAGGGTATGAACCGGTAGGATCGTCATATCTCTCATCTGAGGGCAAAGCCTAGATTTCCACAATAGTTGTAAAGGGTCACCAACCGAAATTAACAGTTAACACATAACATTTAAGTTTTTAAATGCACAAATAACCTTTCCACTTAACATGCACCTTAAAAGGGTTTCCATATGCTAAACATGCATAAACAAAGTTGAAAATTGAAGTTTTTAACAAAACAGCATTGTTGTATTCGAATACAGCATCTCTGTATTTGAATACAAGGCTGTTTCAGCATTCAGCAGCAAAAACAGCATGTCTGTATTCGAATACAACAGTCTGTATTCAACTACATAGCAAGTCAGTAGCAAAACAGCATGTCTGTATTCGAATACAGCTTCTTGTATTCGAATACACAGCAGACAGTAGCAGAAAAACAGCAAAATTCAGCATTTTTCAGCTTTTTAAAGGGTATCGAAACCAATCAACACTTACACACAAATCCAAACAATCATACTTAACAATTATAGCGCAAACACTACCACATCTTGAGTTTTGAAATGGTTTTGCAATCAATCAAACTTACAAACAATTCCAAAACATCCACACTTGGAAATTATAACAAAATCACCCGACAAATTAAGTTTCGAAAAGGTTTTGCAATCAACCACACTTACACGCAATTCCAAAACATAACACTTAGCATTTTCAACACAATCATAAACTTGAATCAAAAACACACTTACACATAATTTCAAACCATAACACTCAGCAAAATCAACACAATCATAATTTGAATCAACCATGACTCGTGTGCCAAGCACCCTTATGCAATTCGTATATGCCAAAATGCATGGACTCGGAATTCCAAACCAAAACCCTCCTCGAAGGGACGTAAATCATAATTGTACCGCCTATCGCAGGCCAAAGTACCAATTACCGAGGTACTACCTATCACGGGTCAGCACGATTCACTAAAAAGCTTAAATCATAAACGTACCACCTATCACGGGTCAGTACAGTTTACCGAGGTGTCACCTATCACGGGTCAGCACGATTTACTAAAAGAAAAAGCGTAAGTCGTAAATGTACCGCCTATCACAGGCCAAAATACTATTTACCGAGGTGCCACCTATCACGGGTCAGCACAACTTACCAAAAAGTAAATCGTAAACGTACCACCTATCACCGGTCAGTACTGTTTACCGAGGTGCCACCTATCACGGGTCAGCACAATTTACCAGATGAAATGCATGAGCATACACTGACTCCATTCACAACAATCGTTAAGTAAATGTAGACATTAAAAGATTCCCCATTTTTAATACTCATTGAACTTAAACGATTTTCACGCCAAACATTAAGCAAACAGATATATTAAGACATTCCCCATTCTTAATATACTTTTGACTTAAACGATTTCCACAACAAAACATTCAGTAAACAAGACATTAAGAGATTCCCCATTCTTAATACTCATTTAACTGAAACGATTTTCAAAAACAAACATTAAGTAACCAAGACATTAAGAGATTCCCCATTCTTAACGCCCAGTTAACTTAAACGAATTTCAAAACAACATTAAGTAACTAAGACATTAAAAGATTCCCCATTCTTAACGCCCAGTTAACTTAAACGATTTTCAAAACAAACATTAAGTAAACAAGACATTAAGAGATTCCCCATTCTTAATTCTCATTTAACTTAAACGATTTTCCAAAACATTAGTAAATAGAGATATTAAGAGATTCCCCATTTTTAATACTCATTTAACTCAAAACGATTTTCACAAACACACATTAAGTAAACAAGACATTAAGAGATTCTCCATTCTTAATACTCATTTAACTTAATGGTTTTCAAATTCCACACAAAACAAACTCAAGCATATTATCAAATCCAATCCACAACTCACACCAAAATACATCAATTCATTTCTCCACAAAATCCAACATACACATATCAAATTTCATCAATATTAATTAAGAACACGTCAAATATGACAACCACAAATTGACACAATCCATCACTCGAACCCAACAAGTTTCATATACTCGAAATCGTACATAAATGGGTTTAAAATTCATTTTCCATGAAACATTCATCAATATAACCAAAACCCAACTCTAAGATTTTACCTATAAAGCCTTAGATTCATTTTCCCCAAATTAAAACTTTAACTCTAACCAAATTCCTTTCCACACAACCACAAATAAGTCCCTAAATGCAAACTAAAAGTTTGGAAGGAGCCCTTACCTTCACGTTAGCTTTAACGTGAGATTACGGTGCCGCGGGTAAATCCGGTAAAATCTTCCGTTCGCAACGCCGCTTCCAAAGTTGGTTCCCTAGCACAGTAGCGTGGTAGTGAGCAACTTTCCCTTCTATCTCTTTGCGAAACGAAGCTTAGATCTAGATGAAACGGGGAGGTTTGTGTTTGACGGTTTTGAAATCCCTAACACCGTTTTTCTTTGTTTTCACACCAAAGAGGAAGTATGAAGCTGAGATCTTCTTGCTTTCTTACCCACTAAGCCTTGGGTTTCTTTTCTTGAAGCAAAAGCAAGAAAAAGCAAGGAGAAGCAAGAAGGAAGAAAAGGGAAAACTCACGAGGTAGGGAGACGTTCTCGTTTTCTTACTTCTTACTCTTTCTGTCTTCGTACTTATTCCTTTGTAACATATATACATATATATTACTTTTAATATTACTAATAATAATAATAATATATAATATTATATATATATATATATATAAATAATAATTAAACCTAAACCAATAAATATCTAAATATCTAGATATTTTAGATATTTATGAAAATGATCACTTCTCAAACCATTTTGATAAAAATATCTTCTCTCGTCACAACTCAATTGACAGATAAAATTTTCTTCAACCCGAGATATTTTTTAACAAAATTGTCCAGTATTAAATTCTTCGTAACGTAAATAAATTATTTTCCGATAAATAATTTTAATCCAATTTCCAAAAATATAATTTTGGAATTTAACTCACTAAGTACCAAAAACTGAGCTAACAACCTAAGAAACTCAACACAAAATACCCTAAAATTGTATAACTTAGGATTTAAAATTACGGGTCTTACAGCATCATCTCGTGGCCCATCACGGTCACCACTATCACCATGACCCCATCACGGTTACCATGTACTATGAAATGCATGAGCATACTCTGACTCTTTTCACCCTAATCATTCAGTAAATGCAGTTATTAAAATATTCCCATTTTTAATACTCATTTAACACTAATGATTTTTCAAGTACAACACAGAGCATACTCAAACATATTTATTCACACCAATTTAAATTTCCACAACCACACATAAATCACATCTCCAAATTCCATCCACACCTAAATTGAATTAAATTCATTTTACACCAAGTCACACATAAATTTCATCAAAAAAATTCATAATATTAATTATGAACACATCAATTTCACCTAACATGAATCACCAAAATTTCCAAACATTAATCACCATATTCCATCTCCAAAATTTTCAAACATAAATCACCACAACAACATTAACATATCAGAGTTCTCCTGATCGTAACTCGGTGCCAACGGTCTCGATTCCTTTTCGAGACTCAATCAGCTAACTACATAAACATGAATATTTATAACAATTTGTTAACAATAAAACTAATCCAAACACAACAAAATTCCAAAAATTAAATCTTTCTCACACACCAAACTTTTAAAACCAATTAATCTATATTATTTACTTAAAAATAATCAAAACAAATAGTGTCCAAATTTCACAAACACACGCTCGACTATTAAAGCACCAAAATTTTTTAGTTATTAAAATAATGTAAACTTTTTTTTCTTTTTAAACTCAATCCAAGAGTAATTAAAAGAGTAACATTTTAAACTCTAACCAATGATAATTTCAATATATCTTTTTGCTCAAATTCTTTAACTTAGTTAAAATTTGAATTTTTTCACAAATTTAACAACTCTAAATTTTTCGTAAAATTTCAACTCCAGTTCAAACTCATTTATTTAAAAATAACTCATTACGTAACTCAAACACATCAAATTTAATCACTACACAACACAATTCAAAACAAACTAAATTCAATTTCAACTAATTCACACATAAACTAATAAAATTCATTTTTCACAAAATCACAAATAATGTCCTAAATGCAAACTTTATGTTTGGAAGGAGCCCTTACCTGAACGTTAGCTCTAACACGCGATTACGGTACCGTAATTAATTCTGGTAAAATTTAAGTTCGTGACGTCGCATCGAAAACTAGTCCACTAGCACTGTAGCGTGGCAATGAGCAACTTTCTCTTTTGTCATTTCTCGAATGGAAGCTTAGATCTACATAATAAATGGGGGTTTGTGTATTGTGGTTTTAGTTTAGTTTTTGAAAAACAAAGGAAAGAAGGAGAAGAAGATCGAAGCCTTGCTTTCTGTTTCTCTCTCTATTTCCATGCTTTCTTATCTATATATATATATATATATATACATTACTTTTTATAGATATATATATATACTTAGACTAATAATATATATATATATATATTATTAAAACAAAACACAAATATCTAAAAATATCTAGATATTTTACAAAATTACCATTTGACCCATCACTTTCTAAACCACTTTTTGTTAAAAATATCAACTCTCGTCGCAACTCAGTTAACAGATACAATTTTCAACAACCGATGTATTTTTAACATAATTGTCCGATATTAAATTCTTGGTAACGTAAATAAATAAAACTATTACTCGACGAATAATTTAATCGGGGTTCCAAAAATATTTTTGGCATTAAATTCACAAAATACCAAAATACAATAATTTGGCTAAAAAGCCTCACGGTTCAACACTAAAATACCCTAAAATTGCATAGTTTACAATTTAAAAACTATGGGTCTTACAATAATCATCTTAAGATGCTAGTAACATTGCAATTGATTTCCTTTATTTTTATATCCTTGTTATGATATTGTGAATAAAATAAATAATAATAATAATAATAATAATAATATTGAAAACATACAATAAAATAATAAAAATGAAACAAGAAGACTCAGCCATCATCTTCTTATTCATATATGCCCTCGCCGCCATTCCTATTTCTTCTTCATCTTTTATATTCAATTACGACCATTATAGTGGGTGTTGTGCCAAATCGAGACTACATTTGTGATAGTTGTGATCTCTTCTTTGATTTTCAACTTGAATCGCAAATTTAAATGCCCTATTCCTCTTTGCCAAAAATTACATCTCCATCTTTTAATCAAGATTTCGGCCACCACGACTATCACCAACGAAAACCAAGACCATATTTGGACTCCACGAAACATCCTCTTTCGTTACCTATGCTTGAAATCGACAACCGTTACATATTGAAAAACAGGTTTCCACCATTGTTGCAGCTTTTTTCTTGGATTCCGGACAACACATTCATCATCTTGAAAAAATGATATCATTTTTGGAATCCTCTCGTCGAAACCTTCAAGAAGCACTACTCATTTTTTTTGTTTTGGTGAAGTTGATGTCGGACCCTATCGGTGCTCCAACACGTCTGTGAGGCCTTTTCTGATAACTTGTTTCACTTTGTTTCAAATATGTTTCTTCTCTTGATATTTTTATTAATTATGTAATATTTACAACAGATAAATAAAAATATGTTTCCAAGAAAATAAAAACTTTTATTTTTAACTTAGGATATCATGTTTCTCAAAAAACAAAAGGAAAACTTTAAACTTATTTCCTCCATTAAAATAGAATAATCTCAATAAGCTTCCTTTAAGTATTATTACTTGATTTAATTTAAAAACTTACTAGTACTTCTAAAATTTTCATACAAAAACTTGTTTCAAATTAAATAAGTAAAATAAAAATTAAACCCTTATTACCGGTATCACCTATTAGAGCGTGGTTCCTCCCAAACTAGAACTTCAAGATTCATTAACTTGTAACAATTGTGATTTTACAAACGCAGGGTCAAGCCAATCAAAGACAAACAACGAAGGAGGTAAGTTTTGAAATCATGATGACACTATAATACAAGAAGAACACGCAAAAAATCATAATAGAACCGTATCGTTACACAAACATTCTATCCAGAAAATATCACATTAAAAAGTCAAAATCACTCAAGGAAAATCAATAAATTTCACTATAACATCAAATCATCTAAGAGAAATCATCACCACACACGATACATATTAATCACAACATAACAATCACAATAAAATGGAATGCTATACATGAGCTTATACTCTACAACACAATGCGGTACCATTCTAACTCTGAAGTACTTGGTTAGGAGGCTTGGTACTATGCCACCATCCTGGTGGACGGACAATTCAAATTGGCCCTATCCTCATAGATCCCCTGTACTCAACCTGACACACATATACGAGACAGTCAAGGTAAACATGTGTTGCGTGGTTGCTCCTGAAATTTAGAGTGCTATCTCCAAGTCACATAGGAATTCCCCACCTGAATACCTCCAAGATCTAACAATCTTGCCTTAAGGCTTGATAGTAGACCGCCACGATCAGGCTCATTTAGTTGTACTTCCTCGTAATCTCTAAATTTTGTTCTAATTTTTTGACAATTTCGGAGCAATCTGAGATAGTCACCTAAAAACAAGATTTTTATCGGTTAGTATTGTTATTAGAGAGTTTCTCGCAACAACGCTAATTTGATCCGCTATTGCACAAGGGTCAGATACAATTAATAAAATGTAAATAGAGGTAATAACTCGAATTCTTTCGCAAGGACTTCTGATATAATAATAATAATAACTAAATTGAAAGTTGAAATTAACAAGGGAGTTTCTTAGATTTTGGATTTAATAGATGAGCAAAATGATTAATCCAGTTATTCAAGTTTCAAACCTATCACAGATTCTATCAATGAGTTTAATTTCTAATTCATGATTCTATTCTTAATTGACTATAGAATTGATCAAACAAGCGTAATCAATCCTATGTGAATTTTTTTTATTTGATTGGATTAAGCATCAAAATCATCCAAATATTACAATTAACGATCAAGCGTCGCAAAATTATAATTCAATTAAATTAGAAACCGAAACCCAATTCTGTCAAATAAATTTAATCGATCCTACTGCAATTCAATTTAAGAAATCAAAATATCAATATAATCAAATAAACAAGAATATAATCATGAATCAAAATTGGCAGTGTAATCTGAATCTCAAGATGTTGATGAAACTCTAAACTTGTGAATTAATCTTATAAAATTAGCCTTCCATGAAATTACAATACAAACTATTTATTTCTTGCAGCAATCTGAATCCTAATTTTTCTGTCTATAGAAAAGAAACAAAACTGCCAATATATAGTACTTGATATTGGACTTTAGGGTTTAAAAACAAGTGACCTACTATTTAAAATTATTACAAAAGTACAGATTACGAAATCTACAATTTAGGCCTGTTAATGTTCGAAATTGGTCATTTCTTCCAACTCTAAAGTTGTAGCTCTGATTTTTAGCTTTCCAATGCCTACTCGTATGTGCAAATCCTATATCAAGAGTTCAAGTTATGGCCTATAGAGCGAACAAGAGTCAAAATACAAATAATAAAATTTAATGTCATTTTGGTCTTTACTAGGTTTATTCTAGTCCATTTTGCTTCCAAATAAACCGAGTTCGTCCAATAACATCAAAATGTCTCAATGAAATAATATTTTAAAACACTTTGGAATTTAGAATGTTTTTTTACGGTCTATTTTAGATATTATTTAATGTAGTTCGTCCTATAAGTGAAAAAGTCTCAATAGATTAATATTTTAGGCCATCTTAGTATTTTCATGGTTTATTCTAGTACATTTTTGTTCTTAATCAATGTAGTTCGTCCAACAAGTAAAAAAGTCTCAATGGATCATTATTTTAAATGATTTTGGTCTTACGGGATTTATTGAAGTTCAAAAGTCTAAAAGGATTAATATTTTATGTCATTTTTCTTTTTGGTATGTTTTTTTGTCCATTTTATTTGTTATTCGATGTAGTTTGTCCAACAAGTGTAAAAGTCTCAATGGATTAATATTTTAGTTCATCTTCATCCTTTTTCGTTCTTAATCAACATAGTTCGTCCAATAAGAGCAAAAGTATCAATAATTAATATTTAAGGACATTTTTGTCTTACCTAGGTTTATTCTAGAAAAGTTTGCTTCTAAATCAATAAAGAACGGCCAATATGATCAAAATGTCTTAATGGATTAATATTTTAGGTAATTTTTATATTTGCTATGATTTTTTGGGTCTATTTGTTTGTTATTCAATGTAGTTTGCCAATAAGTCTAAAAGTCTAAATGGATTAACATTTTAGGTCATTTTCGTCTTTACTTGCTCTATCATTGCCCATTTTGGTTGTTAATTAATATAGTTCATCCAATAAGTACAAAAGTCTCAATGGATTTTTTTTAGATCATTTTGGTCTTTAATATATTTGTTCAAACCCATTTTGATTCTAAATCAATCTAGTTCATCCAATAAGTTCAAAAGTCTCTATGGATTAATATTTTAAGTCATTATGGTATTTACTAGCTTTATTCTAGTCCATTTTGCTTCTAAATCAATCATGTTCGTCGAAAAGTTCAAAATGTCTCAATGGATTAATATTTTTGGTTCTTTTGGTATTTGCGATGCTTTTTTCCAGTATATTTAGTTGTTATTCAATGTAATCCTTCCAATAAGAGGAAAATTCTTAAAAGATTAAGATTTGAGGTCATCTTCGACTTTACTTGGTTTATCCTAGCCGATTATGGTTGTGAATTATTGTATTTCATCCAATAAGTGCAAAAGCGTCAATTGATTAATATTTTAAGTCATTTTCGTAATAACTGGGTTTATTCTTGTCCATTTTGATTCTAAATCAATCTAGTTTGTGCAATATGTTCATAAGGCTCGATGGATTTAAATTATTTAGTTCATTTTACTATTTCTATGTTTTTTGTCCATTTCTATGTATTTAATAAGTGCAACAGTCTGAATGTATTAATATTGTAGGTCATCTTTGCCTTTACTAGGTATATTGTAGTCCATTTTGGTTCTTTATCAATGTAGTTCGTCCTATAAGATGAAAGTGTCTCTATGGATTAATATGTTAGGTCATTTTTGTATTTGCAATGTTGTTGTTTGGTCTATTTTAGATGTTATTCAATGTAGTTCGTCCAATAAGAACTAAAGTCTCAATGGCTTAATATTTTAGGTCATCTATGTCTTTACTTAGTTTATTGTAATCCATTTTGGTTCTTAATCAATGTAGTTCGAATTGAATAATATTTAAGGTCGTTTTCGTATAAACTAGGTTTATTCTAGTCCATTTTTCTTCTAAATCAATCTAGTTGGTCGAATAAGATCAAAATGTCTCAATGGATTATTATTTTAGGTCATTTTGATAATTTCTATGTTTTTGTTCGGTCTATTTTAGTGTTTATTCAAAGTAGTTTGTCCAACAAGTTCAAAAGTCTCAATGGATTAATATTTTAGGTCATCTTTGTCTTTACTTGGTTTATTCTAGTCGACTTTTATTCTTAATCAATGTAGTTCAACCAATAAGTGAAAAAGTCTCAATGGATGAATATTTTAGGTCATTTTGGTCTTAAATGGGTTTATAGTATTCCCTTTTGCTTCTAAATCAATCTAGTTCGTCCAATAAGTTCAAAAGTCTCAATGGATTTAAGGTTTTTAGATCATTTTTCTATTTGAAATGTTTTTTTTGTCCATTTTAGTTGTATTTCAATGTAGTTCATCTAATAAGTGTAAAATTCTCAATGGATTAATTATTTAGGTCATCTTTGTAAGACCATAGTTTTTAAATCCTAAATTATACAATTTTAGGGTATTTTGTGTGGATTTTCTTAGGCTGTTAGCCCAGATTTTGGTATTGAGTGAGTTAAATGCCAAAAATATATTGTTGGAAATTGGATTAAAATTATTTAACAGAGAATAATTTATTTACATTACGAAGAGTAGATATTTTTATCAAAATAGTTTGAGATGTGAGTGAAGTGATTTGTGTAAAAGTTGTTAAATATTCGTTTGGGTTTGGTTTTAAGTATAATATATATATATATATATATATATATATATATATATATATATATATATTGAAAAGGAAAGGAAGAAAATAGCAAAACAGAGGAAACGGGAAACGCTGCCTCACCCTTTGCGCGAACCATAAGGTAAGGGCTCCTTCCAAATTTTTAGTCTGCATTTAGGGATTTATCTATGGTTGTGTGGAAAAGAAATTTGTTAGGGTTGAAGTGTTGATTTGGGGAAACTGAATATAATGCTTTTAGGGGTGAAATTTTAGAGTTGGTTTTTGGTGATAATGATGAGTGTTTCATGGAAAATGAATTTAACTCATTTATGTGTGATTTTGAGGAAATGAAATTTGATGTGTTTGAGTGGAGTGTTGAGATAATTTTGTGGTTGTCGTGTTTAACGTGTTCATAATTAATATTTATAAATTTTTAGATGTGTTTGTGGAAAAATGAATTGATGTGATTTGGTGTGAATTGTAGATTGAGTTTGAGAACATGTATGAGTATGTTCTGTGTGGAATCTTTTAATATTTGCATTTACTTAACGATTGTCATGGATAGAGTCAGAGTATGCTTATGCATTTCATAGTATTGGGAGACCGAATGGGTCATGGTGATAGTGGTGACCGGATAGGCCACCAGATGATTCCATGTGATTTGTTGGTTCATGTTATCCTTGCGGGAATTGTCGCATTGTGTAAGGTCTGTGATAGGCTGCATGTTTTTGTTAAATCATGCTGACCCGTGATAGGTGACACCTCGGTAAATAGTACTTCGTTCTGTGATAGGCGGTACATTTACGATTTACATATTTAGTAAATCATGCTGACCCGTGATAGGTGGCACCTCGGTAATTTAGTACTTCGGCCTGTGATAGGCGGTACAATTATGATTTACGACCCTTTGAGGAGGGTTTTGGTTTGGAATTCCGAGTCGATGCATTTTGGCATATATGCATTGCATTAGGGCGCTTGACATGCGAGTCTTGTTTTGGTGAGGATGTTTTAGAATTGCGTGTAAGTGTGGTTGATTGCAAAACCTTTTCGAAACTTAAGTTGTCGTGGTGATTGTGTTATAATTGCCAAGTGTGGTTGTTTTGGAATTGTTTGTAAGTGTGATTGATTGCAAACCCATTTCGAAACTCAAGATGTCGTGGTGAATGCCCTATAATTGTTAAGTGTGATTGTTTGGATTTGTGTGTAAGTGTTGATTGGTTTCGAAACCCTTTAAAAAGCTGAATTTTGCTATTTTTGTACTATTGTCTGATGTGTATTTGAATACAAACATGTTGTTTTTTGCCACTGACTTACTGTGTAGTCGAATACAGAGATGTTGTATGCAAATATAACAGTGTTGTTTTGTTAAAAACTTCATTTTTCAACCTTGTTTATGAATGTTTGGCATATGGAAACCCTTTTAAGGTGCATGCTAAGTTGAAAGGTTATTTTGTGCATTTAAAAACTTAAATGTTATGTGTTAATTGTTAATTTCAGGACCATCCTACCGGTTAGTAACATGTGGATGGGAATGTAGTTGGACACACTTGACTGGAGCTGTGTCAAGAGGATCTTGTGGGCCCATGAAGATCACTCGGGATGTATAGTTTTTTGTAGAATGATCAGATTAGGTTGACGTATAGGGACTAGATGTCTTTCTTTTGGGATGTGTTTTTTTTTTAATTTGGATGATTGTACCTATACCAATATTTTCTGTTTGACATTGTACCTATACCAATATTTTCTTTTGGGATGTGTTCCATGTACCACTTTTTGATGTGTAAACACTTTGGGTTCGTATTTCAAAAACTATTCCGCAGCTTGAAAATTTTGTTGACTCATTTTTCATTGTGTATGACTTAAATATTTATCCAAAACTATTTTCTTATTTATTTCTTTGTTATTATGAATCTGTTTTGTGGTATCAGAGCTTTGGTTTTGGATTTCTTTGGGGCTATGGATCCCTTGGTTTAGGTTGTAGGTCAACCTGTAGGTTGGAAGTCGTTATCTGATCATGTGTCGGGGTAATTGGTCTAAGTTGTTTGATCACGGGTAGTTATTATATGTTGATATATTCGAAAGTTAGTTTTGGAATTATTCGAAGTAGTGTTAACACTCTTCTTGATGTTGGTTTTGGGGAAACTCCACCTCCAACAAGGAACAACGTTGCAAGATTGAACGTCAGTAGGGATGATAATATGGTTGAAGCTACTGATAACATGGTTGCTTTTGTTGCTGCAAAGACTCTGCGTGATCTGGAGAAGAGGGAAAAAGAGATCTATACTAATGAGTTAAGAGGATTAGATGATTTTTTGTCATTGCCATCCTCCAAAGTTCATGGGCGATGAGAACTCAGAAAAAGCTTATCAGAGGATTCAAGAAGTGGAAAAGATTTGCGAGATGACAGATTGTCAGGCAAAGTTGAAGCAAATCATGACGGCATGGAATTTTTGAAATGGTTCCAAGAACACGGAAGCTATGTGTTGGTGTTAACTCGAAGATGAGGAGTATGGATGGATTAATATTAGACTAATAAGGGATTTCAACTAAAGATCTAAGTGGAGGACTTTTGTTAATAAAAGTATTAGATGTTTTCTTAGTAGATTTCGGGATGAAACTGGATGGAGTTTGATAACTATAAAAGAGATGTGAACATCATGGAATTGTTGAGAAGGCGAGGATTTCTTTTGGAATAGCATTTGGTGCTTAGGAGTCCAAGAAGAGTCTTGTATTGAAGTTAAGGGGCACTGCACGTTAGGGGTAAATACCACCTTGGTTAGATAAAGTACAATCTAAGGAATAGTCATACCTTGAGGGGTAAAGTGGAACATTCGAGTTAAATTAGATTTGTGACTTAGATTGTTAAGTATGAATCTCATGATGATTACAAGAGTGAGAATATATATTTCTTTGATAAGTGACAAATCTCTGTGTGGTTTAGGAGATGGTAAGTACGAATAGTGATTTTGAATGAAACTATAATGCGTAAGTGTGATTTTTTAGTGATGTTCAAAAAAACATAAGGAGTTAAGACTTGATATATTGAATCACATGTTACTATCAATTGGAATTGGAAGTATTGAGTACGAGAATACTTCGATATTGCAGTAATATAAATTTTGAGAGTCTATTAAAGGATAGAAATTACTAAGAGGATGTTAATATTTTTATAGGTCGGAAGGATTATTCGAGATTTGATTTGGGACCCTAAGATGGTTGATTTTTTTAGTTGATGATTTAAAATCGACAAGGTTGGATGGAGGACCAAGTAATGCCTAAAACTCTCATAATTGAAGTAGTTGAAGGAGGCAAGGGATAAATAGTTCAAGTTATGGATGAGAGTGTTTGAAGATCTACTAAAAATGTTATGATTAGAAGAGTTTTAATTAGTGAGATTACTATGACGATAAGAGTCAATGATGAAAATGACATGGTATTGTATCTTAAGATGAAATGAATGAAATTAGACGGTGTGATGAGTATTTGGAGATTTAGAGGATCAAATTTTAGAATATTATTCAATGATAGAAAGTGAAAAAGAAGAAATGTAACAACTGATTTATGGTTAGTTGTTGGTCTTGGGAAGTCAAGCGTTAAGATTTCAAATGAGTGTTTCATTGACTACATGGATGATAAAAGGTATGTGGATCTCTGAGATATTTTACTGCAAAGTATGAGGATGAAGTTTATAGATAATTATTTCTTAGGAAATGCTTATTGGGAACAGTTGAGAAATCGTTCGTTAGGATGTTTGATTTTTGGGATTCTTTCAATTTGTACCTCGGTGTATGTTGAGAAGGAATAAGAATCCAGTGAGTGAACCAAATTTTGGAAAAATGTGCCAAGAAAACTTGTTGGAGCAGCGCATAGAGATGTAGCTTATGAAAATTAAAAATTCGGGAAAGGAATTGTCTCACCTATTATTCAGACATTGTTATTAGAAGATTATGTCAATGATATACAAGCACTACTTAAGTGCCTGTCATGGAGGTTGCTATTGTGTTCGTCAATCAATAGAGTTAAATGTTTGCTTGGTAGGGAATAATTAAGCATTAAATGGAAAAAGTTAGGTGGAAATTAGTGATGCTTGATTTATTGTAATCACTATAAGGAAGATATATCAAGGTTTGAGGTAGAAATTAAAGGTTTGTATAAATGGAAAAGTGATGGAGTAAATACAATGTGTTTGACATATCGTAATGAAAAATATAATCATCAAGTTGCAAATAAGGGATGCGCCAAAACTGAGAAGTATCATAACAAATGCTGGCAGTAGATGAAGTAAGATTATTTCCGAGTTTGTGTAGAATTGCGAAGTAGGTAAGAAATTGTCTAGTGAAGCGTGAATTTGAGGTGTTAGGCATGAGAAAAATGTAGAGCTTGATCTATGAATTAAATTCAAGTTGGATTTTATTGGAAACTTGACTCTTGAAATTAAGTACTAAACAAAAAGGAAGTTTGTGTGTCCAAAGTAGTATAGTTTTTGGCATGATTTTGAAAATATGTGAGGAAGCTTGGATCACCAAGTAGATGTGGGGATGCAATTATTAAAGTTATAATTAGACCAACATTTTGATGTGTACACTATAGTTTGACGTAGTTGTACAACTAAAGAAAAATCGAGGATTTATGGACAATAGAGAAATTTAGGAGTTCTTGGATGAAGTGATTGTTCGGTACTCAGTGTGTTGGTGTCATACTTAGTGTTTCACTTTGGTTCCAAATGAATGTTTCGTACCAAGTGGATTGAAATGAGACTACGTGACATAGCTATGGGAAATTTTACTTCGTCGGCAGGATCAAAGTTATAAGAAAATAAGGGAAACTCAGTGGACTTTGAGAAGATTGTTGACCGCTTGTACATTAGGATCACCTCAAGTGTAAGTCACAAGGAGCGCTATTACAGTTCGGTTAAGATAGTCTAAGCCACTTTCATGGTTGTTGGCTATTTATTGACAAATTGAGGGACTAATCATCGTTGATCTCTTGTTGATAGTAGACAAAATCATGTTGAATGGAACGAACGAGCCTTACTGACTATGGATGTGTGTAGAGTTATTAAGCACCCTATGAAAACGGGTAGACAATACTTTCTTCGAGTAGGCCAGGTGACACAAGTTGTGACTTGTATGTTGAACTTGAGTACAAACCTAGTGTGGATTGTTATTCGTACTTTAAGTTTCGAGGACGAAACTAATTTTAGGGGGGTAGTAATGTAAGACCCATAGTTTTTAAATCCTAAATTATACAATTTTAGGGTTTTTTTTGTGGATTTTCTTAGGCTGTTTGCCTAGTTTTTGGTATTGAGTGAGTTAAATGCCAAAAATATATTTTTGGAAATTGGATTAAAATTATTTGTCGGAGAACAGTTTATTTACATTACGAAGAATTTCATTCTGGGCAATTTTGTTAAAAATATCTTGGGTTGCTGAAAATTTTATATGTCAATTGTGTTGCGACAAGAGTAGATAATTATATCAAAATAGTTTGAGATGTGAGTGAAGTGATGTGTGTAAGAGTTGTTAAATATTCATTTGGGTTTGGTTTTAAGTATAATATATATATATATATATATATATATATATATATATATATATATATATATTGGAAAGGAAAGGAAGAAAATAGCAAAACGGAGGAAACGAGAAACGCTGCCTCTCCCTTTGCGCGAACCCTTTCCCTCCTCCTTCCTTTTCTTGCTTTGGCTTCAAGAAACCAAGTGTGAGTGAAAGGAAAACATTCCCCTACTGTTCGACTTCTTCTCTCTGTCCTCTTTCTTCTTCTCGCATTTGAAAACGGTGTTAGGGATTTCAAAATCGTCAAACACAAACCTCCACATTTCGTCTAGATCTAAGCTTCATTTCGCGAAGAGATAGAAGGGAAAGTTGCTCACCTCCATGCTACGGTGCTAGTGAACTAACTTTGGAAGCGGCATCGTGAGCAGAGATTTTACAGGAATTACTCGCGGTACCGTAATCGCTCGTTAAAGCTAACGTTAAGGTAAGGGCTCCTTCCAAATTTTTAGTTGGCATTTAGGGACTTATCTGTGGTTGTGTGGAAAAGAAATTTGTTTGGGTTGAAGTGTTGATTTGGAGAAAATGAATATAATGCTTTTAGGGGTGAAATTTTACAGTTGGGTTTTGGTGATATTGATGAGTTTCATGGAAAATGAATTTAACTCATTTATGTGTGATTTTGAGGAAATGAAAGTTGATGTGTTTGAGTGGAGTGTTGAGATAATTTTGTGGTTGTCGTGTTTGATGTGTTCACAATTAATATTTATAAATTTTGAGATGTGTTTGTGTGGTTTTTGTGGAAAAATGAATTGATGTGATTTGGTGTGAATTGTAGATTGAGTTTGAGAATATGTCTGAGTATGTTCTTTGTGGAATTTGAAAATTATTAGAGTTAAACAAGTATTAAAAATGAGGAATCTTTTAATATCTTTGTTTACTTAATGTTTGTAGTGAAAATTGTTAGAGTTAAATGAGTATTAAGAATGGTGAATCTCTTAATATCTTTATTTACTTAATGATTGTCGTCGAAATTGTTAGAGTTAAATGAGTATTAAAAATGGGGAATCTCTTAATATATGTATGTACCTAATGATTGTCATCAAAATTGTTAGAGTTAAACGAGTATTAAAAGTGGGGAATCTTTTAATATCTTTGTTTACATAATGATTGTAGTGAAAATTATTAGAGTTAAATGAGTATTAAAAATGGAGAATCTTTTAATATTTGCATTTACTTAACGATTGTCGTGGATAGAGTAAGAGTATGCTCATGCATTTCATAGTACATGGCGACCAGATGGGCCATGGTGATAGTGGTGACCGGATGGGCCACGAGATAATTCCATGTGATTTGTTGGTTCATCTTATCCTTGCGGGGATTGTCGCGTCGTGTAAGGTACGAGATAGGCTGCACATTTTTGGTAAATGGTGCTGACCCATGATAGGTGGCACCTCGGTAAATAGTACTTCGACCTATGATAGGCAGTACAATTATGATTTACGGCCCTTCGAGGAGGGTTTTGGTTTGGAATTCCGAATCCATGTATTTTGGCATATACGCATTGCATTAGAGTGCTAGGCGCGCGAGTCATGTTTGATTTAAGATTATGATAGAGTGCTTGAACTCAAGTCGTCATGGTGATTGTGTTATAATTGCCAAGTGTGGATGTTTTTGAATTGCGTGTAAGTGTGGTTGATTGCAAAACCTTTTCGAAACTTAAGTTCTCGTGGTGATTGTGTTATAATTTCCAAGTGTGGATGTTTTGGAATTGTTTGTAAGTGTGATTGATTGCAAAACCATTTCAAAACTCAAGATGTCATGGGGAATGCCCTATTATTGTTAAGTTTGATTGTTTGGATTTGTGTGTAAGTGTTGATTGGTTTCGAAAACCTTTAAAAAGCTGAATTTTGCTGAATTTTGCTGATTTTCTGCTACTTTCTAATGTGTAGTCGAATACAGCAAGCTGTATTCGAATACAGACATACTGTTTTTGCCACTACTTACTGTGTAGTCGAATAAAGACTGATGTATTCGAATACAGACGTGTTGCTTTTGTTGCTGAATGCTGAAACAACCTTGTATTCGAATACAGAGATGCTGTATTCGAATACAACAGTGTTGTTTTGTTAAAAACTTCATTTTTAAAACCTTGTTTATGAATGTTTGGCATATGAAAACCCTTTTAAGGTGCATGCTAAGTTGAAAGGTTATTTTGTGCATTTAAAAACTTAAATGTTATGTGTTAATTGTTAATTTCGGTTGGTGACCCTTTACACTATTGTGGATATCTGGGCTTTGCCCTCAGATGAGAATCAGGACCATCCTACATGTTAGTAACCTGTGGATGGGAATGTAGTTGGACACACCTGACTGGAGCTGTGTTAGGAGGATCTTGCGGGAGCGTGAAGATCACTCGGGATGTATAGTTTTTTGTAGAATGATCAGATTAGGTTGACGTATAGGGACTAGATGTCTTTCTTTTGGGATGTGTTTTTTTTAATTTGGATGACTGTACCTATACCAATATTGTCAGTTTGACATTTTATTATTGATGGGTTCCATGTACTACTTTTTGATGTGTAAATACTTTGGGTTCGTATTTCAAAAACTATTTCACTACATGTAAATTTTGTTGACTCATTTGTTGTTGTGTACGACTTAAATATTTATCCAAAAGTATTTTCTTATTTATTTATATGTTATTATGAATCTGTTTTGAAAAAATAAATACATTTTCGTTGTTAAAAATCGGGGTGTTACAATCTTTGTCTTTACTCTGTTTATTGTAGTCCAATTTGGTTCTTAATCAATGTAGGTCGTCTAATAATTGTAAAAGTCTCATTGGGATTAATATTTTAAGTCATTTTGGTCGCTACTATGATTATTTCAGTCCAATAAGATCAAAATGTTTCAATGGATTAATATATTAGGTTATTTTGGTATTTGCAATATGTTTTATTGGTCTATTTTATTTGTTATTCAATTTAGTTTGTCCAATACGTGCGAAAGTCTCAATGGATTAATACTTTTGGTCATGTTTGTCTTTTCATGGTTTATTCTAGTCCATTTTTATTCTTAATCAATGTAGTTCGTCCAATAAGTGCAAACTCTCAATGGATTATTATTTTAGGTCATTTTGGTCTTTACTAGATTTATTCTAGTCCAATTTGCTTCTAGATCAATCGAGTTCATTCAATCATATCAAAATGTCTCAATGTATTAATACTTTAGGTCATTTTGGTATTTGCTATGTTTTTTTTTTGGGTCTATTTAGATGTTAATCAATGTAGTTTTTCCAATAAGTTCAAAAGTCTAAATGGATTAACATTTTAGGTCATCTTTTTCTTTACCTCCTTTATCCTAGTATATTTTGGTTGTTAATTAATTTGTCCAATAAGTACAAAAGTCTCAACGGATTAATATAATAGGTCAAAATAATCTAGTTTGTCTAACAAGTTCAAAAAATATCAATGTATTAATATTTTTAGTCACTTTATAATTTTCATTGTTATTCAATTAAGTTCGTCCAATAAGTGAAAAATTATAGGTATTCTTTGTCTTTACTTGGTTTGTTGTTGTCGATTTTGAATCCTAATCAAAGAAGTTCGTCCAATAAGTTAAAAAGCCTCACTGGATTAATATTTTAGGTTATTTTGGTCTTTAGTAGGATTATTCTAGTTTATTTTGCTTCTAAATCAAACTAGAATGTCCAATAAATTCAAAATATCTCAATGGATTAGTACTTAACATCATTTTGGTATTTGCTATATGTTTTGGGTCTATTTAGTTGTTATTTAATGTAGTTCGTCTAATAAGTGCAAAATTCTCTATGGATTGATATTTTAGGTCATCTTTGTCTTTACTTGGTTTATCCTAGTCCATTTTGGTTCTTTATCAATGTAGTTCGTCCAACAAATGCAAAAGTCTCAATGGATTCTATTTTAGGTCATTTTGGTGGTAGCTAGGTTTAATCTAGTCCATTTTGCTTTTAAATCAATTTAGTTCGTCCAATAGTTTCATAAGTCTCAATGGATAAATATTTTAGGTCATTTTGGTATTTGCTATTTGTTTTTGTCCATTTTAGTTGTTATTTAGTTTAGTTCGCCCAATAAGTGAAAAAGTCTCAATGGATTAATATTTTAGTTCATTTTTGTTCTTAATCATTGTAATTTGTACAATATGTGCATAAATCTCAATGGATTAAGAATCTAGGTCATTATTGAATTTACTAGGTTTATTATTGTCGATTTTTGTTCAAAATCAATGTAGTTCATCCAATAGGTGAAAAAGTCTCAATTGATTAATATTTTCGCTCACTTTTGTCTTTACTAGGTTTAATCATGTTCACTTTTGTCTAAATGGATTAATAATTTAGGTCATCATTGTCTTTACTTGATTCATCCTAGTACATTTTGATTCTTAATTAATGTAGTTTGTCTAATAAGTGCAAAAGTCTCAGGATTAATATTTTATGTCATTTTGGTTTCTTCTATGTTTATTCTAGTCCATTTTTCTTCTAAATCAATCTAGTTTGTTCAATAAGTTCAAAATGTCTCTATAGATTAATACTTTTGTTCATGTTGGTATATGATATGTTTTTATAGGGTCTATTTTAGTTATTATTCAATGTAGTTCGTCCAACAAGTGTAGAAGTCTCAATGGATTTATATTTTACGTCGTATTTGTCTTTATGTGGTTTAATGTAATCCATTTTGGTTTTTACTCAATGTAGTTCGTCCAATAAGCACAAAAGTCTCAATCTATTAATATTTTAGGTCATTTTGGTATTTACTATGTTTATTCTTGTCCATTTTGCTTTTAAATCAAAGTAATTCGTCCAATAAGTTCAAAATGTCTCAATGGATTAATATATTAGGTCAATTTGGTATTTGCTATGTTTTTATAGTGTCTGTTTTAGTTGTTATTCAATGTAGTTTGTTCAATAGTACACAAGTCAAAACGGATTAATATTTCAGGTCAGCATTGTCATTACTAGGAATATTCTAGCCCATTTTGTTCTTAATAAATTTAGTTTGTCTAGTAAGTACAAAAATGTCTCAATGGATTAATATGTTAGGTCATTTTGGTCTTTACTAGGTTTATTGTAGTACATTATGCTTCCAAATCATTCTTGTTCGTCCAATAAGTTCAAAATGTCTCCATGGATAAACATTTTAGTTCATTTTGGTGTTTGCTATGTTCTTTTAGGGTCTATTTTAGTTGTTACTCAATAATCTAAAAGTCATTTTTATATTATAAATTTATTATAGTCCATTTTGGTTATAAATCAATGTAGTTCGTTCCAATAACTGAAAAATGTCTCAACCGATTAATATTTTATCTCGTTTTTATCTTTACTAGGTTTATTCATGTCCACTTTGGTTCTTAATAAATGTAGTTAATTCAATAAGTGCCAAAGTCTAAATGGATTAATATTTTAGGTCATCTTGGTCTTTAATTGCTTTATTGTAGTCCATTTTAGTTCTTAATCAATGTTGTTCGTCCAATAAGTGCAAAAGTCACAATGGATAAATATTTTAGGTCAAGTATATATTTACTTACTTTATTCTAGTCCATTTATGTTCTTAATCAATATAGTTCATCCAATACCTACAAAAGTCTCGATAAATTAATATTTTAGGTCATTTTGGTCTTAACTAGGTGTTTCTAATCCATTTTGTTTCTTAATAAATCTATTTCATCCAATAAGTTCAAAAGTCTTGATGGATTAATAGTTTAGGTCGTTTTGCTAGTTCTATGTTTTTTTGGGGTCCATTTTTGTTGTTATTCATTGTAGATCGTCCAATAAGTGCAAAAGTCTCAATGGATTAATATTTTAGTTCATTTTTATATTTATAAGTTTAGACTTGTCCATTTTGATCGAAAATCAATGTAGGACGTGTAATAACTGAAAAAGTTTCAATGGATTTATAGTTTAGTTCATTTTGTTTTTTACTAAGTTTATTCATGTCTATTTGGGTTCTTAATAAATGTAGTTGGTCCAATAAGTGCAAAAGTTTAAATGGATTACTAATTTAGTTCAGCTTGGTCTTCACTAGATCTATTATAATCCATTTTGTTTCTAAATCAATAGTTCATCCATTAAGTCCAAAAGTCTCAATGGATTAATATTTTAGGTCATTTTGCTATTTCCTATTTTTTAGTCCATTTTAGTAGTTATTCAATGTAGTTCATCCAATAAGTGCAAAAGTCTCAATGGATTAATATTTTAGTTCATTTTGTTATTTATTAACTTAATCTAGTCAATTTTGGTTAAAAATCAATGTAGTCAGTCCAATAAATGAAAAAGTCTCAACGAATTAATATTTTAGGTGATTTTGGTCTTTAATAGGTTTATTATTGTCCATTTTTGTTCTTAATCAATGTAGTTGGTCCAATAAGTGCAAAAGTTTAAATGGATTAAAATTTTAGGTTATTTTGATCTTTACAAGTTTTTCTCTAGTCCATTTAGCTCCTAAATTAATCTACTTTTTTTTTTCTTCCAAAAAGTACAAAATGTTTCAATGGATTAATATTTTAGGTAACTTTGATACTTGCTATTTTTTTAGTATTGAACTCTGAGGCTTTTTAGTCATGTTATTCAAATTTTATGAGTTTAATGCCCAAAAATATCTTTTGGTGCCCGATTTAAATTATTCGTCAATAAATAGATTAGATTAAGTACATTGAATTTTTTGTCGAAGAATAATTTATTTATGTTATGAAGAATTTAATACTGGGTAGTTTTGTTAAACATATCTCGAGTTGATGAGAATTTTATCTGTCAATCGAGTTGCGACGAGAGTAGATATTTTTATCAAAATGGTTTGAGCAGTGATGAGAGGTGATGTGGAAATGTTGATTTTTATAAATAATCTCTTCGTCCTTGCCTTCGCGAAACCACCATCATTCTTCCTTCTTCTTCTTCTTCTTCTTTTGTTTTCTTTGCTTTCTTTTGCTTCAAGAAAAGAAACCCAAGGCATAGTGGGTGAGGAAGAACAAATTTCTAAGCTTCTTTCTTCTTCTTTGATTCAAAAACCAAAAAAACGATGTTGGCGATTTCAAAAACGTCAAACACAAACCTCCACATTTGATATATTTGATGAGTGAATTTGTAGAAAATAAATTTAACGCGATTATGTGTAATGTAGTGGAATTTAAATTTGAGGTGTGGTTTATGGTGATTCATGTTTTGTGTGCTTGATGTGTTTAAAATTTAAAATTATGAATTTTTGGAGAAGAAACATATGTGAATTGGGGGAAAATGAATTTGATTCATTTATGTGTGTTTTGAGGAAATTAAATTTGAGATGTTTGAGGTGTGGTTTCTGGCACTTAAATTGGCGTGATTCATGTTTGAAAATGTGGAAATTTATGGGTGAATGATGATTGAACTTGTTATGGATTTTGTGGAATTTGAATTGATCGAATTTAATGTAAATTATGGATTAAATTTGATGTCTGGTGGTGAGAAAATATGCTTGAGTATGCTCGTTGTGTAATTGAAAAATCATTAGTGTTAAATGAGTATTAAAAATGGGGAATCTTTTAATATCTACATTTACTTAATGATTGTTGTTGAAAGAGTTAGAGTATGCTCATGCATTTCAAAGTAAATGGTGACCATGATGGTTACTTAATGATTGTAGTTGAAAGAGTTAGAGTATGCTCATGTGATTTGTTGGTTCATCTTATCCTTACGAGCATTATCGTGCGAGGTGATTTGTTGGTTCCTTCTTTATTTTCGATCTTCAATTTTAGTTTTAAAAAAAATGGGATGTTACAATTGTGGTGTCAAAGCTTTGGTTTGGATTTCGTTGGGGCTGTCGAGATTTTGGTTATAGATTGTAGGCCAACCTATAGGTTGAGAGTCGTTATCTGATCATGTGTAGGGGTAATTCATCTTTGTTGTCAGATCAGGGGTAGTTATTATGTGTAGACATGGTCAAAAATTATTTTTGGAATTATTCTTAGGGGTGTTGAGATTTTTTCTTGATGTTTGATTTGAGGAAACAATGCATCCAAGAATGGATGATGCTGCAAGAGTCAATGTCAGTAGGGATGATCAAATGACTGAAGTTATGAATAACATGGTTGCTTTTGTTACTACACAAACAACTACAAAGACTCTACGGGATCTAAAAAGGAGGGAAAGAGAGATCCGTGTTGTTGAGTCAAGAGGATTGGAAGATTTTGCGTTACAATCCTCCCATGTTTAAGGGTGATGAGAATTCAAAGAAAGTTGATCAGAGGGTTAAAGAAGTGGAAAAGATCTTCGAAATGATTGATTGTCAACAAGGGTTTAAGTGAATCATGACGACATGGGATTTATGAAGTGGTTCCAAGGACATAGAGGCTATGTTATTGGTGGTAACTCGAAAATGATGAGTATGGATGGATTAACGTTAGACGGATAGGCGATTCCATGTAAGGATCTAAGTTAAGTGCTTTTTAAGAAGAGTATTAGATGTTTGCTTGGTAGATTTCAGGATGAGACTGGATGAAGTTTGATAACTGCCAAAAGGGTGTGAACCCCATGGAATTATTGAGAAGACAGGGATTTCTTTTCGGAATAGCATTTGCGCTCAAGTGTCAAGGAATGAGACTTGTATTGAAGTTAAGGGATGTTGCACGTTAGGAGGTAAATACTACCTTGGTTAGATAAAGTACACTTTGAGGAATAGTCGATACCTTGAGGGGTAAAGTCAAGCATTCAAGTTAAACTAGATTCGCAACTCAGATTATTAAGTATGAATCTCATGACGAGTATTGGATTGAGAATATATATTTTGTTGATAAGTGACAAATCTCTTTGTGGTTTAGGAGATAGTAAGTAAGGATAGTGATTTTAGATGAAACTATAGATGCGTAAGTGTGAATTTTGAGCGATGTTCGGAAAAACATTAGGAGTTAAGCCTTGATGCATTGAACCCTATGTTACCATTAAGTGGAATTTGAAGTATCAAGTACGAGAGTACTTCAAGGTTGTAGTAATGTAAGTTTTGAGAGTCTATTAAAGGATGGAAATTACTAGGAGAATGTTAATATTTTGATAGGACGGAGGGATTAATTGGGATTTGATTTGGTACCCTAAGAAGGTTGATTCTTTTTGTTCATGATTTAAAATCCACAAGGTTGGATGGAGGACCAAGTAATGCCTAAAACTTTCATAATCGAGGGAGTTGAGTTAGGCAAGTGATAAATAATTCATGTTAAGGTAAAAGTGTTTGGAGATTTACTAAAAACGTCGTGCTGTTAGGGTCAATAATAAATAAGACTTTGTATTGTATTTTAAGATGACATGAATGAAATTACACATTGTGATGAGTATTTGGAGATTTCGAGGATCAGATTTTTAGAATTTTATCCAATGATAGAAAGTGAAAAAGAAGAAATGTAACAAATGATTTATGGTTTAGTTGTTGGTCTTGGGAAATAAAGAGTTGAAATTTAAAATGATTGTTTCAGTGACTAGATGAACATTGAAAGGTATGTGGGTCTTTGAGATATTTTACTGCAAATTTATGAGAATGAAGTTACAAATAATTATTACTTAGGAAATGCTTATGGGGAACATTTGAGAAATAATTCTTTAGGACGTTCGATTGTTAAGATTCTTCAATTTGTATCTCGGTGAAGGTTGAGAAGGAATAAGAATCCAGCGAGTGAACCAAATTTTGGAAAATGTGCCAAGAAAACTTGTTGGAGCAGCACATTGAGATGTAGCTTATGACAATTAAAGATTCATGAAAGGAATTATCTCACCTATAATTCAGACATTGTTATTAGAAGGGTATGCCAATGATACCAAGGAACTACTTGAGAGCATGTCATGGGGTTGTTATTGGGGTCATCAATCAAAAGAGTTAAATGTTTGTTTGGTAGGGAAGAATTGAGCATGAAATGGAAAAGTTTGGTGGGTACTAGTAAGGCTTGATTTATTGAAATCACTATAATGAGGAAAGACGAAGTATGACGGCAGATGAGCTAAGCAAATAATGGACTCTAGATATTGACCACATGGACGGTTGAATGACTGTAGAGGTGAAAAGTGGTTTGAGATATATTTTGGATGTAGAATATTTCATAGGAAGTGTGAAAATTAGGAGGAATTAAGATTTTGTATGAAATCATTGAAGGAATTCTTAAGGACCAGAATTACAAGCTTATTCAAAGGAAGGAAAGTTTAATAGTAAGAGGAAAGACAAAAGAAAAGTCAAGTTAGGGCAGAGGATACTTTGAGATACAACGCACAATAGTGTGTACCAATTGTGGTTGTCAAAGAAAAGAGCAATTTCTAGAAAAATACATACGAGTGTAAGCTAAGTAATGATTTCGAAATAATGAAGATGTATCAAGGTTTGAGGTAGAAATATAAGGTTTGTATTAATGGAAAAATGATGGAGTGAATACAATGTATTTTACATGTTGTAGTGAAAAGATAATCATCAAGCTACGAATAAAGGATGTGGCGAAATTGGGATGTATCAGAATGAATTGCGATGTATGTAAGAAATTGTCTAGTGAAGCCCGAATTTGAGGTGTTGGGCATGAGACAAATGTAGGTCTTAATAAATGCATGAGATTCAAGTTGGATTTTGTGATAGACATGACTCTTGAAACAGAGCATTAAACTTGAAGGAAATTTGTGTTGTAGGTGGTATAGTTATGGCTTGTTGATGAAAATATTATAGGAAACATTGATTACCAACTGGATGTTCGGATATAGTTGCTAAATTTATAATTAGACCAACCATTTGATAAGAACACTATGGTTGGACGTAGTTGTTCGACTAAACAAATCGATGACTTGTGGACATTGAGAAATTAGGTGGTTCTCAGCGGTAATGATTGTTTGGTGCTCAGTGTGTCGGTGTCATACTCAGTGTTTCGGTATGGTATCAAGTGGATGTATATGAGGCTCTGTGACATAGTTTTGGGCGATTGTACTTCGTCGATAAGAGCAAAGTTATAGGAAAATACGAGAAACTCAATGGACCTTGAGAAGATTGTTGACTGCTTGTGCATTAGGATAACCTCAAGTGTAAGTCGCAAGGAGCACTATTACATTTCGGTTAAGATAGTCTAAGCCACCATCATGGTTGTTAGCTACTTATTGAGAAATTGAGGAACTGATCATCCTTAATCTCTTGTTGGTAGTAGACAAAATCATGTTGAATGGAACATACAAGTCTTACCGGTTTTGGTAGTGTGTAGAGTTATTAAATATAAATGTAAAAGGATACACAACAGTTTCTTCACGGAAGCATGACGAAGCATGTTATATCATGTATGTTGAGTTGAGTGCAAACCTGATGCGGTTATTATTCTTACTTTAAGTTTCGAGGACGAAACTACTTTTAGGGGGGTAGTAATGTAAGACCCATCGTTTTAAATTCTAATTTATGTATTTTGGGTTTAAACTCTTAGGCTTTTTAGCAAGTTATTGATATTTTGTGAGTTTAATGCCCAAAAATAAGGGAATTTAAATTTGATGAGTGAATTTGTAGAAAATGAATTTAACACGATTATGTATAATGTAGTGGAATTTAAATTTGTTCATAAATTAAAATTATGAATTTTTGGAGAAGAAACTTATGTGAATTGGTGGAAAATGAATTTGATTCATTTATATGTATTTTGAGGAAATTAATTTGAGATGTTTAACGTGTGGTTTGTGACACTTAAATTGGCGTGATTCATGTTAGAAAATGTGGAAATTTATGGGTGAATGATGATTGAACTTGTTATGGATTTTGTGAAATTTGAATTGATTAAATTTAATGTAAATTGTGGATTAAATTTGATGTGTGGTGGTGAGAAAATATGCATGAGTATGCTCTGTTTGTAATTGAAAAATTATTAGTATTAAATGAGTATTAAAAATGGGGAATCTTTTAATATTTGCATTTACTTAATGATTAGTGAGAGTATGCTCATGCATTTCATAGTACATGGTGACTGCGATGGTGCCATCATGATAGTGGTGATCGTGATGGGCCACAAGATGATGCCATGTGATTTATTAGTTCATCTTATCCTTATGGGGATTATTGCACCGTTCTGATCTGTGAGAGAATTCACTCTAGAACATGTTGATCTGTGAGCGATTGCACTTTAGAAAAAAGTGTAAGACTTGTGATAGGCGACACTTTAGTAAATCGTGCGGGCCTGTGATGGGAGGCACCTTGATAAGTAGTATAAGGCCTGTGATAGGCGATAATGTAGGAAATTATGGCCTCTATTTGTTAAAAATTATATGAAATGACTTCACTAATTTTACAAGATTATTAACCAAGTTAACAATGACAGTTTATAGAATTTATTCTGGAACAAAGAATTACAAATACATGTATTATCAATATAAGAATGCAGATTCAATGCTTATTCAAAGGATTAATCAAGACAGAAATTCACCAATACAAACATACAAGAATAAGCATTCACGCAATATCCAAATAAAGAGAAAAGATAAGAAAATCGTGCACCAGGATTTATACTGGTTCGGCTATCAGTTTGATAGCCTACATCCAATCCTGAAATCTAAATCAGATTTCAGTCTTTCCAATAGAATTGACTTGAGTACTTTTTTACAGATTTTCCATATCAATCATGGCCTATCTATCCAACTCACTCACTTCTATTACAACGCCACCTTATCCCTAGAGTTACTCGCCAAACCCTCACGAGTTCAAGATGAGACTTCTTCTTGATGAACACACGCACCAACAAAGATAGTCACCAATTTACACCACTGGATTTTGCAGAACTTCTTCTTGATGAACACACGCACCAACAAAGATAAAAGAGGACTAATGATGATGACTCAATCACAATATGAATTTCACACAAAAGGAATTTGCTATATGAGTATTTTGTGTGTGGTTACAATTATTTCTCTCAAAGTGTTTTTCCTAATTTCTGTGTTATGAAAACGTGTAATGAATAATTGTTTAAGTTATTGTGATTGATTCAGTTTATATATGTTCATAAAAACAACAGTTCAATCGATTTCGCAATCGATTTTATAATCATTTAAAACCAGCTTAATCGATTATTGCGTTTCTTGTTTTTCTTGAATCTTGAACATATAGAAATGAATCGATTTGCCAATCGATTCTTTTAATGCATAAATTAGAAACTGAAGCTAAGTTCATATTAGAATCGATTGAATAATCGATTATAGGTGTTTTGTTCAAACAACGAGATCAAAACAATCGATTACTCAATCGACTCATATTTATTAACATAATCGATTTGGTAATTGGCTGAATTCTCCATATAACACAAACCTTTACTTTAATCTATTTGCCAATCGATTGAACTGATCACAGTGACTCAACTGTTTTGCTTCAATCGATTCATCAATCGATTTTACTAGTCATGGTGATTTAGATATTATACTTCAATTGATTTCGCTTGTTACAGTAGCTCGGCCATTTAGTTGAAATCAATGTGCCAATCGACTAGGAACTATGTTTCTGATAAATGATTAACCAGTTCATTCGTTCAATCGATTACCTAATCGATTGTGACAAAACTTGCAGTTTAAGAAACTTAATTCAATTAATTGTCCAATCGATTTGATTGATCACATAACTCATCCCTGATGAAAAACTTTTTCACAATCGATTTGTCAATCGATTGATTCAGTAACTAGTTGGTTTTGTGAATCACCTAATCGATTACTCAATTGATGTCCCAATCGATTATCCAATCGATTTGATTGATCACAGAACTCATCCCAGATGAAAAACTTTTTCACAATCGATTTGCCAATCGATTGATTTAGTAACTGGTTGGTTCTGTGAATCACTAAATCGATTACTCAATTGATGTCCCAATCGATTGTCCAATTGATTGGATTAAAACCAGAACTCAGGTTTATAAAAAAAAACTTGAAGTAATCGATTACCCAATTAATGTACTTAGTAAAAACCTTTGTTCTGAGTCACACAATCAATTATCCAATTGATTACTCAATTGACTTATCAGTTGATTGATTTATTTGCTTATTTTATGATTTCATTTTTACTTTGGCAAATACTTCAGTATGAAACCATAGTGGTAAGTCTACTTGCTAAATACTATGACCATTATTAACACTAGACAAATTTGCATCTTTCTCAAGCACATCCTCCAATTTTTCTTGATTCATTGTGTTCCAAGCTTTTGTTCAAGTGTATAGTGTTTGCTTGTTTTTCCTGAAATGTTACTCAGTTCAAACTGTTAGTTTTATCAAATGATGCATGTACATTGTATGTTTGTTAATTATGTCAAAATCATGATCAAGAGGACTTATGTCTAACAGATACAATTATGATTTACGCCCCTTCGAGGAGGGATTTGATTGGAATTCTAGAATTCATGCATTTTAGGCATAGACGCATTGCATTAGGGTGTTTGGCACACGAGTCATGTTTTATATATTGTAATGATAGTATATGTATTCTCAATTGTGGTTGTGATTGTACCCTAATTGGTAAGTATGATTGTATGGATTTGTGTATTAGTGTTGCCCCGTAGGACCCTCCTAACATAGCTCCATTCAGGCATTCCCATCTATATCCCCATCCGTAGGGTATGAACGGTAGGATCGTCCTGTCTCTCATCTGAGGGCAAAACCCAGATTTCCACAATAGTTGTAAAGGGTAACCAACCGAAATTAACAATTAACACATAACATTTAAGTTTTTAACAGCAAAAATAGCATGTCTATATTCGAATACAATAGTCTGTATTCGACTACACAGCAAGTCAGTAGCAAAACAACATGTCTGTATTCGACTACAATAGTTTGTATTCGACTACACAGAAAGTCAGTAGCAAAAGTAGGATGTCTGTATTCGAATACACAACAGACAGCAGCATAAAAATAGCAAAATTCAGCAAAATTCAGCTTTTTAAAGGGTATCGAAACCAATCAACACTTACACACAATTCCAAACAATCATACTTAACAATTATAGCGCAATCACTACGACATCTTGAGTTTTGAAATGGTTTTTTAATCAATCACACTTACAAACAATTCCAAAACATCCACACTTGGCAATTATAACAAAATCACCAAGACAATTTAAGTTTCGAAAAGGTTTTGCAATCAACCACACTTACACGCAATTCCAAAACATAACACTTAGCATTTTTAACACAATCACCACGCGGACAAGATGAACCAACAAATCACATGGAATCATCTTGACGCGACAAACCCCACACAGACAAAATGAACCAACAAATCACAATTTACCAGGGTGTAGTCTCTCATGGACAAACACCTGTGCAGTCTCTCACGGACAAACACAATTTACCAGGGTGTAGTCTCTCATGGACAAACACCTGTGCAGTCTCTCACGGACAAACACAATTCACCAGGGTGTAGTCTCTTACGGACAAAAACCTGTGTAGTCTCTCACGGACAAACACAATTTACCAGGGTGTAGTCTCTCACGGACAAACACCTGTGCAGTCTCTCATGGACAAACACAATTTATCAGGGTGTAGTCTCTCACAGAAAAACACCTGTGCAGTCTCTCACGGACAAACACAATTTACCAAAAACGTAAATCGTAAACGTACCACCTATCACGGGTCAGTACTGTTTACCGAGGTGCCACCTATCATGGGTCAGCACGATTTACCAAAACAAACATTAAGTAAACAAGACATTAAGAGATTCCCCATTCTTAATACTCCTTTAACTTAAACAATTTTCAAAACAAACATTAAGTAAACAAGACATTAAGAGATTCCCCATTCTTAATACTCATTTAACTTAAACGATTTTCACAAACAAACACACATTAAGTAAACAAGACATTAAGAGATTCCCCATTCTTAATCCTCATTTAACTTAAACGATTTTCACAAACAAACACACATTAAGCAAACAGAAGTATCAAGAGATTCCCCATTCTTAATACTCTTTTAACTCAAATGATTTTCAAAACAAACATTAAGTAAACAAGACATTAAGAGATTCCCCATTCTTAATACTCATTTAACTTAATGGTTTTCAAATTCCACACAAAGCAAACTCAAACATATTATCAAATTCAATCCACGATTCACACCAAAACACATCAATTCATTTCTCCACAAAATCCAACCATACACATATCAAATTTCATCAGTATTAATTAAGAACACATCAAATACGACGAACACAAATCAACACAACCCACCACTCAAATACAACAAGTTTCATTTACACAAAATCATGCATAAATGAGTTTAAATTCATTTTCCATAAAACTTTCATCAATATAACCAAAACCCAACTCTAAGATTTTACCCATAAAGCCTTAGATTCATTTTCCCCAAATTAAAACCTTAACCCTAACCAAATTCCTTTCCACACAAACCACAGATAAGTCCCTAAATGCAAACTAAAAGTTTGGAAGGAGCCCTTACCTTCACATTAGCTTTAACGTGCGATTACGGTACCGCAAGTAAATCCAGTAAAATCTCCGCTCGCAACATCGCTTCCAAAGTTGGTTTCCTAGCACCGTAGCATGGTTGTGAGCAACTTTCCCTTCTATCTCTTCTCGAAACGAAGCTTAGATCTAGATGAAACGGGGAGGTTTGTGTTTGACGGTTTTGAAATCCCTAACACCGTTTTCGAATCCGGGAAGAAGGAAGAAGCTGGAAATTTGTTCCTACTCACCCACAATCCTTGGGTTTCTACTCTTGAACAAAAGGAAGCAGCGAAAATGGAGCTAGAAGGAAGGAGAAGGGAGGGATCTCGCGCATGCAGGGAGGAAGAGGGAGGAGTTTTTCTGTTTTTCTTTCCTTTCGTTTTTCTTTCTTTCTTTTTCCTTCTTTCCTTTCTATTTCTTTTTCTTTTCCTTCCTTTCCTTTTCTTATACATATATACATATATATATATATATATATATATATATATATATTACTAATAATAATAATAATATATATAACATATATATATAATATAAATAATAATTAAACCTAAACCAATAAATATCTAACAACTCTCACATCTATCACTTCACTCACGTCTCCAACTTTTTTGATAAAAATATCTACTCTCGTCATAACGCAATTGTCAAATACAATTTCCAACAACCTGAGATATTTTTGAACAAAACTTCCCAGAGTTAAATTTTTCGAAACCTAAATAAATTATTCTTTGACAAATAATTTTAATCCAATTTCCAAAAATATATTTTCGGCCTTTAACTCACTAAATACCAAAAACTGGGTTAAAAGCCTAAGCAATTTAACACAAAATACCCTCAAATTGTATAATTTAGGATTTAAAATTAAGGGTCTTACAACTGACTTCTGAAACAACATTGTATTCGAATACCACAGTGCGGTTTTGTTAAAAACTTCATTTTTCAACTTTGATTATGCATGTTTGGCATATGAAAACCCTTTCAAAGAGTATGTAGAATATTTCATATTACTAACCAGTAGGAAGATCATGATTCTCATCTGAGGGTAAAGCCCAGATTTCCAAAATAATTGTAAAGGGTCACCAACCAAAATTAACAAATAACACATAGCATTTAAATTTCAAATGCATAAAATGTCCTTTCAACTTAGCATGCACCTTAAAAGGGTTTCCATATGTTAAACATGCATAATCAAAGTTGAAAAATGGAGTTTTAAACAAAACTGTAGTGTCGTATTCGAATGCAGCATCTCTGTATTTGAAAAACAAGGTTGTTTCGGAAGTCAGTATCAAAAACAGGATGCTTGTATTCGACTACAAGCTTAGTGTATTAGGGTTTAGGGTTTAGGGTTTATTTGACTATATAGCTGTTTCATAAGTCAGTAGCCAAATTAGAAAATCTGCATTCGACTACAAGCCTCTTGAATTCAAATACACATAAAAAAAAGCAAAAATCAGCTTTTAAAGAGGTTTCACAATTCATCAACACTTCCACACAAATCCAAACAATCACACTTAGCAATTATGGCACAATCACAACGACAACTTGAGTTTCGAAAAGGTTTCGCAATCAATCAACACTTACACACAAATCCAAAACAATCACACTTAGCAATTATGGCACAAACACAACAACCACTTGAGTTTACATACGTAATCATAAAATTAAATCAAACATGACTCACGTGCCAAGCAAACTAATGCAATGCATATATGCCAAAATGCATGGACTCGGAATTCCAATCAAAACCCTCCTCGAAGGGCCGTAAATCATAATTGTACCCTCTATCACAGGCCAAAGTACTGAATTATAGAGGTGCCACCTATCATGGGTCAGCACGATTTACTAAAAATGTAAATTGTAAATGTACCGCCTATCACAAGTCGAAGTACTATTTACTGAGGTGCCACCTAACACGGGTCAACACGATTTACCAATAATGTGCAGTCTATCGTGGACCTTACACGATATGACAATCCTTGCAAGGATAAGATGAACCAACAAATCACGTGGGATCATCTCGTGGCCCATCCGGTTGCCATGTACAATGATATGCATGAGCATACTATGACTCTATCCACGACAATCATTAAGTAAATGTAGATATTAAAATATTCCCCATTTTTGATACTGATTTAAATATAACGATTTTCACGACAATCATTAAGTAATTGCAAATATTAAAAGATTCCCTATTTTTAATACTCATTTAACTCTAACGATTTTTAAATTCCACACAGAGCATACACAAACATTTATTTTCCACCACGCACATCAAATTTAATCCACAATTTATATTAAATTCGATCAATTCAAAAACCACAAAATCCACACGAATTTCAATCATCAATCACCACAAATTTCCATAAAACTCAAACATAACACATGCCAAACTAATTTTCACAAACCACAACTCAAACACCAAATTTCTTTCCCTCAACAACACACATAGATGAATGCAATTCCTTTTCCATGAAAATACTCATCAATTTCACCAAAAACCCAACTCCAGACTTTCACCCATAAAAAAATTAAATTGATTTTCCCTAAATCTACACTTCGAACTTAACAAATTTATTTTCCACGCAAACACAAATAAGTTCTTAAATGCAAACTAAAAGTTTGGAAGGAGCCCTTACCTTAACGGTAGCTTTAACGAGCGGTTACGGCACCGCGATTAATTCTAGTAAAATTCCCACTCGCGTCGTCGCTTCCAAAGTTGGTTCACTAGCACCGTAGCGTGGAGGTGAGCAACTTTTCCTGCTATCACTTCTCGAAACGATGCTTAGATCTAGAAGTGAAATGGTGTTTTGAGTTTGGGTGGATTTGGTTTTACGCTAACAGAGGAGAAGTAGAAGAAGAATCGCGAGAAGGAGGAAAATGTTTTGTATTTTCTTTTAGTTTTCCTTTTCTTCATTTTCCTTTTCTCTCTTTTTCTTTTCCTTCCCTTTTCTTTCATATATATATATATATAGATATAACAAATATCTCAAAATATATAGATATTTATAAAAACTACCAAAATACCCATCACTTCTCAAACCACTTTTTCAGAAAAATATATTATCTCGCCGCAATTCAATTGGCAGATGAATTTTTTTAAAAAACGCTGCATCTCAGAAAATTTACTTTTCGGCAAAAGATTAATCGTAAATCAATAAAATTATTCGTCAACGAATAAATTTAATCGAAGCTCTAAATAGATATTTTTGGCATTAAACTCACAAAATATTAATAACTTGGCTAAAAAGCCTCAGAGTTCAACATAAAAACAAACCAAAATACATAAATTAGAATTTAAAACTATGGTTCTTACATTACTACACCACTAAAATTTGTTTCGTCCTCGAAACTATGCGTCAATAAACAACTCATCAATATTTGACAGTATCGGACGCAATGTAATCCGATAAGCAACGGGTTCAATTCGTGTAGAAACCTGATATGGTCCAATGAATTTCCGAGTCAATTTCTTCGATTTCAAGGCTCTACCAACTCCAGTAGTAGACGTGACTCTTAGAAATACATGGCCACCCTGTTCGAATTCTAAAAGTTTGCGACGCTTATCCGCATAACTCTTCTAACGATCTTGTGATGTCTTCATTTTCTCTTTTATCTTCTTGACCTTATATGTAGTTTGTTGTACCATCTTTGGTCCTACAATCATACTTTCGCCGTCCTTACACCAACACAAAGGCGTTTGACACTTGTGCCCATAAAAAGCCTCATATGGTGCCATTCCAATACTTGCGTGGAAACTATTGTTGTAGGTAAACTCAACCAACGGAAGTACATCATCCCAACTTCCTCTATCATCTAATACACATGCTCTCAATAGATCTTCCAAGGACTGATTTGTCCTCTCAGTTTTTCCGTCTGTTTGTGGATGGTAAGCTGAACTCGATCTTAGTTTTGTTCCCAACGCTTCATGCAATGCTCCCCAAAAATATGATGTGAACTTTGGGTCACGGTCTGATACGATACTCGATGGTACTCTGTGTAATCTCACAATCTCAGCAATGTAGATCTCAATTAGCTTATCTACCTTATATATGGTGTTTACTGGCAAAAAGTGTGCGGATTTAGTCAATCGATCCACTACCACCCATATAGAATCATTCTTTCTCCTTGTTTTCGACAATCCAGTTATAATGTCCATGGAAATATTGTCCCACTTCCACTCAGGTATATCTAAATGTTGTAACATTCCAACAGGTTGTTGTTTCGCTTTATGACAAGTTAAACAAGTCGATACATATTTCGCTACATGTCTCTTCATTCTTGGCCACCAATAATTCTGCCTCAAATCTTGATACATCTTTGTTGCTCCAGGATAAGTACTCAATTTACTCTTATGAGCCTCTTCCAAAATTGTTTTCCTCATCTCTTCAATTTTTGGTACACAAATCCTACGATTACATCTCAAAATATTATCTGGTCCAATCTTATACTCAATTGTCTTCCCTTGCACTATTAGGTTCCTCTTCTCTTGAATTAAGTTGTCATCTTGAGAATTCCCAATGTCTTTTAGTAGTCCACTCGAAATCTTAATCATTCCGAATTTCAAAATTGCTGGTGCAAACTCTACGTTCAAGTGTAGATCTCTAAAAGCTTCCCAAAACTCTTGTTGTCTAGCCATCACTGTTGAAGACATCGATACACTTCTTCTACTCAACGCATCAGCCACTACATTGACCTTCCCAAGGTGGTACTATAGTGTGAAATTAAAGTCCTTGAGAGTCTCCATCCATCGTCTTTGACGCATGATCAATTTCTTTTGATCAAACAAATATTACAAACTTTTATGGTCACTGAAAACTATGAACGTGCATCCATAAAAATAGTGTCTCCAGATCTTCAATGCAAAAACTACAGCAGCAAGCTCCAAGTCATGAGTAGGATAGTTTCTTTGATGAATGTTCAATTGCCTTGAAGCGTAAGCTACAACTCTCTTGTGTTGCATCAAAACACACCCCAAACAATGGGGAGACGCATCATAGTAGACTTTATACGGTTTTTCTAGTTGCAGTAATATCAACACTGGTGAGGTTGTCAACTTTTTCTTTAGTAACTAAAAATTTTCCTCACACTTCTTCGTCCATGTGAAGGGTTGATCCTTTCTAGTAAGTTTTGTCAATGGAGCTACAATCTTAGCAAAACCTTCAATTAACCTCCTGTAGTACTCGACTAGTCCTATGAAACTAAAAGTAAGAGTAATAACGCACCAGGATTGCACTCAACTCAACATACATGATAGAACTGGCTTCGTTATGCTTCCATGAAGAAAGTGTCGTCTATCCTTTTTCATATATATTTAATAACATTATGCGCTTTCATAGTCGGTAAGACTCGTCCGTTCTATTCAACATGATTTTTTTTACTATCAAAATGAGATTAAGGATGATCAGTTCCTCAATTTGTCAATAAGTACCCAACAACCATGATTGTGGCTTAGACTATCTTAACTGATTTGTAATAGCGCTTCTTTAACTTCGATACAAGCCTCTTCCATTGATACCTAAGCATCGAATGCTATTCCAAATGGAATCCCTATCTTCTCAATAATTTCAGGGTGTTCACACCTCTTTGACATTTATCAAAGTACATCAAGTGTTATTCTGAAATCTACCAGCTTTGATACCACATATGTAACATCCCGATTTTTAACAGTGCGAGTGTATTTTTTGTCCAAAAAAAATTCATAAAAACAACGAAATAAAGAAGGAAATACTTTTGGGCAAATATTTAATTTGTAACACAACGACAAAAGTCAACAGTATTTACAAGCAGCGGAATAGTTTTTGAAATACAAATCCAAAGTATATACACTTCAAAATACACTAGGGCTGTGAGGCCTATCAGACATAGCTCATACCCCTGGGGTATTCTCGGTAGACACCTATACAAAAGCACTGCCCCAACAATTTTAACTTCTCCACGTCACACCAAAAAGTTGTACATGGACCCATCAAAATAAAAGTCAAGCTGACAATATTAGTATAGGTATAGTCTTCCAACATACAATAAATACATCCACAAAAGAAAGACCACCAGACCCTATACAATAGTCTAATCTGATCATACAACAAAAAAACTATACAACCCGAGTGAACTCCAGAAACAACTCCAATCAAGTGTGTTCAACCTACATTCCCATCTATAGGGTACTACCCAATGGGAAGATCATGGTTCTCATAAGAGGACAAAGCCCAGATTTCCACAATAATTGTAAAGGGTCACCAACTGAAATTAACAAATAACACATAGCATTTAAATTCAAATGCATAAAATGGCCTTTCAACTTAGCATGCACCTTGAGAGGGTTTCCATATGTTAAACATGCATAATCAAAGTTGAAAAATGGAGTTTTAAACAAATATGCATTGTCGTATTCGAATACATCATCTCTGTATTCCAATACAAGGCACTTTCAGAAGTTAGTAGGAAAAACACGATGCTTGTATTCAACTACAATCTCAGTGTATTCGACTACACAATTGTTTCATAAGTCAGTAGCCAAATTAGAGCATCTGCATTCAACTATAAGCCTCAAGTATTTGAATACACATAAGCACTTCGACACAAATCCAAAAAATCATACTTAGCAATTATGGCACAATCACAACGACAACTTGTGTTTCAAAAAGGTTTCACAATCAATCAACACTTACACAAAAATCCAAAACAATCACACTTAGCAATTATGGCACAAACACAACAACCACTTGAGTTTACATACGTAATCATAACATTAAATCAAACATGACTCACGTGCCAAGAACCATAATGCAATGCATATATGCCAAAATGCATGGACTCGAAATTCCAATTAAAACACTCCTCGAAGGATCGTAAATCATAATTGTACCGTCTATCAAAGGCCGAAGTACTAAATTATTGAGGTGCCACCTATCATGGGTCAGCATAGTTTACGAAAAACATAAATCATAAATGTACTGCCTATCATAGGCCGAAGTACTATTTACCGAGGTGCCACCTATCACGGGTCAACACGATTTACCAAAAATGTTCAGTCTATCGCAGACCTTACTCGACACGACAATCTCGCAAGGATAAGATGAACAGACAAATCACGTGGCATCATCTCCTGGCGCATCTGGTTGCTATGTACAATGAAATGCATGAGCATACTTTGACTCTATCCACGACAATCATTAAGTAAATGCAGATATTAAAAGATTCCCCATTTTTAATAGTCATTTAACTCAAACAATTTTCACGACAATCATTAAGTAAATGCAGATATTAAAAGATTCCCCATTTTTAATACTCATTTAACTCTAATGATTTTCAAATTCCACACAGAGCATACTCAAACATTTATTTTCCACCACACACATCAAATTTAATCCACAATTTATATTAAATTCGAAAAATTCAAAAACCACAAAATTCATACCAAGTTCAATCATCAATCACCACAAATTTCCACAAAACTGAAACATAACACCTGCGAAACTAATTTTCACAAACCACAACACAAACACATCAAATTTATTTTCCTCGACAACACACATAGATGAATTCAATTCCTTTTCCATGAAAACACTCATCAATTTCTCCAAAAACCCAACTCCAAACTTTCACCTATAAAAGCATTAAATTCATTTTCCCCAAATCTACACTTCAAACCCAACAAATTTATTTTCCACACAACCACAAATAAGTCTTTAAATGTAAACTAATAGTTTGCAAGGATCCCTTACCATAACGGTAGCTTTAACGAGCGATTACGGCACCACAATTAATTCTTGTAAAATTCCCGTTCGCGTCGTCGCTTCCAAAGTTGGTTCACTAGCATCGTAGCGTGGAGGTGAGCAACTTTCCCTTCTATAACTTCTCGAAATGAAGCTTAGATCTAGATGATAAATGGAGTTTTGATTTTCAGTGGATTTGGTTTTACGCTAACAGAGGAGAAGAAGAAGAAGAATCGCGAGAAGGAGGAAAATGTTTTGGGTTTTTTTTCAGTTTTCCTTTTCTTCCTTTTCCTTCCTTTCTATTTCCTTTTCTTTTATATATATATATATATATATATATATATATATATATATATATATATATATATATATATATATATATATATATATATATATATACATATAACAAATATCTCAAAATATCTAGATATTTATAAAAATTACCAAAATACCCATCCCTTCTCAAACCACTTTTTTAGAAAAATATCTTATCTTGTTGCAATTCAATTGTCAGATGAAGTTTTCTAAAAAACGCTGCATCTCCGAAAATTTTCTTTTCGACAAAAGATTTATCGTAAATGAATAAAATTATTACTTGACGAATAATTTTAATCGGGGCTCCAAAAAGATATTTTTGGCATTAAACTCACAAAATATTAATAACTTGGCTAAAAAGTCTCAGAGTTCAACATAAAAACACACCAAAATACATAAATTATAATTTAAAACTATGGGTCTTATAATTATTGTGGAAATCTGGGCTTTGCCCTTAGATGAGAATTAGGATCATCCGACCGGTTAGTACCCTGGACATGGGAAGGTAGTTAGGCATACCTGTTTGATAATGTGTCAAAGGCATACCTGTTTGGTGTTTAAATATGTTGGTTTTGTATTTCAAAAACTATTTCCGCTGCTTGAAATATTTGATGACTTTTGTTGTTATGTTACGACTTAAATATTTTATCTAAAAGTATTTCTTTATTTTCGATCTTTGATTTTAGTTTAAATAAAATGGGATGTTACATTTTCGGTCTGTTTTAGTTTTTATTCAATGTAGTTCGTAAAATAATAGAAAAAGTCTCGTTTAGGTCTATTTTAGGTCTAGACCATTTTGTCCTTAATCAATGAAGTTTGTTCAGTAAGTTTAACATTCTTAATGTATTAAACTTTTAGGTCTTAACTAGGTTTATTCTAGTACATTATGCTTCTAAATCAATATAGTTCGTCCAATAAGTTCCAATATCTTGATGGATTAATATTTTAAATCATTGTGCTATTTGCTATATTTTTTTTGCCCGTTTTTATTGTTATTCAATGTAGTTCGTCTAATAAGTTCAAAAGTCTCAATGGATTAAAGTTTTAGTTCATTTTTATATTCAAAATCTATTCTAGTGCATTTTGGTTATAAATCAATGTAGTTTGTCCAAGAAGTGAAAATGTCTCAAGAAATTAATATTTTAGGTCGTTTTGCTATTTACTAGGTTTACTCCAGTCCATGTTTATTCTTAATCAATGTAGTTTGTCCAATAAGTGCAAACATTTAAATGGATTTATATTTTAGGTCATTTTGGTGTTAACAAGGTTTATTCTTATCCATTTTGCTTCTAAATCAATCTAGTTCGTCCGATAAGTTCAAAAGTCTCGATGGATTCACATTTTAGGTCATTTTTGTTTATTCTATCTAATTAGGTTAACAACGTGTAAATGGATTCACATTTTAGGTCATTTCTATCTATTTTAGTTGTTATTTAATGTACTTCGTCCAATTAGTACAAAAGTTTTAACAGATTAATATTTTAGTTCATTTTTATATCTATAAGTTTATTCTAGTCCATTTTCATTCTAAATCAATGTATTTCGGCCAATAAGTGAAATATCTCAATGGATTAATATTTTAGCTCGTGTTGGCTTTTACAAGGTTTATTCATGTCCATTTTATTTGTTAATTGATGTAGTTTGTCTAATAAGTGCATAGTATAAATCGATTAATATGTTAGGTCATGTTGGTCTTTATTTGGTTTATACTAGTCCATTTTTGTTCTTAATCAATGTAGTTCGTCCAATAAATGCAAAAGTCTCAGTCGATTAATATTTTATTGTCATTTTGATCTTAACTAGGTTTATTCTAGTCCATTTTGCTTTTAAATCAATCTAGTTCTTCTATTAAGTTGAAAAGTCTAAATGGATTAATATTTTAGGCCATTTTGGTATTTGTTATATTTTTTATTCTATCTTTTAGCTGTAATCAATGTAGTTGGTACAATAAGTTCAAAGGTCAATGGATTAATCTTTTAATTCGTTTTTATATTACAAGTTTATTCTAGTCAATTTTGGTTCTAGATCAATGTAGTTTGTTCCTTTTAGTTAAATCATGTCCAATTTGGTTCTTAATCAATGTATTTTGTACAATACATGTCAAAGTCTAAATGGATATTTTAGGTCATCTCGGTCTTTACTTGGTATATTGTAGTCCATTTTGGATCTTGTCAGTGTAGTTTGATCAATAAGTGCAAAAGTTTCAATGGATTAATATTTTATGTCATTATGGTATTTTGCTTCTAAATCAATTTAGTTCCTCCAATAAGTTCAAAATGTCTCACAGGATTAATATTTTTCGTCAATTTGATTTTTTCTATATTTTTATAGGGTCTATTTTAGTTATTATTTAATGTAGTTTGTCCAACAAGTGCATAAGTCTTAATGAATTTATATTTTACGTCATATTTTTCTTTATGTGGTTTATTGTAATCTATTTTTGTTTTTACTCAATGTAGTTTGTTTAATAAGTAAAAATGTCTCGATGGATTAATATTTTAGTTCACTTTGGTCTTTACTAGGTTTATTTAAGTCCATTTTGCTTCTAAATTATTCTAGATCGTCCAATAAGTTCAAAATTTATCAATGGATTTATATTTTAGTTTATTGTAGCATTTTCTATGTTTTTATAGGGTATATTTCAGTTGTCATTCAATGTAGTTCGTCTAATAAGTGAAGAAGTCTCATTAGATTAATATTTTAAATCATCTTTTTCTTTACTTGGTTTATTGTAGTCCATTTTGGTTCTTAATTAATCAAGTTTGTCAAATAAGTGCAAAAGTCTTAATGGATTAATATTTTAGGTCATGTTGGTCTTAACTAGATTTATTCTAGTCGATGTTGCTTATACATAAATCTAATTCGTCCAATAAGTTCAAAATTCTCGATGGATTAATATTTTAGATCATTTTGCTATTTGCTATGCTTTTTAGTCCATTTTAGATGTTATTCAATGTTGTATGTCTTATAAGTGTAAAAGTCTCAATGAGTTTGTATTTTAGTTCATTTTTATATTTATAAATTTATTCTAGTCCATTTTGGTTCTAAATCCATGTAGTTCGTCCAATAAGTGACAAAGTCTTAATGGATTAATATTTTAGCTCGTTTTAGTCTTTACTTGGTTTATTGTAATCTATTTTTGTTCTTAATCAACGTAGTTTGTCCAATAAGTGCAAATGATTACCATGATTAATATTTTAGGTCATTTTGGTCTTTACTAGGTTTATTATAGCCCATTTTGTTTCTAAATCAATATTATTCATCCAATAAGTTCAAGATGTCTCAATGAATTAATATTTTAGGTAATTTTAGAATTTTCTATTTTTTCGATCAATGTTAGTTGTTATTCAATGTAGTTTGTCCAATAAGTGCAAAAGTAACAATGTATTAATCTTTTGTTGATTGAAATCTAGCACATAATCCTACTGCGAATACGATATCTAGCCTATTGGCTATTAAATAAAGCAAATAACCTCTAAGACCCATAGTT
Organism: Cicer judaicum; assembly: GCA_037974835.1. Taxonomy (NCBI): domain Eukaryota; kingdom Viridiplantae; phylum Streptophyta; class Magnoliopsida; order Fabales; family Fabaceae; genus Cicer; species Cicer judaicum. The sequence goes on from JBBPBS010000330.1 coordinate 1,917,131, forward strand.
TTAAATTCTAATTTATGTATTTTGGTATTGAACTATGAGGCTTTTTAGCGAAGTTATTGTTATTTTGTGAGTTTAATGACCAAAATTATCTTTTGATGCCCGATTAAAATTATCATCGATAAATAAATTAGATTAAGTACGGTGAATCTTTTGTCGAAAAATAATTTATTTATGCTACGAAGAATTTAATATTGGGCAGTTTTGCTAAAAATATCTCGAATTGATGAAAATTTTATATGTCAATTGAGTTGCGATGAGAGATAGAAGGGAAAGTTTCTCACCTCCATGCTACAGTGCTAGTGACCTAACTTTGGAAGCGACGTCGCGAGCGAAGATTTTATCGGAATTAATCGTGGTACCGTAATCGCACGTTAATGCTAACGTTAAGGTAAGGGCTCCTTCCAAACTTTTAGTTTGCATTTAGGACATTATTTGTGAGTTTGAGGAAATGAAATTTGATGTATTTGATAAGTGAACTTGTAGAAAATGAATTTAACGCAATTATGTGTATTTGGAGGAAATTAAATTTGAGATGTTTGAGGTGTGGTTTGTGACACTTAAATTGGCGTGATTCATGTTTGAAAATGTGGAAATTTATGGGTGATTGATGATTCAACTTGTTATGGATTTTGTGTAATTTGAATTGATCAAACTTAATGTAAATTGTAGATTAAATTTGACCGCGTTGGTGCCATGGTGATAGTTGTGACCGTGATGGGCCACGAGATAATGCCATGGTAGTAGTTGGATTTGAGTGGAGGCGGTACTTATCCCCCAGGTATCGGGCTCGAATCCCACCGAAGGCAAAAACTCACTATTTCAAACGTAATGGTTAGGGGGGTGAGAAGGTCGTGAGGTAGCGTCGCCAGTAACAAGAATGGACGGGGTGTTACACCTTCAAGGAGGGTTTTGATTGGAATTCCGAAATTTATGCATTTTGGGCATATACACATTGCATTAGGGTGCTTGGTACACAAGTCATGTTTGATATACTATGATGATTGTATATGTATGCTCAATTGTGGTTGTGATTGTGCCCTAATTGGTAAGTGTGATTGTTTGGATTAGTGTGTAAGTGTTGATTGATTTTGAAACCATTTAAAAGCTGATTTATGTTGTTATCTACTGTTGTACTCGAATACAAGATGGTGCATTCGAATACAGATGTCCTGATTTTGCTACTGACTTCTGAAACAACATTGTATTCGAGTACAAGGAAGCAGTTTTGTGAAAAACTTGATTTTCCAACTTTGATTATGCAAGTTTGGCATATGAAAACCCTTTCATTGAGTATGTTAAGTTCAAAGGTTATTTTGTGCATTTAAAATTTAAATGTTATGTGTTATTTGTTAATTTCGGTTGGTGGCCTTTACAATTATTGTGGAAATCTGGGCTTTGCCCTCATATGAGAATTAGGATCACTCGACCGGTTAGTACCCTGGAGATGGGAAGGTAGTTAGGCATACATGTCTGATGTTGTGTCAAAGGGAATCTTGCGGAGCGTGTGGAGATCACTCGGGTTGTATAGCTTTTTGTAGCATGATCATATTAGAGGATTATATAGGGTTTAGTTGTTTACTCGGGTTGTATAGCTTTTTGTAGGAATTTTGAAAATCCTTCACACATTTTTTTATTTGTTGATCCAAAGATGATATCATCAACATATACTTGAACAATAAGTAAATCATTTTTCTCATATTTGTTGAATAATGTAGTGTCAAATTTTCCTCTAGAAAATTCATTTTTAATTAAAACGGAACTTAATATTTCATTCCAAGCTCTTGGTGCTTGTTTTAATCCATTTAGAGCTTTCGTAAGTTTGAAACATGATTTGGTTTTGATTGATCCCCAAAAGCATGAGGTTGTTTTACATACACTTGCTCACTTAAGAAACCATTTAAAAATGAAATTTTAACATCCATTTGAAAAAACTTAACAAGCTTATAGGATGCACATGCAAGAAGTATATGTAAGACCCTTCATTTTTAAATCCTAAATTATACAATTTTAGGGTACTTTGTATTGAATTTCTTAGGCTTTTAACCTAGTTTTTGGTATTTATTGAGTTAAATGCCAAAAACATATTTTTGGAAATTGGATTAAAATTATTTGTCGAAGAATAATTTTTTTACGTTATGAAAAATTTAATACGGGGCAATTTTGTTAAAAATATCTTTGATTGCTGAAAATTTAATCTGTCAATTGAGTTGCGACGAAAGCAAATATTTTTATCAAAATAGATTGAGATGTGAGTGAAGTGATGTTTGTAAGAGTTTTTAGATATATGTGGGTTTAGTTTTAATTATAATATATATATATATATATATATATATATATATATATATATATATTGTAAGTAACATATACATAAATATTATTATTATTAGTATAAGTAATGTATGTATATATATGAGAAAAGGAATAAATGCTAGAAAAGGGAGAAACATAAACATTTTATCTGCCTTGCGAACATTTTCCTTTTCCTTCCTCCTTGCCTCGCGAACCCATTCTTGTTCTTCCTTCTTCCTTCCACTTCCTTTTTCTTTCTTTGGCTTCAAGAAAAGAAACCCAAGGCTTGCTGGGTGAGAAAGAACAGATTTCCAAACTTCCTTCTTCTTCTCTGTTTGAAAAGAAGGAAAACCGTGTAAGTGGTTTTCAAAACTGCTAAGGTGCTAGTGAGCTAACTTTTGAAGTGACGTCGCGAACTTAAATTTTATCGGAATTAGTCGCAGTGCCGAAATCGCTTGTTAAAGCTACCGTTAAGATAAGGACTCTTTCCAAATTTCTAGTTTGCATATAGGACTTTATATGTGTATTGTGCAAGATGAATTTTAATGTGATTTATGAGTGTTTGTGGAAATTGAATTTGGTGGTTTATGTTTGAAAATGTGGTGTCTTCAATTTGGTGATTTATGGTTGAAATTTGTGGAGATTAAATTTGGTGATTAATGTTTGAAATTTGGAGATTGAATTTCGGGAGAATTAAATTACATTTGGTTATGTGTTCATAAATGATATTATGAATGTTTTATGTGTTTGAGGTATATTTGTGGAAAATGAATTTAATTCAATTTATGTGTGAATTGGTGGAAAATAAATATAGTTCAATTTATGTGAGGATTGAAGTTGGAGATGTTTTTTATGTGTGGATTTGTGAAAAATGAATTTAAGGTGATTTAAGTGTGGTTGACAAAATTGTTTTGATGTGTTTGAGGGGTGGTTTGCGGAAATGAATTTGGTGTAAAATTATGTTTGAAATTGTGGAAATTAATGGGTGAATTATGGTTCAAATATGAAGAGTTTTAATATGGGTGATTTGTGGATCAAATTTGATGGGAATTGAGAAAAGTGAAATTTATGGGTGAATTGATGAATTAAATTTGAGGTGGCTAATGGGTGAATTTGTGGAGATTTATTTGGATGTGATTATGTGCTCATAATTGATATTATGAATGATTGTGGTGTAATTATGTGTGATGTTGTGGTGATTAAGTTTTATTGTGTTTATGTGTTCAAAACTGCTATATGTATGTTTAAGGTGCGTTGAGACGCTATTAAGTGATGACTGCGATGTTTAAGTGATGACCGCGATGGGCCACGATGTTAAAGTGGTGACCGTGATGGGCTACGATGTTTAAGTGGTGACCGCGATGGGCCACAATGTTAAGTGGTGACTGTGATAGGCCACAGGATGGTTCCATGAGTGGTGTGGTTCATCTTATCCTTACGAGAATTTAGCCATGGTGTTTGTCCGTAAGAGACTACACCCTAGTAAATTGTGTTTTTCCATGAGGGACTGTACTAATGTTTGTCCGTGTGAGACTTTAGCCTAGTAAATTGTGTTTGTTAGTTAGAGATTGCACTGGTGTGTGTCCCTGAGAGACTACACCCTAGTAAATTGTGTTTTCCCGTGAGAGACTACACTAGTGTTTGTCCGTGATAGACTACACCCTAGTAAAATGTTTTTGTCCGTGAGAGACTACACTGGTGTTTGTCCGTGAGAGATTACACCTTAGTAAATTGTGTTTGTCCGTGAGAGACTGCACTAGTGTTTATCCGTGAGAGACTCCACTGGTGTTTGTCCATGAGAGACTCCACTAGTGTTTGTCTGTGAGAGTCTTCATCCTAGTAAATTGTGTTTGTCTATGAGAGACTACACTGGTGTTTTTCAGTGAAAGACTACACCTAGTAAATTGTGTTTGACTATGATAGACTGCACTGGTGTTTGTCTGTGAGAGACTACACCCTAGTAAATTGTGTTTATCCGTGAGAGACTGCACTGGTGTTTGTTCGTGAGAGACTACACCCTAGTAAATCGTGTTTGTCCGTAAGAGACTCCACTCTTGTTTGTCAGTGAGAGAGTTCATTCGTGTTCGTTTATGAGGTACTAGACGTTTAGGATTTATGCCTCTCGTAGAGCGTTTTTGTTTGGCATTGAGGTGTGAGGCCTGTGATAGGCTACACTTTGATAAATCGTGCGGGCTTGTGAAAGGTGGCACCTTGGTAATTAGTATTGGTCTGTGAATTCATGCATTTTGGCATATACGCATTGCATTAGGGTGCTTGGTACACGAGTCACGTTTGATATATTGTGATGATTCTATATGTATGCTCAGTTGTTGTTGTGATTGTGCCGTAACTGGTATATATGATTGTTTGGATTTGTGTGTAAGTGTTGATTGATTGCGAAATCATTTCAAAACTGAATTGTACATTTTTCTACTGATGTATTCGAATACAAGGAGGTTGTATTCGAATACCAGGAGGTTGTATTCGAATACAATTGTGTTTTTTTTTGCTACTGACTTGTCCTATCTCGTATCCGAATATTGTTGTGTTGATTTTGCTATTGACTTATGAATTAGCACTATATTCGAATACAAGGATGCTTTATTCGAATACGACAGTGCAATTTTGTTAAAAACTTCATTTTTCAACTTTAATTATGCAAGTTTGGCATATGAAAACCCTTTCAATAAGTATGCTAAGTTGGAAGGTTATTTTGTGCATTTAAAATTTAAATGTTGCGTGATATTTATTAATTTCGGTTGATGACCTTTACAATTATTGTAGAAATCTGGGCTATGCCCTCAGATGAGAACCAAGATCATCCTACCTGTTAGTACCCTAGAGATGGGAAGGTAATTAGGCATACCTGACAGATGTTGTGTCAGAAGAATCTATATGTATGCTCAGTTGTTGTTGTGATTGTGCCGTAACTCGTATATATGATTGTTTGGATTTGTGTGTAAGTGTTGATTGATTGCGAAATCATTTCAAAACTGAATTGTACATTTTTCTGCTGATGTATTCGAATACAAGGAGATTGTATTCGAATACCAGGAGGTTGTATTCGAATACAATTGTGTTTTTTTTTGCTACTGACTTGTCCTATCTCGTATCCGAATATTGTTGTGTTGATTTTGCTATTGACTTATGAATTAGCACTATATTCGAATACAAGGATGCTTTATTCGAATACGACAGTGCAATTTTGTTAAAAACTTCATTTTTCAACTTTAATTATGCAAGTTTGGCATATGAAAACCCTTTCAATAAGTATGCTAAGTTGGAAGGTTATTTTGTGCATTTAAAATTTAAATGTTGCGTGATATTTATTAATTTCGGTTGATGACCTTTACAATTATTGTAGAAATCTGGGCTATGCCCTCAGATGAGAACCAAGATCATCCTACCTGTTAGTACCCTAGAGATGGGAAGGTAATTAGGCATACCTGACAAATGTTGTGTCAGAAGAATCTATATGTATGCTCAGTTGTTGTTGTGATTGTGCCGTAACTCGTATATATGATTGTTTGGATTTGTGTGTAAGTGTTGATTGATTGCGAAATCATTTCAAAACTGAATTGTACATTTTTCTGCTGATGTATTCGAATACAAGGAGATTGTATTCGAATACCAGGAGGTTGTATTCGAATACAATTGTGTTTTTTTTTGCTACTGACTTGTCCTATCTCGTATCCGAATATTGTTGTGTTGATTTTGCTATTGACTTATGAATTAGCACTATATTCGAATACAAGGATGCTTTATTCGAATACGACAGTGCAATTTTGTTAAAAACTTCATTTTTCAACTTTAATTATGCAAGTTTGGCATATGAAAACCCTTTCAATAAGTATGCTAAGTTGGAAGGTTATTTTGTGCATTTAAAATTTAAATGTTGCGTGATATTTATTAATTTCGGTTGATGACCTTTACAATTATTGTAGAAATCTGGGCTATGCCCTCAGATGAGAACCAAGATCATCCTACCTGTTAGTACCCTAGAGATGGGAAGGTAATTAGGCATACCTGACAGATGTTGTGTCAGAAGAATCTTGTGGGGCGCGTGGAGATCACCCTGGTTGTATAGCTTTTTGTAGCATGATCAGGTTAGATGGTTGTATAGGAACTAGTTGTCTTTCTTTTGTTGATGAATTTATTTTAATTTGGAAGATTGTACCTCCTCATATTGTCAGCTTCACTTTTGATGCGACGTGGGGAAGTTTAAATTCTTGAGGCAAGGCTTTGGTACATGTGTCTGCCGAGAATACCTCAGGGGTATGAGCTATGTCTGATAGGTCTTATAGCCCCGGTGTATTTTCTTGTTTAAATACTTTGGGTTTGTGTTTCAAAAACTATTCCCGCTGCTTGTAAATATTTATTGACTTTTGTCGTTATGTTACGACTTTAATATTTAATCCAAAAGTATTTCTTTCTTTTTTCTTTATTTCTTTGTTTTATGAATTTGTTTCTTTTAAAAAGAAATACACTCGCGTTTGTAAAAAACGGGTTGTTACATTATACGAATAGTTTCTAACCTTGCAACTTGAGCAGATGTTTTGTCGTAGTCTATACCTTCTTGTTTGTTATATCCTTGAGCAACTAATCTTTCTTTGCTCCTTAAAACCTTACCTTCATCATCTAAGTTGTTTATGAAAACCCAATGTTTACCAATGATTGTTTGATCCTGTGGATCAGGTACAAAGGTCCAAACCTCATTTTTCTCAAACTGATGCAGTTCTTCCTTCATGGCCTCAATCCAAGATTGACCAACTATGGTATCTTTAGTTGATTTTAGTTCAATTTGAGATATCATTGGCATGTTGTTTTCATCATTCTTGAATGATTTTCTTGTTCGAACCCCATCAGCAGTGTCTCCAATGATTTGTGTTTGAGGATGATCTTCAATTGTTCTCCAGCTTTTGGTGGAGAATGAAACAGAGATTGTTTATCAATCTCTGTTTCCTATAGATTGCTCTGTTGTTGCAGACCAGATTAAATTTCTTCTTCCTCATCCTTTTTACTCAAATCCAAATCATCAAACTCATCAAATAATATATGCATACTGATTTCTACAACATTAGTCCTCATATTAAACACTCTATACCCCAAAAAATGTGAAAATAAGAAATGTTAGGTTTCCTATTTTTCCAAATTTCATATGAGATTTTGTTGATAATTTTTCATATGAATACATGGTTTAAAATGTAACAAGAAGTGTTAATAGCTTTAGACTAGAAATATCTTTCAACATTAGATTCTGCCTAGATTGTTTTTGTCGTTTCTTGTAGTGATCTATTGTTTGGTTCAACAACTTCATTTTGTTGTGGAGTTCTTGCACATGATAGATTATGAGAAATGTCAAGTTCACCAAAGAATATTTTAAAAGATTCATTTATGAATTCTCCTCCATGATCGCTTCTTCCAGGTGTCCATAAGAAAAATTTCAATTGGTGACCATATAATTGGAAGACACCTCATGATTTTTGTCACTCTATCTTGTACTGAGTAAGCTTTTCCAAGAGAATGCATTTCATTCACTATTGTTGTGAACCTCGAGTAAATTTCGTCAATAGTTTATCCTTCTTGCATTTCGAATATTTTGAATTTTCTTATCCCAATGTCTATTCTTGTTTCTTTGACATGGCTTGTTCCTTCATGATGAGTTTGTAGTGTATCCCATACTTCTTTAGCAGTTGTGCATTCATCAACTCTTTCACTTTCTTCCCTGCTCAAAGCACACGATAAGAATAATTGAGCTTTAGAGTTTAGGAGTACCTTAGTTTTATTGTCTGCTTTTTTCTTCATAGTAGAGGTTGAATCATTTTTATCAACTCTTGGTATGAAATCTCCATCTACAATGATGCACCACATTCCTATATCTTGAGATTTCAGAAACAACTGCATCTTATTCTTCCAAAAATCAGATCCATCAAAGTAAGGTGGTCTATTTGAAGATCCTCCTCCAGCAATGTATTTTGCTTTTGACATCTTTTCTTCTAGATCTTTACTCCAGCACTTGTTAGGTGTTTAATATTTTTAGAGACCGAGATCTGATGTCAATTGAAGTAGCAATGTCGATTTACAAGGAAAGGGGTTTTTAGTTGTAAATGTTCTTATTTAAAATTTTTAACAAAAATAGAAAACGGAGAAAATCCTTAGGAAGTTGTACACAATATTATTAACCAAATTATTCAATTTCTTCCTAAGTGATGAACTTAATATTAAAACCAACTTGTTTAATATTAATTCAAATTTAACAATAATAGATTCAAAACTTATTCAAAACAGAGATTCAAGAACACATGTATTATCAAGATAAAGAGTATAGAGATAGAAGATTCAAAACTTATTCAAAACAGAGATTCAAGAACACATGAATTATCAAGATAAAGATTACAGAGATAGAGAAGTGTGCACCATGGATTTTTATACTGGTTCAACTATTTATTCGATAGTCTACATCCAGTCCCGAAATCACTTACTGATTTCGGCCTTTACTATAAATGAGTTGAGTATGTTTAAAGACTTTCCAGCACTTCACTACCTATACATCTAACTCAACATCAATCTACAACAACAACCAATATATTCTTAACAACTAATCACCAAGCTCTAGCAAGATCAGATTGAGATCTCTTTTAGATGATCACACACACTCTAAAAGATGACCACCAGTTTCACAATACTGGATTTCCACACACTTTCTTTTTACAAAGATGGTTCTTTCAAAAAGAACTAAAAACACTTTATTCAATCACAATGAATTCTCACACTAAGTATTTGCCAATAATGTGTGTGAGTTACAACAATTTTTCTCAAAGTTTATTTTTCAAAAGGCTTAGGAAATTCTTTCAGTTTTCAGTCTTGTTGTAAAAATTGTGATTGATTCAGTTTATATAGTTTCAGAAAAAATCAGACAAATCGATTTCCCAATCGATTTTATTAATGCATATTACCAGATCAATCGATTTCCTAATCGATTTCGCGTTTCTTGTTTTTCTTGAAAATCTTGAAATAGATGAACTAATCGATTTGCTAATTGATTTTTTTAATGCATATATCAAAAACTGATACTTAGTTCATATCAGAGTCGATTAGATAATCGATTATAATTGTTTTATTCAAAATTCTAGATCAATCAATCGATTACTCAGTCGATTCACTTTCATTAACATAATCGATTTGGCAATGGCTAATTTCTCCCTGTAACTCAGACACTTAATCCAATCGATTTGCCAATCGACTGATTTGTCCTAGTAATTCAGACACTTAATCAAATCGATTTGTCAATCGACTAATTTGTCCCTGTAAGTCAGATATTTAATTGAAATCGATGTGTCAATCGATTGTCCAATCGATTTCTTTTAATCATAGAACACAGGTCTGATAAAAACATTTAAGTAATCGATTTGCTAATCGATTTACTCAGTGAAAATTTTGTTCTATGAATCAGAAAATTGATTTACCAATTGATTGATTAACACACTTATTTTATGACTTCAGTTTTAGTTGGCAAATATTAGATGTGTGAAATCATAATGATGAATCTAACTAATAAACACTATGAACAATAGACAACTTTACACATAATCTTCAAGCCTTGTATGATATGATCAATCTTTGCTTGATTGCTTCAGATCTAATATTTGTCCAAGTGTAGTGTTTGATTCTTTCCTGAAATGTATCTCAACCCAAACAATTAGATTAATCAGATAATGCATATACATTGTATGTATGGAAGTTATATCAAAATCATGGTCAAGGAGGCATATACCTTACAATCTCCCCCTTTTTGATTAATTGACAAACATACAATTTTACTTTAAGCTTACATTTCTAAATTAAAACATAACTTTATAATAACTCTTATTTAAAGCTCCCCCTGAATTATAGCATTCATAATTCATTTCAATTTTCAATATACATGATTAAGATAAGCATAAGCACCATTCAATTTATCCAAGCTAAATTCATTCAAATTTCCCCTGATACCAAATTTGAATGAATTTAACTTGGAGAAATTGAATTGTGCTTATGCTTATCTTATCATGTATACTGAAAATTGAAATGAATTATAGCATTCATAATTCATTTAAATTTTTAGTATACATGATAAGATAAGCATAAACACAATTCAATTTCTCCAAGTTAAATTCATTCAAATTCTCCCCCTTTGTCATTAAAATCAAAAAGATAATACAAGAGAGAGTAATGATTCAAAAGCTATTATAAGAGATATACCAAAAAAAATATTACAAAGCAATAAAGAGAACAAAAGCCTAAACAACTAATCTAGGGCTGTTACTCATTATCACCAATGGGAGATGTAGAGACTGCTATATTAGCCTTAGCAAGTGTCTCCTCACCATGAGGTTCAGAATTGTAACACTCCGTTTTTCAAAGCGAGGGTGTATTTTTTTTTAAAAAAGAGGAATTAAAATAAAACAGAGGAATGAATAAGATAAACACCTTTGAATAAATAATTAAGTCATTATAATTTAACAAGCAGCGGAAAAGTTTCTCAAAGTATGAATCCAATGTATTTACACAATCATAAATGATACATGGACTCGTCAAAATAAGATGTCATCCTGACAATAGTAGTAAAGATACAGTCTTCTAATTTTAAAAAAAACCACAATTCAAAATAAAGACATCTATTCCCTCTATGTCATCCTAATCTGATCATTCTACCAAAAAGCTAAAAACCCTGAGTGATCACCACGAGCCCCGTAGGATCCTCCTAACATAGCTCCAGTCAAGCATTCCCATCCGCAGGGTACCAACTTGTAGGATTGTCCTGGCTCTCATCTAAGGGCAAAGCCCAAATTTCCACAATAATTGTAAAGGGTCACCAACCGAAATTAACATTTAACACATAACATTCAAGATTTTAAATGCATAAATAACATTCATGCACCTTGAAAGGATTCTCCATATGCTAAAAGTTCATATAATGCTTGCCCAATGTAAATGAAATCAAAATAAAGTTCTCAATCAATCAAGTAATACATAACTGACCAAAACATTGATACATCAATTGAGCAATCGGTTATCTAACTCAAAATGAGGATTTACACTGAGCCAATCGATTTTCAAATCGATTTCCTGAAGGTTTTTAGTGAAAACTAAACTCTGGGCTTAAATCAATCGATTGGGAAATCAATTGAATGAAGAACTGAGCCCTTGTGTTAAAGCCAATCGATTTCCAAATCGATTTTGTCAATTTGGCTGAGTTCCTGTCTTGGCCAAATCGATTTCCAAATCGATTTGTTTCAATATATTTTCAAGATTCAAGGAAACAGGAAACATACCAATCCATTGCCAAATTGATTTCTTAAATGGTTTAAAAAAAACAGATTTCGAAATCGATTGGCAAATCGATTTTGTCAAATTAGCGAAGTCCCTGTAACTCATTCAATCGATTAGGAAATCGATTTCCCTGCCTATTCTTCCAAAAATACATAAACTAATTCAATCACATTCATACACAACTCCAAATCTTAACACTTAGCAATTCCCACACAATCACCACGACAAGTTGGGTTTTCGAAATAGTTTTGCAATCAAACATGCTATCACACAATTCCAAAACATAACTCTTAGTAAAATCAACACAATCACAATGACATCTCAAGTTCAAATACTCAATAATAAACTTGAATCAACACACTTACACACAATTTCAAAACATACCGCTTAACGGTTACAACGCAATACCCACACAGACAAGATGAACCAACAAATCACATGGCACCACCTTGACGCGACAATCCCATCATAGACAAGATGAACCAACAAATCACATGGCATCATCCTGACTCGACAATCCCAACACAGACAAGATGAACCAACAAATCACATGGCATCACCTTGATTCGACAATCCCAACACGGACAAGATGAATCAACAAATCACATGGCATCACCTTGACTCGACAATCCCAACACAGACAAGATGAACTAACAAATCACATGGCATCACCTTGACTCGGCAATCCCAACACAGACGAGATGAACCAACAAATCACATGGAATCACCTTGACTCGACAATCCCAACACAGACAAGATGAACCAACAAATCACATGGCATCACTTTGACTCGACAATCCCAACACGGACAAAATGAACCAACAAATCACATTAAGTAAACGAGACATTAAGAGATTCCCCATTCTTAATACTCGTTTAACTCTAATGGTTTTCAAATTTCACACAAAACAAACTCACACATATTATCCAATTCAATCCAAAACGCATCAATTAATTTCTCCACAAAATCCAATCATAAACATATCAAATCTCACAAGCATTAATCATGAACACGACAAATACGATGAACACAAATCATCACAACATACTATTCAAACACAACAAATTTCATTTACTAAAAATCATACATAAATGGGTTAAATTCATTTTCCATGAAACATTCATCAATATCACCAAAACCCCACATTAGAATTTCACCCACAAAAGCATTAAATTCATTTTCTCCAAATCAACTCCAATCCTAATAAAATTCTTTTCCACACAATCACAGGTAAGGCCCTAAATGCAATCTAAAAGTTTGGAAGGAGCCCTTACCTTCACGTTAGCTGTAACGTGCGATTACAGTGCCGCGGTAAATCCGGTAAAGTTTTCCACTCGCAACGCCGCTTCCAAAGTTGGTTCTCTAGCACCGTTGCGTGGTAGTGAACAACTTTCTCTTCTATCTCTTCGCGAAACTAAGCTTAGATCTAGATGAAACGGGGAGGTTTATGTTTGACGGTTTTTGAAATCCCTAACCTGTTTTCGAATCCGAGAAGGAGGAAGGAGTTGGGAACTTGATCTTTCTCACCCACTAGCATTGGGTTTCGATTTTCGAACTCAAAGGGAGCAAGAAAAATGAACAATGAATGAAAATGGAGGAAAAGAGGGGGACGCTCGCGGGACAGAGGAAGAAGGACGAGTTTTCTGGTTTTTCTTTCCTTTCTCTTTCTTTCTCTTTTCTTTTCTTTTTCTTCTCTTTCTCTTTCCTTCCCTTTTCTTTCCCTCCAATCATATAAATATAAATTTATATATTACTTACAATTAACAAATATCTCAAAATACCTAAATATTTGTTAAATTACCATTTCACTTATAACTTCCCAAACCACTTTGTTAAAAATATCTTCTCTCGTCGTAACTCAATTGACAGATGAAATTTCAGTAATCAAATTAATTTATTTATTGACGAACAAATTTTATCGGGGCATCAAAATATATTTTTGGGGCATGTAAGCACACAAAATATTAATAACTTGGCTAAAAAGCCTCCAAGTTCAATACCCAAACTACACTACAATACAAAAGTGTAATTTAAAATTATGGGTCTTACATTACTAGCCCCGTAAAATTAGTTTCGTCCTTGAAGCTATGCGTCGATAAATAACTCTGGGTGTTGTTCTCGCATCTTGCTCTCCAGTTCCCAAGTCGCGTCTGCAGTAATTGGGTTCCAAATCACCTTGACCAACGACACATCCTTGGTCCTCAATCGCTTAATCTTCTTGTCATCAATTCTCACAGGTGGTACTTCGAATGACAAGTTATCCTTTAGCTGGATTGTGTCTGGTTCGATCACATGAGATGGATCTGCAAGATTTTTCCTCAAATGCGACACATGAAATACGTCATGAATATTGGACAGTATCGGAGGCAATGCAATCCGATAAGCAACAGGTCCAATTCATGTAGAAATCTGATATGGTCCAATGAATTTCGGAGTCAACTTCTTCGATTTCAATGCTCTACCAACTCTAGTAGTAGGTGTGACTCTTAGAAACACATGGCCACCCTGTTCAAATTCTAACAGTCTACGACGCTTGTTCGCATAACTCTTCTGACGATCCTGTGAAGTCTTCATTCTCTCCTTGATCTTCCTTACCTTAGCGGTAGTCTGTTGTACCATCTCTGGTCCGACAATCATATTTTCACCATCCTTATACCAACGCAAGGGCATTTGACACTTGCACCCATATAAAGCCTCATATGGCGCCATTCCAATACTTGCGTGGAAACTATTGTTGTAGGTGAACTCAATCAACGGAAGTACATCATCCCAACTTCCCCTATTATCTAATACACATGCTCTCAACAGATCTTCAAGGGACTGATTTGTCCTTTTAGTCTGTCCGTCCGTTTGTGGATGGTAAGCTGAACTCAATCGCAGTTTCGTTCCCAACGCTTCGTGCAATGCTCCCCAAAAATGTGATGTGAATTTTGGATCACGATCTGATACAATACTCGATGGTACCCCGTGTAACCTCACAATCTCAACAATGTAAATCTTTGTTAGCTGATCTACCTTATAGGTGGTCTTTACTGGCAAAAAGTGTGCGGATTTCGTCAGTCGATCCACTATCACCCATATAGAATCATTCTTTCTCCTCGTTTTAGGCAATCCAGTTATAAAATCCATGGAAATGATGTCCCACTTCCATTCAGGAATATCTAAAGGTTGCAACATCCCAGCAGGTCGCTGATGTTCCACCTTCGCTTTCTGACAAGTTAGACAAGTCGATACATACTCCGCTACATGCCTCTTCATTCCTGGTCACCAATAATTCTGCCTCAAATCCTGATACATCTTTGTTGCTCCAGGATGAATACTCAACTTACACTTATGAGCCTCTTCTAAAATCGCTTTCCTCATATCTGCAATTTTTGGTACACAAATCCTACCATTACATCGCAAAATATTATCTGATCCAATCTTGAATTCTGTTGTCTTCCCTTGCACTATTAGGTTCCTCTTCTTTTGAATTAAGGCGTCATCTTGAGAATTTGCAATGTCTTCAAGTAGTACACTCGAAATCTTAATCATTCTGAATTTCAAAATTCCCGGTGCAAACTCTACATTCAAGTGTAGGTCTCTAAAGGCTTCCCACAACTCTTGTTGTCTAGCCATAATTGTAGAAGACACCGATACACTCCTTCTACTCAACGCGTCAGCCACTACATTGGCCTTCTCAGGGTGGTACTGCAGTGTGAAATCAAAATCCTTGAGAGTTTCCATCCAACGCCTCTGACGCATGTTCAATTCCTTCTGATCAAACAAATATTTCAAGCTTTTATGGTCACTGAACACTGTGAACGTGCACCCATATAAATAGTGCCTCCAGATCTTCAATGCAAAAACAACCGCAGCAAGCTCCAAATCATGAGTAGAATAGTTTCTCTCATGAATCTTCAATTGCCTTGAGGCATAAGCCACAGCTTTCTTGTGCTGCATCAGAACACATCCCAACCCTTGGTGAGATGCATCACAATAAACTTCATAGGGTTCATCTGATTGTGGTAACACCAACACTGGTGAGGTCGTCAATTTTCTCTTGAGTAACTGAAAATTCTCCTCACAATTCTCCGTCCATGCGAACGGTTGATCTTTTCTAGTGAGTTCTATCAATGGAGTCACAATCTTGGCAAAACCTTCAATAAACCTCCTATAGTACCCTACCAGTCCTACAAAACTTCGTATGTGAGTGACAGTTTGAGGTTGTTTCCAAGCAAGAACCGTCTCAATCTTAGCCGGATCTACAACAATTCCTTCCTTGGTTATCACATGTCCCAAGAAATTCACCTTCCCTAACAAAAACTCACACTTTGACAAATTGGCATACAATTGCTTCTCGCGTAAAATCTCAAGAACTTGACGTAAATGTTCTCCATGCTCTTCTTCAGTTCTTGAATAGATTAATATATCATCAATGAACACCACGACAAATTTATCCAGGAATGGACTAAAGATTCTGTTCATGTAGTCCATGAAAATTGCTGGTGCATTGGTAACTCCAAACGGCATCACGAGATATTCATAATGTCCGTAACGGGTTCTGAAAGCAGTTTTCTGAATATCTCCTTCTCTTACTCGAATCTGATGGTAACCCGACTTCAGGTCAATCTTCGAAAATATTGCGTCCCCTCTTAATTGATCCATTAAATCATCAATGCGTGGCAAAGGATAACGATTCTTAATTGTTGCCTTATTAAGCTGTCTATAATCATCACATAACCGCGAGCTTCCGTCCTTCTTCTTAACTAGTAAAACAGGAGCTCCCCATGGCGATAAACTTGGTCTAATAAATTTCTTCTTCAACAAATCTTCAATTTGGCCTTTGAGCTCATTTAATTCCAATGGTGACATTCGGTACGGCGCAATCGAAATTGGTCCCGTTCCTGGGTGCAAATCAATGAAAAATTCCACTTCTCTTACTGGTGGCAATCCTAGAATTTCTGTTGGAAATACATCCCGATACTCATTGACAAGAATCACATCTTCTATGTTCACATTTATCCTTGCCTCCACATTAGCCAGAGACAAAAACTCATGAGTCCCTTCACTTAGCGTCACTTGGAGTTTGTTAGGGGCTAAATACTTAACAACTCTTAGTTCAGGGAAAAGAACCAATTTACGAGCACAATCCAAGATCACTTAATGATAAGACATCCAATCCATACCGAGAATGACCTCGGGTGATTGTAGCGGTAAACAAATCAAATTAACCAACAAATCCCTGTCCTGAATAGTTATTTGACAATGTAAACATGCAGAATTTACTGTCAAAGTCTTAGCAGGTGTGGAGACAACCAAATCAAAAGGTAAAGCGGACACATATAACTTCAAACGATTAACACAATCCATAACAATGAAGGAATGGGTTGCCCCCGAATCAAAAAGGGCAGTTAAAGTGTTACCTACAATCTCACAGTCACGTTGAATCAGATTATCATATGGATTCCCCTCTTCAGCCCTAGCTACATTCACAAATGGTTCCACCTTTGGAGCCGTGCAATCCCTTGCAAAGTGCCCTAGCTTCTGGAAATTATGGCACGTCGGTCTATTAGAGGTACAATCATTAGCATAATGTCCCTCTTCCCCACATCGGAAACATCGAACCACTCGTCCCAATTGTCTCCCAAAATTCTGGTTCCCTAGACGATTCTGCCCACCATTATTATTTTGTGGTCGATTATAAGGTTTAGCAACTTGCTTCCCCTTGTTGTTCTGATAATTCACCTGACTAGGCCCTCCAGCACTAAAATTCCCTCCTCGGCTAGCCCTCTTATTCTTCATGTCCTCGACTTCCCTGCATTTTTCCACGAGGACTTGGAAACGTTGAATTCCCAAAGGCTAGACAGAATCCTGGATGTCATATTTTAGTCCGTCTTGGAAACGATGACACATGAACGGTTCATCAATCTCTTCACGGAAAAACCTAAAGTGACTTGATAGGGATTCGAACTTAGCGGCATATTCGCCCACGGTCATGTTTCCCTGCTGTAGTTTCAGGAAATCATCATCCAGTTTAGTCCTGGTGCTCATTGGGAAGTATTTGTCTAAAAACTTCCTTTTGAACGATTCCCAATTCACCTCCTCGTGGGCCGACCTCATCAACAAACTTGTACTCCTCCACCAGTACTCCGCATCCCCTAACAGTATATAAGTAGCATAGTTGACCTTCACTGCCGCCTGACAGTTAATCATTTCGAAGATCTTCTCCACTTCTTGGATCCACTGATCCGCTTTCTCCGAATTCTCACCCCCCTTAAACTTGGGAGGATTGTAACGACGGAAATCTTCCAAACCTCTTGACTCTAAAGCACGGATCTCTCTTTCCCTCTTTTCGAGATCGCGTTGAGTCTTGGCGGCAGTTTGTGCAACAACAGCAGCAGCCATGTTATTCATAGCCTCCGCCATTCGATCATCCTTGTTAGCATTGGCTCTCGGAGTGTCATCCCTTCTTGGCGGCATGGTGTTCCTATAAAACATTCATCAATTACATAAAATTCCAAAGCTAACTTCCCTCCACAATCAACACATAATAATTATTGCGGACCTGTCCACTCCAACCACCTAACCCGACACATGATCAGATAACAACTCCTAACCTACAAGTTGACCTACGATCAATAACCAAAGGTTCCACAGCCCCAAAGAAAACCTAACCAAATCTCTGATACCACCAATGTAACACCCCGTTTTTCAAAGCGAGGGTGTATTTTTTTTTTAAAAAAAAGGAATTAAAATAAAATAGAGGAATGAATAAGATAAACACCTTTGAATAAATAATTAAGTCATTATAATTTAACAAGCAGCGGAAAGTTTCTCAAAGTATGAATCCAAAGTATTTACACAATCATAAGTGATACATGGACTCGTCAAAATAAGATGTCATCCTGACAATAGTAGTAAAGATACAGTCTTCCAATTTTAAATAAAACCACAATTCAAAATAAAGACATTTGTTCCCTCTATGTCATTCTAATCTGATCATTCTACCAAAAAGCTAAAAACCCTGAGTGATCACCACGCGCCCCGTAGGATCCTCCTAACATAGCTCCAGTCAAGCATTCCCATCCGCAGGGTACGAACTTGTAGGATTGTCTTGGCTCTCATCTGAGGGCAAAGCTCAAATTTCCACAATAATTGTAAAGGGTCACCAACCGAAATTAACATTTAACACATAACATTCAAGATTTTAAATGCATAAATAACCTTTCCACTAAGCATGCACCTTGAAAGGATTTTCCATATGCTAAAAGATCATATAATGCTTGCCCAATGTAAATGAAATCAAAATAAAGTTCTCAATCAATCAAGTAATACATAACTGACCAAAACATTGATACATCAATTGAGCTATCGGTTATCTAACTCAAAATGAGGACTTACACTAAGCCAATCGATTTCCAAATCGATTTCCTGAAGGTTTTTAGTGAAAACTGAACTCTGGGCTTAAATCAATCGATTGGGAAATCGATTGAATGAAGAACTGAGCTTCTGTGTTAAAGCCAATCGATTTCAAAATCGATTTTGTCAATTTGGCTGAGTTCCTGTCTTGGCCAAATCGATTTCCAAATCGATTTGTTTCAATATATTTTCAAGATTCAAGGAAACAGGAAACATACCAATCCATTGCCAAATCGATTTCTTAAATGGTTTAAAAAAAAATAGATTTCGAAATCGATTGGCAAATCGATTTTGTCAAATTAGCGAAGTCCCTGTAACTCATCCAATCAAATAGGAAATCGATTTCCCTGCCTATTCTTCCAAAAATACACAAACTAATTCAATCACATTCATACACAACTCCAAATCTTAACACTTAGCAATTTCCACACAATCACCACGACATGTTGGGTTTTCGAAATAGTTTTGCAATCAAACATGCTATCACACAATTCCAAAACATAACTCTTATTAAAATTAACACAATCACAATGACATCTCAAGTTCAAATACTCAATAATAAACTTGAATCAACACACTTACACACAATTTCAAAACATACCGCTTAACGGTTACAACGTAATACCCACACAGACAAGATGAACCAACAAATCACATGGCACCACCTTGACGCGACAATCCCATCACATACAAGATGAACAAACAAATCACATGGCATCACCCTGACTCGACAATCCCAACACAGATAAGATGAACCAACAAATCACATGGCATCACCTTGATTCGACAATCCCAACACGGACAAGATGAACCAACAAATCATATGGCATCACCTTGACTCGACAATCCCAAGACAGACAAGATGAACCAACAAATCACATGGCATCACCTTGACTCGACAATCCCAACACAGACAAGATGAACCAACAAATCACATGGTATCACCTTGACTCGACAATCCCAACACAGACAAGATGAACCAACAAATCACATGGCATCACCTTGACTCGACAATCCCAACACGGACAAAATGAACCAACAAATCACATTAAGTTAACGAGACATTAAGAGATTCCCCATTCTTAATACTCGTT
Organism: Cicer judaicum; assembly: GCA_037974835.1. Taxonomy (NCBI): domain Eukaryota; kingdom Viridiplantae; phylum Streptophyta; class Magnoliopsida; order Fabales; family Fabaceae; genus Cicer; species Cicer judaicum. The sequence goes on from JBBPBS010000330.1 coordinate 1,937,228, forward strand.
TAACTCTAATGGTTTTCAAATTTCACACAAAACAAACTCACACATATTATCCAATTCAATCCAAAACGCATCAATTCATTTCTCCACAAAATCCAATCATAAACATATCAAATCTCACAAGCATTAATCATGAACACGACAAATACGATGAACACAAATCATCACAACATACTACTCAAACACAACAAATTTCATTTACTCAAAATCATACATAAATGGGTTAAATTCATTTTCTACGAAACTTTCATCAATATCACCAAAACCCCATGTTAGAATTTCACCCATAAAAGCATTAAATTCATTTTCTCCAAATCAACTCCAATCCTAATAAAATTCTTTTCCACACAACCACAGGTAAGGCCCTAAATGCAATCTAAAAGTTTGGAAGGAGCCCTTACCTTCACGTTAGCTGTAACGTGCGATTACAGTGCCGCGGTAAATCCGGTAAAGTTTTCTGCTTGCAACGCCGCTTCCAAAGTTGGTTCCCTAGCACTGTAGCATGGTAGTGAGTAACTTTCCCTTCTATCTCTTCGCGAAACGAAGCTTAGATCTAGATGAAACGGGGAGGTTTGTGTTTGACGGTTTTTGAAATCCCTAACCCATTTTTGAATCCGAGAATGAGGAAGGAGTTGGGAACTTGATCTTTCTCACCCGCTAGCCTTGGGTTTCGATTTTCGAACTCAAAGGGAGCAAGAAAAATGAAAAATTAATGAAAATGGAGGAAAAGAAGGGGACGCTCGCGGGACAGAGGAAGAAGGAGGAGTTTTCTAGTTTTTCTTTCCTTTCTCTTTCTTTCCTTTCTTTCTCTTTTCTTTTCTTTTTCTTCTCTTTCTCTTTCCTGCCCTTTTATTTCCCTCCAATCATATAAATAAAAATTTATATATTACTTACAATTAACAAATATCTCAAAATACCTAAATATTTGTTAAATTACCATTTCACTCATAACTTCCCAAACCACTTTGTTAAAAATATCTTCTCGTCGTAACTCAATTGACAGATGAAATTTCAGTAATCAAATTAATTTATTTATCGATGAACAAATTTAATTGGGGCATCAAAGTATATTTTTGGGGCATGTAAGCACACAAAATATTAATAACTTGGCTGAAAAGCCTCCGAGTTCAATACCCAAAATACACTACAATACAAAAGTGTAATTTAAAATTATTGGTCTTACAAGAACTATCAAGGATGATAGGGGTTGTTGCTTCAGTTGCTTGTGTGTCAACAACATTATTAGCAGGATGCTCAGATTGAGCATCATCCTGTTGCAGATTAGTAGTGGGGGAATGAGGTTGATCTTCTTGATTGGCCACTTGTGTGCCAATGTCAGCTATGTCTTCAAATTACATCTTGAGACCCAAATGGTCTTGGATGACACTTACATCTTGAACAACTGAGTTGAGGGTTGCTTGGAGTTGCACAAGGGACGCTTCCACCTTAGCATTGTGTGCAGCTTGAGACTCCATAAGTTCCAGCAACTTAGCTAAAACCTCATATTGGTTTTCAGCTTGCTCAGCTTGTTCAGCATTTGGTTAAGCCCTTGTCCATATACCATTGATCTTCTTCAATTGCATTTGGTTGACAATTGACTCAGCAAAAATCAGAGTTGTCTTTACTGATTCTTCATTGACAACTGATATTTTGAAGTGTCTCAAAATCATGGTGAGCAGCTGAGGATAAGGGAGATTAGCTTTCCTTGTGCTTTTTCTAACATATTAACCAGCACAATCCACGCCTAACTCATCTTGAGTTCCTTGTAAAGTCCCCAAAGAAGAGTAATGTCAAGCCTCTGAACTATGACATGGTTCCCTGATCTAGGTACCAACATTATGGTTAGCACATACATCAACATCCTATGCTGGACCTCCATTTGACCAATTGGGAGAGATGTTCTTTCCACAAACCCTTCAACCATTAAGTCTTGAATGGTTGTGTATCTATCTACTGATGTTTCCCAAGCATCATCAGTAGAATCAGATTTTCCCTTTTCATCTTTATCCAAATGACAAGCTTGACTCATGGGTGTATCAATAGATTTAAATTTATCAAAGCCAAACTTCTTTAAGAGATCATTACAATACTTGTTTTGACTTAGGAAAATACCATTCTTTCTTTGATTAATTTGAAATCTTAAGAAGAAGGTTAATTCTCCCATCATGGACATTTCAAATCTTCCTTTCATCATATTTTCAAATTCTTTGCAAAGCTTACTGTTTGTGGATCCAAAAATTATGTCATCAACATAAATTTGGACAAGCAGAATGTCTTTTCCCTTTTTCTTTATAAATTGTGTTTTATCAACATTTCCTCTTAAAAGAATTTGCTGTATGAGGAAATTACTGAGTTTTTCATACCAAGCTCTTGGAGCTTGTTTCAATCTATAGAGAGCTTTTGTTAGTTTATAAACATGGTTTGGAAAAGCAGGATCCTCAAATCCTGGAATTTGACTAACATAAACCTCCTCTTGGATATCTCCATTCAGAAAAGCACTATTTACATCCATTTGATACAATTTAAAATCCATGATATAAGCATAAGCAAGCAAAATCCTAATTGTTTCTAATCTGGTTATAGGGGCATAAGTCTCATCATAATCAATACCTTCCTCCTGGTTGTAGCCTTTAGCAACTAGTCTAGCCTTATTTCTTGTTATTACTCCATTCTCATCCATCTTATTCCTAAACACCCATCTAGTTCCAATAATATGTTTGTTTTCTGGTTTAGGAACTAAGATCCATACTTTGTTTCTCTCAAATTGATTAAGCTCTTCTTGCATGGCAATTATCCAATCATTGTCCAAGAGAGCTTCTTTTATATTCTTAGGTTCTACTTGAGAAACAAAAGCTGTGAAATTACAGAAGTGTCTAAGGGATTTTCTAGTAGCAACCCCTTTAGAAATTTCTCCTATGATGTTGTCAATAAGATGGTTTTTGTTGAATTTCTATTCCTTAGGTATGTCTTCTTCTCTTATAGGTTCTATATAGTCAATGTTAGTTAGAGGTAATGTTTCATTTGGTTCTTTTGGATCTGATTCTACAATTTCATCAAGAGAATCACCAACTGTAAGAGGGGTACTGTTCAAGTTTTTGGTAAACATTTCATCAAATTTTACATGAACAGATTCCTCTATAGTTTTAGTTCCTTTATTGTAGATCCTATATGCATTACTAGATTTTGAATATCCTTGAAAAATTCCCTCATCTGCCTTAGAGTCAAATTTCCCTAAATGGTCTTTTCCATTATTCAGTACAAAACACTTGCATCCAAAGACTCTAAAATAGGCAATGTTTGGTTTTCTTCCCTTGTATATTTTATAGGGTGTTTTTCTAAGGATAGGCCTAATTAGAACTCTATTTATCACATGAGTAACTGTGTTTCTTGCAGCAACCCAAACGAATTTTGGAAGCTTAGAGTCATTAAGTATTGTTCTAGCGAGTTCTTCTAGAGCTCTATTTTTCCTTTCTGCAACTCCATTTTGTTGTGGAGTTCTTAGGGCTAAGTAAATGTGGTGAATTCCTTTTTTACCACAATAATTGTCAAAAGATTCATTTTGAAATTCTCCACCATGATCACTCTTAATGGAAACTATTTTCTGATTTGTCTCATTTTGAACTTGATTTGCAAATTTTTTGAAAAAATAAGTCCATGTATATCTAGACAAATCATCAACTAAAAAATAGCCATAAAGATTTCCTCAAAAACTTTTTACTTAAGAGGGACCAAATAGATCCATGTGAATCAATTGTAAAACTCTATTAGTTTGTACTAAGTCTATTGGTGGGAAAGAGGACTTGACCAATTTGCTTTTCTCACAAGAGTCACATAATTTGTCCTTTGTAAATTTTCTATTTGGAAGACCTAGCACTAGTTGTTTGCTAACAAGTTTGTTAAGATGGTTTATATGTATGTGATCTATTCTCTTGTGCCACAACCAATCTTCATCAGATTTATATAACAAACAGCAAACATTATTTGCAGGCAAAGAGTCAAGATCAATCATGTATATATTATTTACCCTTTCACCTACTAATTTTATGCTATCATCTTCCTTGTGCTCAAGTGTACAAGTATGTGATGTAAAATATACTTGGAAGCCTTTATCGCAAAGCTGACTAATGCTAAGCAAGTTGTGTTTCAAACCTTTTACATAGAGAACATCCTTGATTACCTTTGTTGATTCACTCCCTATGTCTCCAGCACCAAGTATTTTGCCTTTGTTGTTGTCACCATACTTTACATATCCTCCTTCTTTCAAATTTAGAGATATGAATTTTGATTTGTCTCCAGTCATATGCTTGGAACATCGACTGTCTAGGTACCATGAGTGAGTTTTGGATGTCAAGAAGGCCTGCAAAACATAATTCAGACTTTGGTTTTAGGTACCCAATTTAGATTGGGTCCTTGAGGGTTAGTCTCAATCACAAGTTTCTTTATTCTCCAAATTTGTTTTCATCCCTTGTTAGCAAGCTTTTTCAATTTACAATCAAAAGATATATGTCCCTTTTTGCAACAAAAATGGCATGAAAAAGCAGAGGATGCACTTTGAGTTGGTTTAATGAAAACATCATGAATTGGCTTTGATTTAACAAATTTATGATTCTTTTGAGCATTCCTATTTGGTCTATAGCCAATTCCAAATTTTTCATTTGCATTCTTTTGGTTGCCAAGAAGAACATTCAGGTTGTTTCTACCACTAGTAAATTTTGCTAAATCAAATTGTAGTGATTCAACCTTTCTTTCAATTTCAATAAAACTAGTGAGTCTATATTGTGCTTTCTTTTTCAAAAGTGCATTCATGTCTTCAAGCGACTTATGATCCTTTTTTATTTCTTCATACATCATGCACTGTTTTTCTAACTTTTTCTTAGTGCAAATCAATTGTTTGACTACCTTAATATGTTCATCATGCAATCATAAAAAAAAATCATGCAATTCTTCATAAGAGGGATTAGAGGTAGTACTTACATCGCTATCCGAATCTGAGTTAGTGTTGGCCATTAGACACAAGTTTGCTTCTTCTTCTCCTTAAGTTTCAGAAGATTCTTCATCATTGTCATTCCAAGCTATGTAGGCTCTTTTAGTTTCTGACTCATTCAACCGGTGCAGCTCCATTTCATGTTCTCTAAGCTTGCAAAAGAGGGTGGCAATGGTCATGCTTCCAAGATCCTTTGATTCAGCTATTGCAGTGACCATAGGTTGCCATTCTCTTGTCAAGCATCTCATTACCTTGTTTATTTGTGGCTCATTGTCAATTACTTTCCCTAGAGCATTCAGATTGTTAATGACATGTGTGAACCGTGTCTGCAAGTCATTGATTGACTCATCCTTCTTCATATTGAAGAGTTCATATTCATGCATCAGAGTGTTAGTTTTGGCCCTCTTGACATCACTTATGCCTTCATGAGTTTCTTGGAGTGTATCCCACATTTCTTTGGCGGTTTTGCAATTTGATACCCTGAAAAACTCATCAGCACTCAAAGCAGAAGTTATTATATTTTTGGCTTTTGCATTATAGCCAACTTTTTTGTTATCATCATCAGACCAATCCGATCTTGGTTTCATGATTAATGATCCATCAGTACCAGCAAGGCTAGGCACATAAGGACCATTTTCTACTGCATCTAATATGTAAAGACCACTTGCCTCTAGAAAGATAAGCATTCTTTCTTTCCAGTACATATAAGCAAACCCATTAAAGGCAGGGGGTCTAGCTAAAGAGGCATATTCGCTCAAGAATTCAGTAGAGGTCTTTTTTTTTTTTTTGAGAAATAGTCTAAAAGATTAAGCTCTTGATACCAATTGTTGGTGGAATGGCCTCTATCCTTAGGAAGTTGTACACAATATTAATAACCAGATTATTCAATTTCTTCCTAAGTGATGAACTTAATATTATAACCAACTTGTTTAATATTAATTCCAATTTAACAATAATAGATTCAAAACTTATTCAAAACAGAGATTCAAGAACACATGTATTATCAAGATAAAGAGTATAGAGATAGAAGATTTAAAACTTATTCAAAACAGAGATTCAAGAACACATGTATTATCAAGATAAAGAGTATAGAGATAGAGAAGTGTGCACCATGGATTTTAATACTGGTTCAACTATCTATTTGATAGTCTACATCCAATCGCGAAATCACTTACTGATTTCAACCTTTACTAGAAATGATTTGAGCATGTTTACAGACTTTCCAGCACTTAACTGCCTATACATCGAACTCAACATCAATCTACAACAAAAACCAATCTATCCTTAAGAACTAATCACCAAGCTCTAGCAAGATCACATTGATATCTCTTTTAGATGATCACACACACTCTAAAAGATGACCACCAGTTTCACAATACTGGATTTCCACACACTTTCTTTTTACAAAGATGGTTCTTTCAAAAAGAACTAAAAACACTTTAATCAATCACAATGAATTCTCACACTAAGTATTTGCCAGTAATGTTTGTGAGTTACAACAATTTTTCTCAAAGTGTATTTTTCAAAAGGTTTAGGAAATTCTTTCAGTTTTCAGTCTTGTTCTAAAAATTGTGATTGATTCAGTTTATATAGTTTCAGAAAAATTTCAGACAAATCGATTTCCCAATCAATTTTATTAATGCATATTACCAGATCAATCGATTTCCTAATCGATTTCATGTTTCTTGTTTTTCTTGAAATTCTTGAAATAGATGAACTAATCGATTTGCCAATCGATTTTTTTAATGCATATATCAGAAACTGATACTCACATCATATCAGAGTCGATTAAATAATCGATTATAATTGTTTTATTCAAAATAATCGATTTTATTAATGCATATTACCAGATCAATCGATTTCCTAATCGATTTCGCGTTTCTTGTTTTTCTTGAAAATCTTGAAATAGATGAACTAATCGATTTGCTAATTGATTTTTTTAATGCATATATCAAAAACTGATACTTAGTTCATATCAGAGTCGATTAGATAATCGATTATAATTGTTTTAGTCAAAATTCTAGATCAATCAATCGATTACTCAGTCGATTCACTTTCATTAACATAATCGATTTGACAATGGGCTAATTTCTCCCTGTAACTCAGACACTTAATCCAATCGATTTGCCAATCGACTGATTTGTCCCAGTAATTCAGACACATAATCAAATCGATTTTCCAATCTACTGATTTGTCCCTTAAGTCAGATATTTAATTGAAATCGATGTGCCAATCGATTTATGAAATATGAGTCTGATAAATGATGAATTAATTCATTCATGCAATCGATTAACTAATTGATTAGTAGAAAGCTTGTAACATAAGAAAAGTATATTAATCGATTGTCCAATCGATTTCGTTTAATCATAGAACACAGGTCTGATAAAGACAATTAAGTAATCGTTTTGGTAATCGATTAACTCAGTGAAAACTTTGTTCTATGCATTATAAAATCGACTAACCAATCGATTGTCCAATCGATTTCTTTTAATCATAGAACACAGGTCTGATAAAAACATTTAAGTAATCGATTTGCTAATCGATTAACTCAGTGAAAATTTTGTTCTATGAATCAGAAAATCGATTAACCAATTGATTTACCAATTGATTGATTAAGATACTTATTTTATGATTTCAGTTTTAGTTGGCAAATATTAGATGTGTGAAATCATAATGATGAATCTAACTAATAAACACTATGAACAATAGATAACTTTACACATAATCTTCATGCCTTGTATGATATGATCAATCTTTAACTTATTGCTTGAGATCCAAGATTTGTCCAAGTGTAGTGTTTGTTTCTTTCCTGAAATGTATCTCAACCTAAACTATTAGATTAATCAGATAATGCATATACATTGTATGTTTGGAAGTTATATCAAAATCATGGTCAAGGAGGTATTTATCTTTCAACTTACATGATTAATCAAGATTAATAAGTAAAGAGATAAGAGAAGACGTATCATAGACAAATGTATCCTAGTTCACTGAACTTGGGCTACGTCAAGTCCTCACAACTATGAGATTTTCCACTAAGTTTTCAAATCAAAGAATCTTCTTTGTTTGATAGCATCTAGCTCAATATGGGTTCGAGTTTTACAATAATGATGAGATTATTTTGATAGAATCTAAGATGATATTGTTTCCAGTATGTGAATGTGAATGATTTTATGAGACTTGTTAGCACTAGAACAATGCAATCTCATTAAACTTGATTTAACTATTATTTCTTAATTTAATATCAAACACTTACTAATACTTGTATAGTTTTCATTAATTAAATAAGTACAGTGCAACTTATAATTCTCATTCCCATTACAACCTAACAGACCGGGCCTTCTCCAAACTTGGACTTCCAAACTCATTAACCTATAATAATTGCGATTTTGCAAACTCAGTGCCAAGCCAGTCAAACACAAACAACGAAGGAGGCAAGTTTTAAAATCATGTTAATAGTTTAATATAATTAAGAAGAACACGCAAATAATCAACACATATTCGTATCAAACACATCACAATATAACAAAGCATTTCAAGAAAAAATCATATTATAAAGTCAAAATCACTCCAGGAAAATCAATATCTCATTATAACATCAAATCATCTAATAGAAATTCTTATCACATTAAATACACATTAACCACAACCAAACAATCACAAGACGGTGCAATGATATGCATGCTCCTAATAACTATATGATTCGGATATAATACCTGCCACTAAGGCAACTTCCACACAGAAAATCACCCATACCAATGGAGAAAAAATCTATCATGAAGGCAACTTCCACAAAGATGCATCTGACATGACATGATGGTGCGTTATCAAAATAAAATATTCTCACACAACCCACTAAGATTAGGTCAAATGATCCAAAAATAACTTATACGAAATCATCACTTTATTCAAATATTCTTAAACAACCATCATAAAAATTAAAGCTTCCACCTCACACATCATGAATATCATATATTCATAAACAATTATCACAAAGATCAAAGGATGCACCACACATATAGAGAAATCATATATTCCTAACAATATCATCAAAATCTAAACTTTAATCTGTTACATCATAAAAATTTAAACTTTCATCACATACACATAGAAATTAAAACCTTCACATATGCCACACATAAATTCAAATTTTATCACATAAATAAGACTCTCAACCATCAAAAATAAAACTTAAACTTTCTTCACACATACAACACAGTTGCTGAATTTAAATCACACAACAACCTAATAAAAGTTTTTAATCCATATTTTAATCCAACAAACCATAATTAGTCATATTAATTCAATTATTACTAAATAGGGCTACCGCCGTGCGTAGCGAGCCCCAAATGAATCATTGGAAAATACAATTTTCCTGTTCATCTCACAATATATTATACCCATGAATTCAAACGCTGTCTCACCCCTTACTATTTTCCGACGCTTTCACACGTTACTACGAGTTTGCAAGAAAAAGCATATGTTCTTTGACTCCTTGTCCTTCAATCGATCTATCTCGACAACTTATGGGTAAACGTCAAAAATAGATTATGAAAACACATTCTAAAAGGCTCAATTTTTGGAACTGAATCAAATAAACTTACCTAAATCGAAAAATAATCATAGTATAATATAGTCGTTGTTGACACGATCGTTTTGGCTTTGGATTCACTCAAATTAGACTTACATTGAGTTATCGATCACCGATGCCAAACCATAATCCTAATTTTTGTTTGTTTTTGACTGAACATGCTTCCTTTTATATAACTATCTATTTTTAAAATTAGGTTTAACTTGTATACAGGCCTAACCCATAAACACATTTTACTCCTTTCTTTTATTAATATTGTTTTAATAAAACCAACAATTACCAAAACTAATTTTTTTTTAACAAAATTTCATTACTAAAGTATTACCAATATATCAAAACTAGTATTAATAAAAAATACTAAGTAATTAATATTTTAAAGTACATTCATAACACAAGCTCTCATATTCACAATATTAACAACAATTATTACTATAATATTTTACAATATAATCACATAAAAATATTACCATCTTGTAAATAAATGTAACACAAATAATTTATATTTATTACTAAATCCTAATAAATACATATCAAACAATCATATCATAGAAAATATATAAAATAAAGAAATTAATCATAATATTACTACTATCTTAAAACAATTATTTATAAAACAAATAATTAAAATATGACATAATCTTAAATAATTAAAATATAACTATGCACACATTTATTATGTAGTTTAACGTACACGAAAATATCACCACAAATATCTTATACAAATCTACATGTAAACTCAATCGAAATCTTATACTCTAAAATACTTTTGTTAAAATACCATTTAATTTTTGAAAATTAATTAAATAACAAAACATAATATTTATAATTTATATTACTCATTAAATTAAATATATATACGGTTATCAAACCATAAGAAACTCACACATATAAAGAGAAGTAATCATAAAATTAATCAACATATATTCTAAAATAATTTTAACACCAGATTGATTTCTTTAATATCATATTTAATTAAAAAAACAGTTGATTATGAAATTTGGGATGTTACAATTTTCATCAAAACTTAAATTGAGAGTTTGTCTTAACACGTTTTTGTTCTAAATCAATGTAGTTCATCCAATAAATGCAAAAGTATCAATGGATTAATATTTTAGGTTGTTTTGGTTTTAAAAAAATTTATTCTAGTTCATTTTGCTTCTAAATCAATCTAGTTCATCCAATAAGTTCAAAAGTCTCAAAGGATTAATAGTTTCGGTTATTTTGTTATTTTCCATGTTTTTTATTGTCCATTTTAGTTGTTATTCAATGTAGTTTGTCCAATAAGTGCAATAATCTAAATGGATTAAAATTTTACTGCATTTATATATTTATAAGTTTATCCTAGTTCATTTTGGTTCTAAGTTAATGTAGTTTGTTCAATAAGTCAAAAACTCTCAACAGATTAATATCCTAGCTCATTTTGGTCTTTACTAGGTTTATTCATGTCCATTTTGGTTCTTAATCAATTTAGTTGGTCCAATAAGCGCACAAGTATAAATGGATTAATAATTTAGGTCATCTTGGTCTTTACTTGGATTATACTAGTCCGCTTTGGTTCTTAATCAGTGTAGTTAGTCCGCTTTGGTTTATTCTAGTTCATTTTGCTTCTAAATCAATATAGTTCTTATATTAAGTTCAAAAGTCTAAATGGATTAATATTTTAGTTCATTTTGATATTTCCTAATTTTTTTTCCATTTGAGGTATTATTCATCGTAGTTTGTCCAATAAGTGTAACACTCTCAATGGATTAACATTTTAGATCATTTTTATATTATAAGTTTATTCTAGTGAAGTTTGGTTCTAAATCAATCTCGTTCGTTCCAATAAGTAAAAAATTCTCAACATATTAATAGTTTAGCTCGTTTTGGTCTTTACTATGTTTATTCATGTCCATTTTGGTTATTAATCAATGTCTTCGGTCCAATAAGTGTCAAATTCTTAATTCATTAATATTTTAGGTCATCTTAGTCTTTTCTTGGTTTATTGTAGTCCATTTTTGTTGTTTATCTATGTAGTCCGTCCAAAAAATGCAAAAGTCTCAATGGATTAATATTATTGGTTTATTGTAGTTCATTTTGGTCTTTACTAGGTTTATTGTAGTCCATTGTACTTCAAAATCAATATAGTTGTCCAATAAGTTCAAAAATCTCAATGGATTAATATTTTAGGTCATTTTGGTCAGTACTTGATTTATTTTAATCCATTTTGCTTTTAAATCAATCTAGTTCTGCTATTAAGTTCAATAGTCTAAATGGAATATTATTTTAGGTCATTTTGCTATTTGCTATTTTTTTCTCCATTTTTAGTTGTTATTCAATGTAGTTCGTCCAATAAACGCAAAAGTCTCAATGGATTAATATTTTAGATTATTTTTATATTATAAGTTTTTTCTAGTCCATTTTGGTTATAAATCAATGTAGTTTGTTCAAATAAGTAAAAAAATGTAAGCCCGTTTTTTTTTTCACCAAAACAAAACTAAAATCGAATTTCGGAAATAAAAAGAGAAGGAAATACTTTTGGATAAAATATATAAGTCGTAAATAACTAAAAAAGTCAACAAATATTTACTAGCAGTGGAAATAGTTTTTGAAATACAAATTCAAAGTATCTAAACAGTAAAATACATTGGGGCTATGAGACCTATCAGACATAGCTCATACCCCTGGAGTATTGTGACACCCTAAACCCAAATTCAAATATAAAGTAAAATGCATTAGTTTTTAAAGAGATTCACAACGGTAATAGGGTATAAATTTTTTTGTTTTTCTTTTAAACTATAAGGTTCAAGATGTCATGTAACACCCCGTTTTTCAAAGCGAGGGTGTATTTTTTTTTCTTTAAAAAGAAATTAAAATACAATACAAAATCAAATAAGGTAAAACCCTAGGATAAATAACTGAGTCAATATAATTTACAACCATCGGGAAAAGTTTTCTTTTTCAAAAAAATAAATCCAAAGCATGTCCTGGTGCCAACGTTAGTACATGTACATCCTTCCAATATAAAATAAAAGTAGCCCAAAAGAAAGACATATGTGTCTTGAGTGACAACCTAGTCTGATCATTGTATACATAACAAAAAAAACTATATGCCTCGAGTAATCTCTACGCGCCCCGTGAGATCCTCCTAACGTAGCTCCAATCAAGCATTCCCATCCACATTCCCATCCGTAGGGTACGAACCAGTAGGACCGCCCTGACTCTCATCTGAGGGCAAAGCCCAGATTTCCATAATAGTTGTAAAGGGTCACCAACCGAAATTAACAGTTCACAAATAACATTTAAGTTTTCAAATGCACCAAATACCCTTTTCAACTTAGCATGCATCTTAAAAGGTTTTTCATATGCTAAAAGTTCATACAATGCTTACCAAATGATAATGAAATCAAAATAAAGTTCTCAATCCATTAAGTAATACATAACTGATCAAAACATTGATACATCAACTGAGCAATTGATTATCTAACTCAAAATGAGAATTTCCACTAAGCCAATCGATTGGGAAATCGATTGCTTGAAGGTTGTTTTGAAAAATCTGAACTCAGGGCTTAAATAAATCGATTGGGCAATCAATTAGGCAATCGATTGGGCAATCGATTGATAGCATTGCTGAGCCACTGACTTACTGCCAATCGATTGGGCAATCAACTGACAGCATTGCTGAGCCACTGACTTACTGCCAATCGATTGGGCAATCAACTAGGCAATCGATTGGGCAATCAACTGACAGCATTGCTGTTAATGCCAATCGATTGGGCAATCGATTTCCCTGCATATTCTTCCAAAAATACATAAACTAACTCGATCACATTCATACACAAATCCACATCTTGACACTTAGCACTGATAACGCAATCGCTACAACAATATGAGTTTCGAAATAATATTGCAACCAAACATGCTATCACCAAATTCCAAAACATAACACTTAACAATTTAAACACAGTTACCATGACAACTCGAGTTTCAAACTCTCAATCATACACTTGAATCAAAACACGACTCGTGTGCCAAGCACCCTAATGCAATGCGTATATGCCAAAATGCATGGACTCGGAATTCCAAACCAAAACCCTCCTCGAAGGGCCGTAAATCATAATTGTACCGCCTATCGCAGGCCAAAGTACCAATTACCGAGGTGCCACCTATCACGAGTCAGCACGATTTACTAAAAAGAATAAATCATAAACGTACCACCTATCACAGGTCAGTACTATTTACCGAGGTGCCACCTATCACGGGTCAGCACGGTTTACTAAAAGAAAAAGCGTAAGTCGTAAATGTACCGCCTATCACAGGCCGACGCATTATTTACCGAGGTGCCACCTATCACGGGTCAGCACAACTTACAAAAAAGTAAATCGTAAACGTACCACCTATCACGGGTCAATACTGTTTACCGAGGTGCCCCCTATCACGGGTCAGCACAATTTACCAAATGAAATGCATGAGCATACACTGAATCCATCCACCACAATCGTTAAGTAAATGCAGATATTAAAAGATTCCCCATTTTCAATACTCATTTAACTTAAACGATTTTCACGCCAAACATTAAGCAAACAGACATATTAAGAGATTCCCCATTCTTAATATTCTTTTAACTTAAACGGTTTTCAAAACAACATTAAGTAACCAAAACATTAAGAGATTCCCCATTCTTAATGCCCAGTTAACTTAAACGATTTTCAAACAAACATTAAGTAACCAAGACATTAAGAGATTCCCCATTCTTAACGCCCAGTTAACTTAAACGATTTTCAAAAACAAACATTAAGTAACCAAGACATTAAGAGATTCCCCATTCTTAACGCCCAATTAACTTAAATGATTTTCAAACAAACATTAAGTAACCAAGACATTAAGAGATTCCCCATTCTTAACGCCTAGTTAACTTAAACGATTTTCAAACAAACATTAAGTAAACAAGACATTAAAAGATTCCCCATTCTTAATGCCTAGTTAAATTAAACGATTTTCAAACAAACATTAAGTAAACAAGACATTAAGAGATTCCCCATTCTTAACGCCCAGTTAACTTAAACGATTTTCAAACAATCATTAAGTAACCAAGACATTAAGAGATTCCCCATTCTTAACGCCTAGTTAACTTAAACGATTTTCAAACAAACATTAAGTAAACAAGACATTAAAAGATTCCCCATTCTTAATGCCTAGTTAAATTAAACGATTTTCAAACAAACATTAAGTAAACAAGACATTAAGAGATTCCCCATTCTTAACGCTCAGTTAACTTAAACGATTTTCAAACAATCATTAAGTAACCAAGACATTAAGAGATTCCCCATTCTTAACGCCCAGTTAACTTAAAACGATTTTCAAACAAACATTAAGTAAACAAGAAATTAAGAGATACCCCATTCTTAATTCTCATTTGACTTAAAAGATTTTCCAAAACGTTAGTGAACAGAGATATTAAGAGATTCCCCATTCTTAATACTCTTTTAACTCAAAACGATTTTCACAAACACACATTAAGTAAACAAGACATTAAGAGATTCCCCATTCTTAATACTCGTTTAACTTAATGGTTTTCAAATTCCACACAGAACAAAATCAAACATACTTTCACATTCAATCCATAATTCACACCAAATCATTTTACACACAAACCACACAAACACATCTCAAGTTTCATCAGTATCAATTAAGAACACGTCAAAAACAACGAACACGAATCAACATAATCCACCACTCAAACACACAAGTTTCATTCATTCAAAATCATACATAACTGAGTTTAAATTCATTTTCCACGATACATTCATCAGGATAACCAAAACCTCACTCTCAGATTTTACCCATAAAGCCTTAGATATATTTTCCCCGAATCAATACTCCAACCCTAACAAAATTCTTTTTCATACAACCACATATAAGGCCCTAAATGCAAACTAAAAGTTTGGAAGGAGCCCTTACCTTAACGTTAGCTTTAACGTCGATTTACGACACCACGATTAATTCCGGTAAAAACTTTGCTCGCGACGACGATTCCAAAGTTAGCTCACTAGCACCGTAGTGTAGTGGTGAGCAACTTTCCCTTCTATCCCTTTACGAAACAAAGCTTAGATCCAGAAGAAACGGCGAGATTTGTGTTTGACGGTTTTGAAATCCCTAAACCGTTTTCCTTCGTTTTCGGATCAAAGAGGAAGAGTGAAGTTGAGAAATCCTTGGCCTATCACCCACTATCAATTTCGAACTCAAGGAAGCAAGGAAGAATGAAAATGGATGAAGATGGAGGAAGGAGAACGATTGGGTGTTCATGCGAGGCAGAGGAGGGAGAAGATGGAAATTTTCTGTTTTCTCTCCTTCTCTTTTCCTTTCTTCCTTTTTCTTTCCTTTCTATTTGCTTTCTTTTTAATTACTTCCCTTCCTTTTCTATATATATATATATATATATATATATATTAATTATAATTAACAAATATCTCAAAACCTTTAGATATTTATTAAATTATCCTTTCACCCAAAATGCATTAAACTCTTCGCAAAAGATTCACCGCAGTAAATTTAATTTATTTATCGACGAGTAATTCTAATCAGGCATCAAAATATCTTTTTGGTCATATAAACTCCAAAATATTAATAACTTGGCTAAAAAGCCCCTGAGTTCAATACCAAAATCCATTAAAATACATAAAGTATAATTTAAAATTACGGGTCTTACATGTCACATTTAATCTTACACAAAATGCTTGCATAAAAATTTTCAATAAAAAAAATATCCTTTAATATTAACTATAGTTGAGGTTTATTAAATAAATATTTCCCTTATAGAACAAGTTCTAAACTCAGAGAAAATTAATTTCTACCTTCAAATAAAAGATAAAAATAACACAATTGATCGATCATATTTACAAAATCCGAAATTAGTTCAAAACTCAACAAAATACAAAAATTACTCCCACCTAGTATCACTTATTCAGAGCGTGGATCACCAATCGATAACCTGAAATAACTGCGCTCTCGCAAGCGCCACACACAAGCAACGAGGGGTGAGTTTCGAAATTATGTAACAGTATAAGATAAACGAGGAGAACACGCAAGTAGTCAAAACAACACAAATAAAGAGAAACATCCAAAAACATAGTATCAAAGGTTAATCTAATTCAATCACAATCAAACAATCACAAGGATGAAATGCTATGCATGTCCTATACTCTAAACTTCTTCATCATTTGGTACCATTCTACTTTGAATTACTTGGTTAGGAGGCCTGATACTATGCCACTACAAGAGTGAACGGACAATTTATGAATGGCCAAGTCCTCATAGATCCCCTCAACTCAACCCGAGACACATATACGCGACGGTCGGGGTACTCTTATGTTGCACGGTAGTTCCCGGCCTTAGGGAATAACCCACTAATCCACTTAGGAATTCCCCACTAGGTGTACCCCCAAGGTCTATCAGTCTTACCTTAGAGTTCGACTGTAGCCCTCCACGATTAGGCTCATTCAGTTGTACTTCCCCGAATCACTAGGTTTGTCAGACCCTCCCTATATGATGACAAAATAATCCTAACTCCAAAATCTACAACACGTATCTCAGACTTACTCGATCATCACAACTCAATAAGTTTCAATATCACTTCATAATATTTCATCATTATATATCTTTATCAGTCAATCACAATAAAATCACGATATTTCGTTTGCACTACTCACAATACACAATCCAATTGCATCAATCACATAATAAGGAATTCAATAGGTGACACATTCTAGTAATATCACAAATTCAATCAAGTAACAAAAACATTCGAGTACACATCATTCATACATTAACAATCAGCATAAGATTTCATAAAATCAGACAACATACAATCTTGATATAAATAAATTCACGGCAATTCTATAGGTTACTAGATTATATTTTAATCCTCATTATTACCATTCACATTTTATTAATTAATTATATTACTCTATAGGGCTCAACCATACGTAGTAAGCCCCGAATGAACATTTGGGAATTTCAGCATTCCCGTTCATCTCACGTTATTTTATACTCATAAAATCGAACCTCATCCCACCCCTTACCTCGACTAAAGATTTCGTTCAATGAATCTGATCTGCTAACGAGTCGTTTCTTTATCGGTCGTCGTCTCTAATAGTCCGCGAGAGAATTAAAACCAGACAACCACAAAATACAACTAAATTACTTACTGTGAATAAATGAATAAATAAATAACAAAATAAATAATAAAAAAAGTAAGTAAATGAATAAATACATAATAAATAAATAAATAAATAAGTAAATGAATGAATAAATAAATAATAAAATAAATAAATAAATGATAAAATAAATAATAAGTAAATGAATAATAAAATAATAAATAAATAAATAAGTAAATGAATAAATAAATAATAAATTAATAAATAAATAAATAACAAAATAAAATAAAATAATCAATAACTAAATAAATGAATAAATAATTAATAAAATAATTAATAAATTAATTAATAAACGAATAAATAAATAATAATATAAATAATAAATAGATAAATAAGTAAATGAATAAA